>CM055845.1:3347639-3605139 GCA_029490765.1 Euthynnus affinis
CACTATATTTTCATTATGGTGACCCCTTGTTTTTACATTATGTCACTGAAGTAAGGCAAGTTTATTTGTACAGCACATTTCAACAACAAGGCGATTCAAAGTGCTTTACATTGATCATAAAAGGCACGAAACAGGATTTAAAAGCAAGACATGTAAAAAGATATAAAAACAAATAAAAGTGTTACAGTTAAAAATAAATAAAAGAAGCTAAAAAGGAAATAAGACAGATAAAAGAAGATAATAAAAGTGACAGTGCAGCGTAAAATATTAACCCTTAATGTTGTTTAATGAAAGGCGGCAAACAGAAAAGTCTTCAAAAGAACTGAGAGTCGCTGCAGATCTGCAGTTTTCTGGGAGTTTGTTCCAGATATGTGGAGCATAAAAACTGAGGAAGTCAAATCTTTGAATAAAGCGTCAGCGTGTTGTTGCATCATCGTGATTTCAGTTGAACTTAAATCTCCGTATGAACGACTTTAGTTTCCTCCTGAATCAGTTTCGACACATTTTTAAACGAACTCAGTCGCTTCGTGCGCTGAAGACATCCGGAAGGGTTTTTTGAGATTTAAGATTCAAGCGTCTGTTTTATCATCACTGAAAAATATGTTCACTCTTCTCTGTTTTTCAGCCAAACACTGGGAATACTTCAAGCAGGAAGAGGAGGGAAGCGGCGCAGCATCCAAAACCAAAGGTCTGTTATTTGTGCTGATTATAAATAATCAGCAGTAACACTGTGAAATAACCTTTTTCTTTATGCATCATTAATTCAATCACATTTATTAGACATTAATAGATTAGTTGTTGGAAAAAAAATGTACAAATTCTCTGGTTTCAGCTTCTCAAATGTGAATATTTTCTAGTTTCTGTGACGGTAAACTGAACATCTTCGAGTCGTGGACTGTCGGTCGAGACGAAACAAGACTTCCTTTCGGTTTCCTGGGAAACACAATCGCCATTTCTCACCGTGTCCTGACGTTTTATAGACCAAACCGCTAAACGCTTAATCAAGAAAACAATAAACGGATCGACTGATAATGAAAAATAATCATTAGTCGCAGCCTTTCAGTTTAATTATCAACAGTTTTATGAAGAAAAGTCATTTCTGATGGTTCAAACATTTAAAAAAGGATTAAAAGAATCCACTGTTTTTTTTGAATTTCTCCATTTATTATTTTATTTTTTAGGTGTTTTTATTTAATGATGAACTGTTTGAGCTTGTTTGACTGTTTGTCTCTCAGCCTGCTGCAGCTGCAGCGGAGAAGTCCAACACTTCGGCAGAGACGGGGAAAGCCAACGCTCCTCCCAAGGTCAGTCAGTCCAGTCATGGAGCTTTTTCTCCTGTTTTTATTCAATTAGAGAGTGTAATTTATTGATAATTAGTCCCCAATTAGTCTCCTGCACACCAGCAGACGGGCGCTGGTGTATAAATGTGTCCTCTTTTTATTCCAAAAGTGGTAAAGAAAGCAAAGGAAGTACATTTAATAAAACCCTGCAGGGCGGGAGTAGATGAACCCGGCTAAAGCGAGCGCGTCTGCAACTAAACCTGTTGATTGGGTGGTTGTTGTTGTCAGGCAGAAGCAGCCCGAGCGCTCGAAGCCGGAGCAGCGGGAACGTCGCAGAGAGTTTTGAGGGACTAATCGATCAAAAAACAATAAATGATGCTCTCAAATTAAATAAACCACGCTCTTGAATAAAGATGGAGGGGAAAAAAGCTCCACATCCATTTCTCGCATCACGCTGAAAGCAGGAGGTCGCTGGTTTGAATCCTACGACATAGACGTGCTATTATTAGAACAGACGGTAACGCTTCACTTCACAGGTTCTTTCATTTCATACTGACTTCCTGCTCAGTTTTTTTATGTAACTTACAGGTATTTAAAGGAAACGGTGGCGCAAAATACAAGAAAATGCATCTATAAAACCTGCTAAAACATTAGCAGTTAAACACCTGCTGCAGATTACTTTAAATTTCTAGGATATTAGTATAAAATGAAGGGTTAGGGTTAGAATACCAGTGTTTTCCAAGAGCGTAGACGTGACGTAGCCGAGCAGCGTCGCCACACGTTTGATTGTTCTCTCAGAGACTTTACGTTGAAGCTTCTTCTGTCTTCTGTCGTCCGTTAGGCTGCTCATCCTCACTTCGACGCGGGTGGCGCAGAGCTGGGAGGACGGACCCTACATGTTCATCCTGAAAGTCGAAGAGAAGGAGTCTAAAGCGCCCTGGAGTCTGAAGCGTCAGTCACACACGCACACTCACACTCGAGCAACGACTTCATCTGGAAATGTAGAAAAAAGAACAAGAAGATTCAACGTCTGTTTTGTTTGTTTTGTTTTATGTTGCAGTGCAGATCAGCATGAAGGGACCTCACGACTACATATCGGCCTCTGAATGGCCTCTGATGGTGGTAAGAACAGAACTCCCCACATTACACTGGACCTCGAACGCACCACGCTCTCGTGTCCTGTTCACACCTGGTGTCAACATCTGTCTCAGGTGATCCGATCAGGTGTAACCACGCAACCCCAAGACGCGCTGAGATCCGATCACTCAGACCACATTCGGAGGTGATCCGCGCCGCGTGTGTCCACATTCTTTCAGTCGTGTAAACGCAATGCATCCTGGGCCGCGTCGAAGGACCGCCTGCTCTACTGACGTCCTCTATTTTCCGTCCAAAGCTGTTCAACTCATCTGAGAACAGTTCCAGTTCCCCTCCTCAAATCGACAATTAGAGTAGAAATTAGTGATGCACGATATTGGATTTCTTGCCGATATTTCCAACTCATTGTAGCCGATGCCGATATATGCAGATATTGTTTTTCCAGCTGGCTGAGGAGACTATTCTGCTGCAAGCATAGATTGTACTTAGTCTGATCAAGAAAGACAATATATGAAGGAAGAATTCAGGAAGACTGGAGTTCAGGAGCTCAGCATTAAAACTTTAATGAACTGGAGCAGTAGAGTTTTCACTGAGTTTATTAGACAGTATTAATGTGTAGGATTTAATCTCTGCTCCTCACTCCAGAGCAGAAGTTGGTGGTAATGCGTCTAAAACGCTGGTCGTCAACCGCAGTTATAAACCAAAAAGAAGAAGCTTCTTTCCAAACAGAGGGGTACATCCTGTCAGCTGAAGTGTTTCACCCTGACGGCTCCGCTGTTTCCTCCGCAGGCTCCACTTCACTCAGCTGCTTCTTCCCACTTTAACCTGAATAACAAACCGGGGCTCGCTGCTCCAGTTGGATCCACACACACAGAGAGCCGGGGATAACGTTAGCTGAGAGGCTAGCGGAGCGTTAGCAGCAGCCAGCTAGCTTCTGCTAACCTCTCAGCTAACGTTAGCCTCGGCTCTCCGTGTGGAGCACTGAGGTTTGTTATTCAGGTTAAAGTGGGAAGAAGCAGCAGGTCTGACAGGCAGCTGAGTGAAGTTTGAGCCTCATAATCGGCAGAAAATGTTGATGCTGATATTTCATTTTAGAGCTTATATCGTGCATTCCTAGTAGAAATGAAACCATCTATCTTTCGCTCGTCCGTCTAAAAACACATTTCAGAAGCTAAACGTAGCTGATAGTTTCCTCCGTCCTGTCAGGATTCATCAGGAGGACGACTGCTTTTACTCCAAACAGTTCCCCCTGTATGAACAGACGACCTGCTGCATGTGTAGAACAACACAGAACATTAATTAGATATTAAGATATAAATAATCAGTGAAGTTACGCTGCTGTGTCTCGTGCGAGTTGAACAAGTTGAACGCACACGGCTTCGGGCGAATTAACGAACAGATTTGGTCTTTTGAAAACAGAAACGAGAAACAGGACCGCCTTATTGTTTCTTGACGTGGATGTTTGGGTTTTTTTTAGAGCGTGCAGAATGACACGTATGTGCAAAGTTTTCTTTCATGTTCGTCTGCTGAAGGAGGAAAGTTTCTGAGTCACATGATTAGCGTCTTTGCAGCCAGTTTGCAGCCAGTCGTGCACATCGACACCGACGCCGGAGACGTCCTGTTAAGTAGAGCGACGTCACAGATGTTTTTAAATCATATCAGGCAACACACACACACACACACACACACACACACATCATCTGTATTTAATAGATAGGGATGAAACAGAGGTGTGAAACCCACCAGCAGAGTGTCAGATAACAATCTGACCTCCTGACATGTTGGAATAACGGAGCAAGTGATGCAAAAACTTCACGTATTTAGTCGATTTTTAATATTTTAACTGTAATTCTTGTGCTGCTCATTACTGGAAAAAAGTAAATATGACTGTAATAAGGTGCATAGTAATGCATCAGGGAGGGTAAGTAACCATAGCAACGTTAATTAAAGCGTACAATCTGTTTTCTTTACAATCCTTCCAGCCATCACAGTTCATATAATCTGATCTATAAAGCTTTACTCTGACGTATTGATCAGTGATCGTCTCTCTCTCTCCGTGTGTGTGTGTGTGTGTGTCCAGTTCTACATGGTGATGTGCATCGTCTACGTGCTGCTGGCGTCGCTGTGGTTGGTCCTGTCGGCGTGCTACTGGAGGGATCTGCTCAGGATCCAGTTCTGGATCGGAGGAGTCATCTTCCTGGGCATGCTGGAGAAAGCCGTTTACTACGCCGAGTTTCAGAGCATCCGATACGACGGCCTGTCGGGTCGGTCAACACACACACACACACACAGAGAGAGAGGAGGAGGAGGAGGAGGAGGTGCTGAGCAGAGCGTTGTGATGTAATGTAATGTGTCCTCCTGCAGTCCAGGGGGCGGTGGTGTTCGCTGAGGTCCTGTCTGCGGTCAAGAGGACGCTGGCCAGGGTGCTGGTCATCATCGCCAGCCTGGGATACGGCATCGTCAAGTCAGTATCGCCTTTCTAGATTCGTTCGTTTTAACACAGTGAGATTATAAAAACCCTTTTAAATGTCACGTTAAAGCTCGTCTTCTAGTCTCTCTTATCGTCTCTGCGTCTCTCCGTCAGGCCCAGACTCGGCGCGTTGCTCCACAGAGTGGTCGGAGTCGGTCTGCTCTACCTGATCTTCTCCATCGTCGAAGGGATCCTACGAGTCAACACTGTAAGTCTCACACTTACACACACACATGTACACTGCAGCAGCAACGAGTGTGTGCGTGCGTGTGTGTGTGTGTCTAACTTGTCTCTCTCTCCAGGATCGAGGCAACAACGCCACCAGTAGAGTTTTGTGTGACATAGTGCTGGCCTTCACTGACTCCTGTATTGTCTGGTGGATATCCTTTAACATGTACACACACACACACACACACACACACACACACACACACAACAACTTCCTGTGTGCACTGACAGCCCCGACCTCTTGTCTTGGCGTTTTATTTTGAAGCCTCGTCCACGCAAAAAACTAAAACAGAAACTCCGTTAAATGTGAGTTTGGTCTTGTTTCACAGCCACGTGGAGCTTGTTAAGGAGATGAATGAGTCGTGTAAACATGTCGGAGGGACGGACACTGAAAGCTCTAAACAGTAAAGCTGTCAGTCTAAAAGCCTTTTATTACCACATTTATCAAATATTAATGTTATTGTAACATATTGATTTACAGCAAATAGATAATTTGTTGGTTAATCAGCCCTGAAATTCCATATTAATGCGTCTCTAATTAATTTAGTTCCTGCTTTTGCTGATTTATAACTGGAAGCTCAATTTATTTATGTTGTTTTTTTTCCTTGTGTTATTGTTATTAGCACTTTTACTTCTATTCAGGTCGTTGTTTTTATAAAGTGAGCGTTTCTGTTTCTCACAGTGAAGGAAATCTGCTAACAGATGTTTTTCTCTTTAGTTTTATCTTATCAGTTCACTGTTGCTGCTGTCAGACGGTGATGAAAAACCTGTCTCTCTCTCTCCCTCTCTCTCTCTGCCTCTCTCTCTGCCTCTCTCTCTATCTCTCTCTCTCTCTCCCTCTCTCTCTCCCCCTCTCTCTCTCTCTCCCTCTCTCTCTCCCCCCTCTCTCTCTCTCTCTCTCCCTCTCTCTCCCTCTCTCTCTCTCTCCCCCCCCTCTCTCTCTCTCTCCCTCTCTCTCTCTCTCCCCCCCTCCCTCTCTCTCTCCCTCTCTCTCCCTCTCTGTCTCCCTCCCTCTCTCTCTCTCTGTCTCTCTCTCTCTCCCTCTCTCTCTCCCTCTCTCTCTCTCCCTCTCTCTCTCTCCCCCTCTTTCTCCCTCTCTCTCTCTCTCTCCCTCTCTCTCTCTCTCCCTCTCTTTCTCTGCCTCCCTCTCTCTCTCTCTGTCTCTCTCTCTCTCTCTCCCTCTCTTTCTCTGCCTCCCTCTCTCTCTCTCTGTCTCTCTCTCTCTGTCTCTCTCCCTCTCTCTCCCTCTCTCTCGTTGTTTTTCTTCTGTTGGTTTCAGTAGTTTTTCTTCAGGTGGGTTTTTTTTTACCTGCATCAGACTAGAGACACTGAATGATGGGTAAACCCCACCCGCCTGCTACACCCAGTCAGGCAAAACAAACTAAAGACGTAACTGTAGCTGCTAATTGACCCGAGTGTACGCTCTGTCTGCATTTCTGCTCTCCTCCTCCTCCTCCTCCCTCACCTTCCTCATCCTCCTCACCCTCTCCTTCCTCCTCCTCCTTCTTCTTCTGGTTTTTCCATCCATCCCTCCTCCTCCCTTCCCTTCTTCTTCTTCTTCTTTTCTGTCTTTCTAGGCTGAAGATGATGTAGTTCTCCTGGCTGCTATCCCTCTGGCTGTACTCGACTCTACCCTCTGCTGGTGGATATCCGCTACTGCAGCTTCCCCCCCCACCCCTCCCCTTCAGTTTTAGTCCCAACAGACAAATTTCTGCTTCCCCTCTCTTCCTCCTACTTTTAAAATGTTTTTGTTTCTGCCTTGTTCGCCTAATTGATCAGTTATTGTATCAATATAAAGTGATCAGATCAGGAGAATTCATGTCGTTTATGTTCCTTGACTGCGTCGTCACATCTTTGTGAGTCTGGCTCAGACGATGAAGCTGCTGAGGCTGAGGAGGAACGTGGTGAAGCTCTCTCTCTACAGACACTTCACCAACACGCTCATCTTCGCCGTCATAGGTATTTAAAAATAAATAAATAAATAAATAAAGTGTGTGTGTGTTGGGTGAGATTGAACGTGTGTGTCTTTTTAAAGCCGGTTTGTGTTCGTACGTGTCTTCCAGCATCCGTCATCTTCATCATCTGGACCACCAAGACCTTCAAGATGTCCAAATGTCACTCTGTAAGTACGTCTGGATGAACTCTAACAGCTCTTATATAATAGATTTATTCCTCTGTGTTTTATTTAATTTATTTGAAAGATGAACAGTTATTAGCTAAACCGAGGAACTCTGAACTGTTGAATCTTTTGTTGTTTGTTGGTTAAATACAGAGAAAAGTCTGCACATCCTGTCTTGTCCTTCAAGTATTTAACCTTAAGTGTTTAAACCTGTAAGAAAAAAAAACAGCGTCACGCTTTCGTTGCAAGAAAAAACAACCTTTAAGTTTCTTTTACTGTTGCAGATCAGCAGCATGTACACGTAATCTTACATTTTATTCGCTAAATTCCATCAAACAGATATTAAATAAATATATTTATCTAATCTTCAAGTCTCTTCTTGTAGTGTTTTTATTAAAAAAAACAAATGTTCCTCTGTCTGTAAGGACTGGAGGGAGCTGTGGATAGACGACGCTTTCTGGCGCTTCCTGTTCTCCATCATCCTATTGGTCATCATGTTCCTATGGCGACCGTCGGCCAATAACCAGAGGTGGGAGAGTGTGTCTGAGGTGTCGGCTGATGTTTTGTCTGTTTTTTCTTATAGTCTGTGAAGTAAAGCCGGCGTCTCTCTCTCTCTCTCTCTCTCTCTCTCTCTGTCTGCAACAGGTACGCCTTCAGCCCTCTGGTGGACGAAGAGAGCGAGGAAGAGGAGAAGGAGCCCATGATGAACGAGGCTTTCGGTCAGAAATCTCCTCCCTCTCCGTCCTCTACTGTCCGTTTCAGTTTCTTGTTGTGTCTGCTGATGGTTGAGACTTTCAAACTTTATTTATCTGGTGTCGACGGCGACGGAAGAACCTCACGAATGTTCCTCAAAAAAAGAAGAAGAAGCATAAAATCAGACAAAATGTCAAAACTTTCCCTCCTCTCGTTAGAAAACCGTTTTATTTTTTATCTTAAAAACACCGAACACATGATGAGTTTTTAATAAAATATGCCACTTCAGTGCATCCTCACCTCCCATATTTACTTATTTATTTGCCTCTCTGTGTGTCTCCAGAGGGGATGAAGATGAGGGGGATGAAGAACGAGACAAACGGCACGGCGAAAGCCAACAAAGTGGTGAGAAGACTCTTTATTATCCCCGAAGATAAGATTTTAGATTCGTCTGATAAATAAACGTTTGTCTCGTTTTTAATTATTGAGCAACCAGTTCTGTCGACTATCATCATCATCATCATCATCATCACTCTGTTGTTGTTTTTCCTCCAGGATGAAGATCTGAAGTGGGTTGAAGAGAACATCCCGTCATCTATGGCTGACGTGTAAGTCGTCGTGACGTCACCGATCGTCACACACGTGATAAATGAATATTATTCAGACGTGTTGCTGAAAGTCTTTTTTTTTCTTTCTCTCTTCTCCTCCTCGCAGCGCTCTTCCTCCTCTGCTGGACTCTGATGAGGTGAGTCTTCATAACTGCACACAAGCAACAAGACAAAATGTTACTGACTGATTGATGTTCAGGATCAAACGATAAGACACAACAACCAAGAATCAGAACAAAGATTAAATAGTAGCGTTAGTTTAATCTGAACATGAAAACTGCTTATTCTGTTTATTCAAAAACACCCCCGCTGTTTTCACAACTTTGGACTCTTCCAAACTAACGGAGACTTCTGGGTCTAACTGTTCTCAACGGTTACTGAGCGTTTACTAAACGTACTGAACGTTTACTGAATCAGTGTTTCTCCTACAATTATATCAACGAGAACCCGCCAGGACAAAAAAAATATGTTTTAATGCCAGAATTAACAACAAATATCCATCATTCAGAAATATTTAGTGTTTGGGAGTCTGTGCGGGGCTCTGTTGTTGCCTGGGAAACAAGCGTAACTCTTGCGTAGTGTGTTTGCGTAGCGAGTTGGACGCAGAGAAAGTGGCGGTGGATACGAGCGGAGCAGAGGAAAAGGTTAGCGGTAAGTTGTAGTAAATGTACAGCACAGACTACAGTGTGTCAGTTAAATGATGAAAAGTCACGTCTGTTGTTTCTCCAAGTGCTGGAAAAGTGGAGGGAGTTAGCTCCAAAGTTAGCAACGATGGGTTAGCCTAGCCTGAAGACGCTAAACAGAGAAATGTGTGGCTGCTGAGTTCACTGTAAGTCCCGTTAGTCGAAGATTATTTACAATTTTAGTCGACTAAGATTTTGTTTGGTTGGCTGCAGCCCTAATAGTATAAGTCTAAGTATGAAAGGAAAGCTGTTTTTGTCAAATCACTCTTTATCTTAAAGAATCTCTTTAACCTGAAACAATAGTGACGTAAAAACAAGTTAAAATGTTCAAACTTTGTTATTGTTGAGACGGATCGGAGCGCCTTTTATAAAGTACAAGAAAACACTCCTGCACAAACACGACCTCGAATGCAACGTTAGTTTTGTTGTAAAACATGCAGACACTTTACAATAAAGAGAAACATTTACATGTTTATATGTTTTATATGTTTCTGAGAACGTCAGTCGAACCGCAGGTAACGACACGAACAGCCGAGCCGCTCTTCACTTCACACGACGTCTCGCCAGCTTCTGTTTTTAAAGGAGCGGTGTGTTGACGTCCGGCAGAACAGACGTGACAGAAATGGAATATAATGTTCATGAATGTGTTAATTTAATTAGTGTAGCTTAGAAATATCTATGTAAGGAGCGGATCCTCCTCCACTGGGCCCGCCATGTTGCACCGCCATGTTTCTACAGTAGCCCAGAAGGGACAAACACTGGAGTTTTGTGACCACTGCATGCTTTGAAGAGGAGGAAGAGGAGGGGGGAGGGTTTCTATCTGCAGCCTCGCTCCTAGATGCCACTAAATCCTACAAACTGCTCCTTTAATTAGACAAACTATCAGATAATCCATCCGCGCACACACACACACACACACACACACACACACACACACACACACACAGAGAGCGAGCGAAGGCAGCGTCTCAAACCTGTGACTCACCGAAGCGGAAGACGTCTTCATCATCATCATATCGGTCGTTCTCATGACGAGCAGCGGGGGGCGCCACACAACCGGCTGAAAGCAGCTGTTGCCACGGTTACATCACACTGTTGTTTATCCCCTCTCTCTCTCTCTCTCTCTCTCTCTGTCTCTGTTGTCATGGCGAGCGGAACAATGTGACGAGCCCGTGTGTGTGTGATCGTCACACACAAACATTTATTATTAACGTGAAGTTAAAGATGAATCCTTCAGTCACATGTTTAATATCTCTTCATCTCCTCTGCTTATTCCCACCATTTTTATTTATTATATATATATATATATATATTTATTTTTTTAACCATTTTCCAAATTATTTACTCTTTGATCTCCGAGCTGAACCTTTTTAAGTGATCCAGCAATCAGCAAAGTGCCTCTTATGTAAAATCAGTTTCTTATATAAGCTGCTGGGAGATATTAAAACCCGCAGGAGATATTAGCAGAGAGGGAAGGAAGTCCTTCATCTGTCAGATATAATGATCACAACAACTGAGAAGTTCAACACCTGTTAAGAAAAGAAGAATAATCCAAAAAGTCTGAGTTTTAAATTGAATATCTGGACATTTCTTCACCATTTTCTGACATTTTATTGACCAAAAAAAGTAACTAAACAATCAAGAAAACAGTCAGAAGATGAATATATAATAAACATATTGCACGTTAACCTGCAGGTTGGCTCGACAATGTGATGAATCTCATTATTATTATTATTATGAAATTAAGGGGAAATAATCGCCTCGACTACCGTTCGTCTCCTTGTGACAGATGACGTAATGTATCCTCGTTATGCAGGAATTAAATTAAGAGGACTCCTGATGGTGACCTGCCTGTTATGTCCCTATATCATGGCAAATTATGTCATTCATCATTATTAAGGGGACGAATTAAAAGGAAATTGCTTCTTCACTTTCCACGACCTCAGAAACTCAGAAACATGTCGTCCTCCTCCCCTCCTCCCCCCATGGAAGCTCGAGACTCCTATATTTTGCGTCTTTAATGTCTTTTGTAACCACGTCGGACTTTAGGCGCCATCTTTGATCAATAACAGTCGCTCTCTCTCTCCCCTGTTAGACGTTTTTGAGCTTAACAAAGGCTGCTGATCTAAAGCTAACATGAATCTTCAGCGTCCAAATGAGTCAAATCCAGTAGATATCTTTCAACGTTACAGTCTTTTTAGTGGCAAAGTCCCTCTTTTTGTTTCTATACTTCCACCTGCAGCTCAACAGGGAAACACAAAGAGGAGAATTTGATGCTAAAAAGACTGTAAATGTGTCAGATATCCACTTGATGTGACTAAACTCAGACACATTTGAAGGAGATCTTTTAATCACAGTGACTCTACTTATGTAAATATTAAGTGACTGTCCTGTCGTTTGTTAACGTGGCTCATCCTGATCGGTTTTTAGAAACAGAGAGTTCATTTTTTAAAAAAAGAAGGTTTTGTTTTCCTTCTCGTGGCGAGCTTCCCTCCCTTCTGACCAGACTTCTTGTTAAAACCGGACAAATTGGCTTCTGCACGTCAACTTAAATCTCTTCTGTCAGTTTGTGCGTTTTCGTCCGTCTGCAACAAAAGGAATCATCTTAACAACGTCAACGGAGGAGAAGAGGAGGAGGAGGAGAGGAGAGGAGGGACGAGGATGATTCACAAAGTCTGAGATAGACTGTCCGTCCATCAGATAGTCCGCACGCTGATTAAAGATGGAGGAAGAAGAAGACCCCCCCCCTTCCCCCCCTCCCCTCCCTCTCCCCTCCCTCCCCTTTCCTGTCTGGACCAATCAGAAGCTGCCGTGTCACCTCACTGTGAACACAGAACAGAAAATATGAATCAGGGACGTTTCTAAAGCCGCTAAAGTCACATTATAAGCGACTTTAACTATCAACTAGTCAACTTTAGCTTCAGAGCTGCAGTGATCAGTCAGTTAACTGTTTCAGCAGCAACTATTCTGACAATCAAATAATTATTTTAGCCTCAAATCTGCTGGTTTCAGCCTCTCAAATGAGAAGATGTGAAGTTTTTCTTTTGTCATACATGATATAAATGTGTTTGACTCTTTTGAAATGAGAAAAAAAGGTGTTTTTGTTTTGTTTGTTTCACTTTTTACCGATGATTTTTGGACAAAACAGTCGATTGATTAATCAAGAAAAGTAATCAGAGCATTAATAGAGGATCATTCGTTCAGTCATTGTCAACTTTATCATCACAGATGTCTCCATTTCCACCATAACATCTGGTTTTCCTCCTTCCTCTTGTTGCAGGAAACCATGACGACCAAGTTTGAGATGTCCAAGATGGAGTGAAGAAGAAGAAGAAGAAGAAGAAGACAGCGGTCTGGTAAACGGGTGGATGAATAACGAGGATGTATGTTGTGTATGAGGTGGAGGTGGAGGTGGAGGAAGCAAAAAAAAAAAAAAAGACGACTTGATGGATGAACGAGGGAAACGTGGAGGAGAAGAACGAGTGTTTTCTTGAGGAGACGGAGGTGTCGGCGTGTGATTTAATCCCTGAATTTATGAGCTTTGTAAGCCTTGATTGTACATACACTGGGAGAAAAATCCATCACAGCGGCACACAGATGCTTTTTATTTTTCTTTTTATTGCCTGTTTGTATTTATATCTATATATATATTTACAGTATATTTTGACAGATTCGATGTTGATGAGGATTCTCTGCTGACGGAGCGGCTCATTCGCCTTTTTTCACTGTTTACATGCGGAAAATGTGATTTTTTTTTTTTTCTTTTTTTTTTCGGTCTCATCAGATGTTTTTGTGTTTTCACTGTTGACGCGACAGTAGCTCCTCCTCCTCTCTGCTGTTGTTGATGTTTATCTGTTATGTTGTTTTTAATCTGACAGACTTCCATACATGTTAGGGTGAGCCTCTCAAAATGTCAAAAAAAACAAAAGTTGTGATTCAAGAAGAAAAAAAAAACAAAACATGGATGTGATGACAATAAATTTCTCTCTTAATTTGTCTTTTTTTTTTTTTTGGTTTTGGTTTTGGATCCGTATGTCGTTCCAGCTGCTTCTGGTGCAGTTTGAACCGTTAAATTTGTTCACGTTACGATAAATTCATAAAGTTTCTGACACTCCACGCAGACCGAGTACTTTCAGCAGAAAAAATGAGATGCATCTGGCTGATTAAAGTCAGTAAAAATGTATCTTTTCTTCACTTTTTAAAAGAAATAATCAGCGGTTTCATCGTTAGCGTGAACGACGTACACTCCGCGGTGCACGTGGCGTCTTATCGAAAGGCGAACCAGCAGTCGGCTAACGAATGACGCCACGTCGTAGTCGGAGCGCCTGTCGAACTGATGATGAGGCGTCTCATGGAGAGCCCTGATTGGTTGTCGCCAGTTTAGTTTAGGTTTCTCTTTATTTTTTAACCTTTTTAAAGACGACCATCAACGGCGAGACGAAAACTTTACAGTGGCGAGTTTTTATCTGGCAGTGAATCTGTTTGACTTTCTGTGATGACATACCGTATTGGCCCGAATATAAGACGACCCCCCTCTTTTTTCAAGACTCAAGTTTTGAAAAAAAGACTTTTTGAACACCAAATTTAATTTTTCTACAGAAAATAATTACAGTACATCTGAAACAAATGATTATAACAATATATTCGAGAGAAAAAGCTTATTAAAAGTTATTTTGCATTTTTTAGGCGATCTTTTTGAGCTCTCCATCTCCACACATTACACTCTGTGACACCATGTTTGAAGACTCTGCCTCGTTTATCACCGTCATCTTGAAGTTTGCATCATAACGTCTCCTCAGCTGCCGATCTTCGACCCACTTTTCTCCAGATTGTCGCTACGTTTCTGTCATCTCTTCTCTTGTCTTTCTTACCGGTATTTTTTTATTTTTCTTCTTCTTAAGTTCAGCACTCGCTTTAAAGATATCTGGCGCCATCTAGCGTTGTGAATGGGTATAACGTCTAGACCCCGAATGTAAGACGACCCCCACTTTTTCAGTCTTATTTCAATCTTTCAGTCTTATATTCGGGCCGATACGGTATTTACTAGTCAGCTGGAGGCTTTGCAGCGTGTTTTTAATTTAACGTCACGTGCGAGGCGACGTAAGCGGTCGATAGTCGCTCTTTATGTCTCCATTTAACCGTTAACTGACTATATCTTTATTTTTTTTTAACGCTGCTAAACAAATCCACAGCGTTTCCGTCAGCTGTTAGACGTAACACACACACACACACAGACAGAAACACTGACGCACACACTCCTGGTCCTGGTCTCATGTGTGCTGTTTTCTCATTATTGCTGTGAGTGACTTCCTGTGTGTGTGTGTGTGTGTGTGTGTGTGCGCTCCAGCTTGTTAAGCGGTGACAGTAACTTGTCTGAACGGACTAAACGCTCCATACATCATCCTGTTCAGCCGCAGGGAAACGTCCACTCTGGCTCTCCGCCGTCCCGTCAAGCCGCTCGCCGTTATCCGGAACAACAAGGAGGTTGTTTTTCTATTTCAACAAATAATGAAAATCACAATGTTCTCATCCGACCTCCTTTAAATATTAAATCCCTGCAGAAACTATATATGCAACGTATAGATAATAAGACCAGTTTGTGTCCAGCGAACAATGTCTCGCAATATGCCCGGGATCAGGAGCGGATCTGGATTTTGTAGAGCCAATAATGATCTATTACAGTAAGACCTTGAGCAGGCTTGATCCCAATCTTGTGGATCAGCTCAGTACACCTGTAGCTTTAAAAAGGCTTTTTAATTAATATGTTGTTCCCGTTTCCCCTCCATGTGGTGTTTTTTTTTTTTCTCTCTCTGTATCGCAGCACATCGGATTTAAAATTAAAACGCTCGGGTTTTTATTTGAGGGTGTGTTTTTAAATCCACCTCAGGTGAACCATGTGGAGACCCTGCTGTGGGTTTTATGTGTAAAATGGTTGGAAAAAAGTTGATATAAAAGTAAAGAAATGCAAAAAAAAAACTCCCATTGAACAAACGTTACGTCTCAATCTCTGAGTTCGGACGCTCTAATCGGTGCGCTGGTGGTCGTTTTGGAAATTATCGCTCTGTTAATGAGATTTAAAGAGTTGCAGAAGTCGGACTAGTCTCGCAGTATTTCGCTTTTCGTTTCTTTTAACGTGATTGGATGATGATACTCGCCCTGTTAGCGTAATGTAGCTAAAGTAGCAAACGTTAGCTGCAGCGTGCGGTGCTCGGTGTTCCGGTAAGCTAACGTTAGCTGCAGCATGCGGCGCTCGGTGTGCCGGTAAGCTAACGTTAGCTTGGGTCTGAGGTAGCGGTGCTTGGTAAGCTAACGTTATAGCTTGGGTCTGAGGTAGCGGTGCGTGTTTCTAGACAAGTTAAAGGCGAAACCCCTGCGCTCCTTATCTGGAAGCTCCTGGCTCCGGATAGAAAAGATGGCGCCGGTTTTAAGCGTTAACTTCAAACCGTCACATCTCGCTACGTCCGCACATGTAACGAAGGCGTCTCTTAATCGTCGCTGACGCAGCTGGAACTCGTCTCTCGTCTCTCCAGCTGTGACGAGGTGCAGATATTGTCCAAAAAACAGACCTGCTCACCTCAGAGTAAAGTGTTTGTACCCTTCAAGAAGCAGGAACTATTAATTAAATACAAGCCTACAAGACCACAAAATCCACAGAACAGTCTCGACCCAGGAACTCGGTTGCGGACGGGCTGAGCGTGGAGTCGAACGCCTTCGAATGAACGCTGAGTCAGCACTTCGATGTGCAGGAGCCATAACAGCTGAAAAATGTGTCTCTGTCCGAGTACTTCCAGACTGTGTGGTGTAAAGAAACCTTTGATTTTTTTATTTTATTTTATTATCGACATTCAAAACTCATTTCACCAAATATCTTCCTCAGTGTTGGAGCATGGAGCAGTATTTATCTCTACAGCTACACAGTTAGATTTAGATGAAAACTAACGCAGACGGTTGCAAGAATTAAACACGTTTCCCTCTGAATTTGTTCATTTTCCGCTCATGAAACACGGAGAAATGATTTAAAAGCGTTTGTCGTTGCGTTTGCTGTTTAAAAGGTTTGTTTTTTTTTTTTGTTTGTATCGGTGGAGGAGAGAAACTTCAGCTCGATGTCTGCGACGTGCGATGATGTGTTTCCAGGTTTTCTGTCTGCGTCACATCTCACTGCATCTGTTTGTTTGTTGTTGTTGTCCAAAAAAAAAAAAAAAAGATTTTTTGATTGTGTGAAATATTGTGCTGTTTGCTTTGTATGTAAATAAGGAGTTGATAATAAAAAAAAAAATGGAAAAGTTCATCTGTGTGTTTCTGCTTCTGCTGTAAATATAACGCTGATACTTGCAGTGACGTTTTGAATCCTCTGCAGATATAAAGGTGAACAACGTGTCACATGTTTGTCCATAAATATGTGGGTTACCTCTGATTTGTCCACTGTGGGAAGAAGCAGCTCATGTCATCTGTAAATGTTGCTGGAAGTCACTGATTTAAAAACTGATTTTTTTTATCTCAAACCGAGCTGCTTTTATCCAGAAATATTCACCAAACAGTGAATCACTGCAGTCGAGTTTCTGTTAACGAGCATCCAGAGGACAAAAAAAAAAAAAAATCGTCCAGGCCGTCGTCAGTATTGATTTTCACATTTATAATATGCTATAAAATAGATTTAAGTAGATTACACCACAATAAAAACGTCCACCGAGACGCTGGATCTTCAAACTAATGAACAAATTACACAAAACATCAGGCAGTGCTTTAAAACCGTGCTGAAGACAAACACTATAAATAGTCTGTTTTAATTTCCCCGTCATGTGATCACACACACATACACGCACATCTGCAGGGAAACTGGAAAATGCATAAAGAGTAGACGCAGATTGAGAAGTTAAAGATAAACCTCGACGATCCGGACGTGAATTAAGCAGAGACGTTAGAAAAATGAAAGAAAAGAAGAGCAAGAAATGGAAATCATGGAGCGAGAGGACGGAGCGAGACGGAGGGAGGGAAGTAGTGCTGTGCAATACTGCAAAATCTGGTATCGATACCAATACCAAGTAAATACAGGGCCAGTATCGCCGATACTTCTTCGTTTTGTTCCGTTTTTACCACTAACATCTACTTTTGTGTACGTGAGAGCAATATTCATAACGAAGTGAATGCATCATCAATATGCAAATTTGAATTTTCATGATAATTGAATTATTTTAATCACACTTATGATGATAATAAAACACAGGATAAAGTTTTTAGGTTATTGAGTAACTTAGATTAAACTTAAATTTCCCTTTTAGGGAGGCAATCTGCATTTAAAACAGATTTTTTTTTTAAAAATTTAAAATATACTTTTTCAGTTTTTGTGATTTTTTTCTTCTCTGCAAACATCACGTCTTGCTGTGGTTTTACCCCGCTGCCTCTTTGTCATCGTTTGCAGCAGTGGAGAGGGGAGGGGGCAGTATTTATTCAAACGCAAGTATTGATCAACACCAATACCAACGTTAGTATCGATCCGCCCACCACTAGAGGGAAGTGTTTAAAATCAGATAAGTTTCCACTTCCAGAGGAAAAACGACTCTGGAGACAGATTGGCGGACACGGACGCGTCGGCCGCTCAGACTGTGAGAAACCCAGCAGGCGTTACGAGTTACAGCAGAAAGCTGGAAACACTCTTTTCCATCATCTTGGCTTCATATCGTAACCTCTTGACTTTGCGCCACACTGTGAAAGAGCTTCAGTATAAAAGTCATCAAGAGGTTGTGATCTGTAGCAGCAGCGACAAGCTAGCGAAGCTGTGAGCCGAGCGGCGTTCCCGCACATGCTCAGTAGCGTCCGCCTTACACAGAACTACTCTCTGGAGACGTGATGTTTGTAACGAAGGCGCATGTCACAAGGGGTATGAATAAAAAATAATACATAAATAATATCCTTTAAAGTTACAGACGAACATCTCGGCTCATCAGATGTTTACGCCTCCTCGTTGGCTATTGATTGATCAACTTGAGCCCGGTGCGTCAGGGTCAATGTGGCGTCGGGGTCGGCGTGTAGAGCTGCCGTGGACGTGAGAAAACATCACGTCCGATCATCTGGAAAGAAACCTGCCGCTGCTGATATATAATTAGTATTGATTTGTAATTTATTCGCTACGTGATGAGTTCATCGGGGGCGTTGTTGTTGTTATTGACGAGGGCTTCGATGAGTTTTGTGCTTAAAACTGCAGCAGCTTGGTGCAAAAATGTTCAAAAACAAGTTATGATATATATAAAAATGTGCATGTGTGTTATATAACAGAGGAGGGTACAGGAAGAGCACACGTGGCGTGACGAGGGCAACGAGGAAACCGCCAAAAGCTGACAAGAAACAGGAGGTAGAGATCGTGGTAGGGGGGGTGGCCATAACGAACAAGAAGAGGAGCTCAAAAAACATGCAATTTGTAACCATATAAGGTATTAAAAACTGTATAGAAAGAGGTGGACTAGAGATAGGAAGAGGAAGAACAAAGGAAGTATAAAACCCTGGACAGCGAGCCGTAAGATCAGATCTCTCTTTGGCGTTTTGCTGCACAGATTTATTGATCTCCGCTTTTTGCAAACAGCGCGTTAAAAGCTTTTGATTCAACTATCAACTCGGGGAGGAAGACGTCAGGTCAACCTCAACATTATTAGGGTAGAGTTCGGATGTGTGACGTCACGTACAGGTCGACGCTGATTGGTTGAGGGATACGTCCACCTGTCTCTTTATATTTGAGGAAAGCAGCAAACTCCAGTGAACTGCTGCGGCTATATCCTCTCTCTCTGTGGTTCGTTCTAGTAGTCGAACGCTGCTGTTTTCTCTCTTCTGTATCGTTGTATGTCAAATATATTCGGAGAAAACAAGAGTCACAGGGCGTCACAAGTAATCAGTGGAATATTAAGAGTCTAGTTTTTCACCCTTTTTCTCAGACGAACCTGAATAAATCAGCATTTCTTTAAATCAAACGACTCGCTGACTTAAAGCAGATCCGGGGAGGGGGGGGGGGGTTCGGATAATCTAGTGCGGGGTGGGGGGGGGGGTGTTCTGGTTGGTTTGGTGGAGTGGAGCTCCGGGCAGAACATACCATCACTAAGCTGCTTTTGTGTAGTCAGAACATACAACAGTATACGTGCACTGACAAGGTGCTTAAGAGCCTGTCCGCCTGCTAAACACTAGATTAATTAAGTGTAATGTGCCCACTTCCACAGACACTACTGAGGACTGGCTGTCACTCGGCAGCGTGTACCATCTCAACCCTCATCTCTCTCTCTCTCTCTGTGTGTGCTTAAAATGTCTTTAAACTTGACCCTGAATCCTCCATCTTTATTTTAATGATAGCAGCTGCAGCCTGAATGTTCACTCAGCTTCCTAAACTCCCGTCAAACATCTTAAAAAAACATCTTTCAAATCATTTCATTTATATATAAAGATAAATCTGTAGCATGTATCAGCTGCTGCGTACGTGTAGGTGTAAACTGTGTGTGTGTGTGTTTAGCAGCTGGTGTCTTTACGTTGTAATCCCGGACATGTGATCCATCTGTTCTGCCCGCTTTATGTGTTTGACCTTAACCGCAACCCAATGAAAGACAAATCTGAAGACGACTGGAACAACTCAGACGTTATCATTATCCCGACATGTTCTCCATCTGCTCTTCAAATCTGTCGGAGAGAGGTCTCCCCGCTCGCCGCTGTTCATTTCCACTCCGACACATCGTCGTCAGAGAGGACACCATATATGATTTGTCCAATAAAACGTCTTTTAAACCCCACAAAGCGTCAGTTTTCCTGAGGTTGTTTCAGCGTGTGTGTGTGCGCTGCTGCTACTGTACTCTGGCATTACGGCTGTAATAAGATAATCCCACAGATTTGGCCCGACAGCAAGACAGTATGCTGCCGATTTCAACTGACAGTAGGGAATTATTGTCACCGCGCACTTCACAGACGGCTAGACATGTGTTATTATCGCCGCGCGGAGTCTCAACGTGTGGTCTGCGGACCTGTTGGGGGACACAGAGAGTTCCAGTTTAGTAGAGATTGAAGTTTAGAGTGTTTAGGAAGTTTTTTAGCGTCTATATAATGTCAACACTGTAAATAAACTTCACTGATATGAAGTAAAATGATCAGCTTCATGTTGCTGCTGTGCAAACTTTTCAGTACATTTTTTGCACAGAAGGACTGTGGATTAAAGTCCAACCCATCACTTCCATTTAAAGCTGAACAGGAGGAATGATTACAGCGAGAAAAAAAAAACCCTGTGAACTCGTCCTTTAATCATTTAAAAATCTCCTTACAGCTTCTTAAATGTGAGAATTTGCTGTTTTTATATCAAGCTAACCTCAACTTTTTTGGGGTTTTTGACTGTTGATGAGACAAAATCAGTCTTTTTTTTATTATTTTATGAGATTTTATACACTAAACAATTAATTGAATTAATCTGAGAAGTTTGCAAATTAACTTTTGTGTTTTTTTTTTTTTTTTTTAAATCCAGTACTCTGAAACACGAGCGTTCTCAAAACCCTTGAATGCATCGCGCTGACACATCGCAAACATGGCTCCATATGTATCGCTGCTAAACTACACAGATTAGATTAGGGCTGTAGTCAACCGAAGAAAATTTTGGTCGACTAAAATTGTAAATAATCTGCGACTAATCGATTAGTCGCGGGGGGGAGGGGGGGGGTGTACGTTATAATGATTTCTGTATTTCTCTGTTTAGCGTCTTCAGGCTAGGCTAACCCATCATTGCTAACTTTGGAGCTAACTCCCTCCACTTTTCCAGCACTTGGAGAAACAACAGACGTGACTTTTCAACATTTAACTGACACACTGTAGTCTGTGCTGTACATTTACTGCCAGACTGACAACTTACCGCTAACCTTTTCCTCTGCTCCACTCGTATCCACCGTCACTTTCTCTGTGTCCAACTTCCTAAGCAAACATACTACGCAATGACGTATAACACAGTTGCTCGTTTCCCAGGCAACAACACAGCGGTTGACTCACGCGCTGCACAGACTCCCAATCGCTAAATATTTCTGAATGAGCGGATATTTGGCGTTAATTCTAGTATTAAAAAAATATTTTTTGGCCTGGCGGGGGTTCTTGTTGATATAATTGTAGGAGAAACGCTCAGTAACGGAGTTAGACCATAGACTGTATAAAGATAGTTAGAGTTAGACCTCCGGAGTTTGGAAGAGTCCAAAGTTGTGTAAACAGCGGGGGTGTTTTGAATACACCCCCATTTTCAAAAGGTAGTTTGTTGGTCTGTCAGCCCGCTGCAGGAAAATAATGGATTAGTCCCAGAAAGCTGCTGATGTAGCACTTTTCTCCTTATGAAAGTAGAGATAGAGATACACGGAGATAATTCGACCAATGAGAATTTAGTCGGATGAGAGAGTATCGACCAATTAATCGACTAGTCGACCAGCAGACTACAGCCCTAGATTAGATTAATAAACTCAGATCAGTTCTGGCCGTGTCCTCTCTGCACACGTTTAGAGGGGTTCAAACTTGATTTTTGCAAACTAAACGTCAGATTAAATTCCCGTTCAGACAGAAAGCTGGGTCAGCAGGAAGGTCGTGGAACCAGCAGACATGTTTCCAGGCTTACTGGTTTTTTACTGGAATCACATCGAGGGTCTGACTGGAGGACCCAGAGGTCTTTTTTTTCTCCCCTGCAGGTCGCATCCACACGTCCTGCAGTTTCCTTTGTTCATTTTAAAGGTGTGTCAGCAGCTCGACGTTCAAATCTGCTTACACTGAGCGAGCAGGGTCAGTTTTTAGGCTCAAGGACACTTTGACTGGATGTTTCTCCTGCAGAGCGCTTCGCTTGATCTCAATACTTTCGCTCAAAATCTGTCAAGTCTGAGGAGTAAATACTGTACAAGTCCAAAAAATAAAATATGCAGGAATGGTTTCAGGTGACAGAAAATCACTTTTTCTGTTTCTGTTCATACTTCAGTCATTTTATTTTGATGCTGCGAGGATGTTATTAGTCCAGGAAATAGTGTGAAGTCGCTGAAATGACAAACTCATTAAAAAAAAACCCCACAAAGCAGCAACCAGTGAGGACATAAAGCTTCCTGAAAAATGCATATTTAGAAGCTGAGATAGTGCTTATTATTTGAAATGTGAAGACTTTTATTGTGAAGGAGTCCTGACAGGCTGTTAAAGGTTTATTATTTCATCTTTTTTTACTTCCCTTTTGTACTGAATGTTGGTGCTCCGAGCAATTTTACCAGCATACTGTACTCAACTGTGCTTTAGTTTTACACCTATTTGTTATTACATTATTAGATTTTTGCATAAAATGATAATAATAAATCAAGATGAGCTTATAAGTAGCACTTTTAAAAGATGAAAGCAGTGGTTTCTAAACTTTTTGATGTGTTTGCGTCTCTTTCTCGTTTCCTCCCTCGCACAGCCTCCAATAAATCACCGGTTTGAGGTCCAAACTCTCCGATATTTCACACAAAAAAAACAAAAAAAAACACACAAAGATTAAAGAAAAGTTCTGAGAAATGAATCCGGAATATTTTCTTCTTTCCTTTCCTGCCCGATCTGTCACCGTGACCCCTTCAGATTTATCTCCTGACCCTTAAAAAGCAATTCAAACCTGCTCCACCTCGAACAGACAGAGCGACAAAACATGTCCGTCACAAAACAAAACAAAACACTTTATTAACTATATTTAGCTGATAACACGTCTGTACTCTGATTTAATTAGGATTTTATTTCTATTTTTGCTACTTCTTCTTAAGGATTCTTATTTTGAAAGGAAGGATTTAGTTTCAGCTAAAAAAAAAACAAAATAAAACGGTTTAACTTAGATGTCAAAGGTCACAGCGTCCTTTTTTTTTTTATCTGAAGGTGTGAAACATAAATAAAGTGTAAAAGCGGCTCTGCGGCCGGCATATGGACCGTCCCCCCTGCCAGATAATACATACAGGTCTGCTTTAATACAAAGAAATCTCCTATTATTGCACCCATTACGTAAAAGGATGAGATTATCGATACAGATTAATAAGCGCCCAATGGTGTTCCAGCACATCGCCCTCCCTCCTCCTCCTCCTCCCTCCTCCTCCTCCTCCTCCCCTCTCCTCCCGTCTGCACACAACACTTCAATCATCCAGATAAAAATAGAAAACCCCACAATGACTTGCAGTTTAGTTGTTAGATTTTAGTCTTTATTGTACTATTTTTTTTTCTTGACAATTTGCTAGCGGACATGTGAAAACTTGGACCAACAAAAAAAAAAACAAACAAAAAAACAAAAACATCATCATCATCATTATTATTATTATTATTTTTTAATTACAGCATATCGTCAGACTGCGGTAACAGTGAGAAGATGTGGTTTTTAAAAAATAAAACAAGAAAAAAAAAACAAAAAAAAAAAACAAAAAAAAGGAGAAAATTCAAACCAAAACAAGAAAAAAAAAAAAAGAAAAAACATTTTTGACTTTAATATTCGTGATTTTTCTTTCTTTCTTTTAATTTTTTTTAAAATTTTTTAAATTCATGTACACAATATAACAGTCTAAAAACATTAAACACACAGAGCTGAAGACATTGCAGTGTTGGTTGGGAAGTGGCAGTCCTCAGGGCAGTTTATATACTGGAGCAACATGGTCCTGCTGTACTGTCAAATATCTACTGGGACGGACGGGGAGGAGGAGGAGGAGGGGAGGGAGGAGGGAGGGGAGGGAGGAGGGGGGGTGACTACAAACCAAAATGGCCGTCAATATAAAACTAACAGTCTTTTTTTTTTGTTCTTTTTTTTTTTGTTGTTGTTGTTCTTTAAATTCCACCAATCAGGAGTCGGCAGAGACAGAGAGCAGGAGGAGGAGGAGGAGGAAGAGGAGGAGGAGGAGGAGGAGGAGGAAGGAGGGGGGTGGAATGTCTCGATTTTCCTTTTTTTTTTTTTTTTTTTATACATTTCTACATTTTCTTTTTCTCTCGTAGACAATATAAAATCCCACAGACAAGCAAAGGAAATAATCAAAATAAAAACACTGGATGTTTTGTTTGTATGTCTGCATGTGTCGGACGGAGGGAGGGGATGAAAGGATGGATGAAAGGATGGATGAAAGGATGGGAGGCGAAAAGAAGGGCTTGAATTATTGCTTTCTGAGTAAGTATTATTTTTCACTTCTCATCTACATGAATTGCATCTCTCTCTCTTTCTCACCGTGGTGATCTGATAAACACGTGATTACTCCGTTTATTCGGGAGGAAGGAGGAAGGAAGGAAGGAAGGAGGGATGAAGGGGAGAGAGGAGTTAGGAGAGGGTTGAGGGGAGGAGGTGGAGGAGGAGGAAGGGTGAGGGTGAGGGGGGGGGCGGGGCTCAGAGCTCCTTGCTCAGCGAATCCCGGGCAGTTCTAATCCTCTTTGTGTGGCCTCACACGTTTCCCGCCTTTTTGTCTGGTAAATGATAACAGAAGAGATTGAAAAAATGTATTAAAAAATAGGTCTTGGAAAAAGGATAATAATAATAATAATAATAATAATAATAATAATAATAATAAACAGTCATATAAAAAGGGTTACATGCTGCATGTGTGTTTAGTGGTTTAGTACAGATGTCGGTCTCTCTAGTGTCGAGTTAGTAGGACGAACACAAAACAAACAACAACAACAGTTTTCATGAGGAAAAACATGACAAAGTGTCGTCACATTATAACGAAGGATCATCATCATCATCATCATCAGGACAGCCAACAGGAAGGCGTCTGTCTACCTGCGGTGTCCCTGCAGCAGCGGCGGTGGGTATCTGTATCTGTGCCTCTCTCTCTTGCTTTTAAACTGTCCTTTGTGCTCAGAGACTCTCCTCTGACCCCTGAAATCAAATAATCTGACCGTCCAACTTTTATCTATCTGTCTGTTTGTCTGTTTGATTTCCCCCCAGAGAGACAGAGGAGAAAAAAAAAAAAAAAAAAAAGAGAGAGAGGGAGGGAGAGAGATGGCAGAGAGAGAGAAGGCTAGTTAATCTGGCTCGTTGAAGAGGCTCCGTGACACTTTGATTTTCGCCCGCTAATCCGTTGATGGACTCGACTCTCTATTGATGTCTGCTAAAACCAGCTTTTCTCTCCGCAAGCGAGCAGAGAGCTAACTAGCTGAGCTACAGCTAGTTTAGAGCTAGCGGCCAGCTGCGCGGCGGCCCCCCGGGGGAGGAGGAGGGAGACTCCGAGATGAAGCTTTTGGCGGCTTTTGATGCGTCGCGTGATGACAAACAATAACTTGTACTTTCCACTGACTGACCGCGAGGTTTTGTAGTCTAACGTATCATGACGTTTCCTTGACGACAGCTTAATCTTGCACAGTTTTTACCTGAGATTGTTAACATTTTGGTGTCGCAGCAGCAGCAGCAGCTCGGACTGATTGGACGTGGAAGACGACGAGATGCAACGGAGAGAAAGAAAGAAAGAAAGGAAGGAGGACTTCCTGTCTACACCAGTTAAACCCTGAACTCTGCTGCTGTTAACTTTTAACATCGGATGGAAGACTTGCCTGCATAGAGAGGAGAATCTAAGGTGCGAAAAAATGGACGAGACTTTTTTTTTCTTTTTTTTACTTTAGTTGCATTTGAAGAGAAAATAAAAAGTTGGAGAGACGCTGATGTCAGATTTGATTGACAGCACCTGTGCCGAGGCCTTGCAGACACACAGCAGCCGTGATTTTTTAAGAGTAGAAGTCGCTTTCACAGTTGTTTCCTTTTTTTTTTGTGCTTTTTTCTACACTGATGCACACAAAGTTGAAGTGGAAAAGGTGGAGAGACGGTATGTGAGCGATGATGCCGAATGTAGGGTTACCCTCATCATGATGTTCAGGTAAACATCCAAGTCATATCTCAGTTTAATATTACAGAAATGTCTGATAGTGAAACCAAAATGTAGCTTTATATTGTCATTAAACGGTATTTTTAACCATCAAGCGACCGACTCGTCCGTCCTACATGAACACGAACGCGGCGGTTACAGCTGTGACCCACTTTTACGGATCCCTGACACCAAAACGCCCCCTCCTCTGCAAAAGCTCTTAAATGTGATCCCAGCCGGTGCATTTATGTGCATCTCATAAAGAAATGTACATTTAATGGTGCCAGGTGCTTATTCATTCATTCATTCATTTATTTATTTATCTTTTTATGAAAAAGCAGCTGCTGGTGCTTCTCTCTGACGCTGCGGAGAGCTTGGCGCCGTTTCAGGCCTCGGCGTGCCAAACGCTAGGTGTTAAACAGAGTTCAAATTCAGCAAAAGAGTTTTAGCTTCAAAGAGGCTTCCAGTAAACCGCACAGCAGCAGCAGCAGCAGCAGCAGCCGCCGCCGCCGTGATGCTCTCTCTGCGCAAGCATCTGCTGGGCCGTGCCAGATCAAAGCGAGGCGTTTTTGCCGGACACCGAGGCCCCTCGCACGCAGCACTTGAACGGCGAGGAGATAAATAATGGAGGAGGGGAAACAAGCAAGGGGCGCCTTCTGGTTCACAGGCCTGTTGCCTCGTGCGAGACTCCCAGGTGGCGGGAACGTGTGTGTGTGTGTATGTGTGTGTGTGTGTGAAACGGTACAAACAGGAAGTGAAGCGTCGCTGGGAGGGAAAAAAAAAAAGGCTTAAAATGTCAGATGTAAAAAATTTTTATCTGTGTTGTCAGGTTTCCCTCACGTCAGAGCTCATTTCATTCACGTCCTTTTGAAGGACGGCGTGCACAGTGACGGGCCGCGCAGCACTTCATCTGTTTATTTATTTATTTATTTATTTGTTTATTTTTTTACACAAATTCATGAACAGTCGGCGTTCAACCGTAGCTGCCCTGGAAATCTGTCGCCCGCTCGCTCGCTCACCACCTGAGTCCTTGTCACTGTTAAATCAGGCAGGGCCGCCAAGACGACGACGACAGCGAACGGTGCGTTCATGGACACGCCGTAAAAATGTGCTTCCCTTCCTCGACCTTGTTACGCTCGGCGCCTCGGCCCGGCTAAACTTCTGGAGGAAGTGAAGACTGCGAGATTACAGGAGGTCAAAGGGTGAGGCTCGGCGGCCTCCGGTTAAATGGTTTGTGCTGTCGGACCGTTCATGAACTCGCCGTTAAAATAATCCTCTAAGGGGTCGCTTCTTTCCTCTCCTCGTCTCTCTTCTCTTCTATCAAAACACTCGCAGGTTATGTACACGTGAAGAAACACTTAATTATTAAACAACTACATTACAGTTTCTTTAAAGGGATTCGGGAACAACCACTGCATTTTTTTATCATGCAATCAACATAATAAGAGGAAGGAAGCTGGCATGCCTATGTATACGTACAGGTCCTGCATATGCATGAAATCCTCTTATTCTGTTCTAGTTTCCTGTCTGCTCGTTAAGTACAGAGCTGGAGACGTTTACGACAGTTTAGAGAAGACCGGCGGTTCATTTTTGGCCTTCTGGCTTCAGAAAATAACTTAATAACCGACTAATATTTCAGCTCTAGTCAAGAAATAAACTCATTTTTTTTGTACAGAGCTGCTGGTGGCGGAGCGAGGCTAGCCGTTTCCCTCCGTTTCCAGTCTTTATGCTAAGCTAGGCTAACCGCAGCCTCCAGTTCTGTATTTAACGCGCGGCGCCGGTCGCTGTGACGGCGTGTTGGCATGCGTACGTGTGTACCAGGCTGTGCTTATATAGGTGTGTGTGTGTGTGTATATTTGGCACGTTTTTAAGTGAACCAGTATTTATTTATTTATTTGTTTATTGTGCGTCTCCTCTCAGTATCGGACGTCGGCGTCGTGGCAACCGTTCAGGCCGTTGTCGACGCACAGCTCCCTCTCTAATTGGTCGGTCGCCGCTGACATCACGTTCTGAACGATGGCCACCGCCGCATCTCGGAGATCTCTCTTTTTCATCTCCTCCTCCTCCTCCTCCTCCTCCTCCCCTCCTCCTCTCTCTCCCTGGTCACATGACTCTGCCTCCCCTCCCTCCTCCCGCTCCTCCTCCTGCTCCTCCTCCTGCTCCTCCTCCTCCTCCTCCCTGTGTTTACTGCTATGGTTAGTTAGTGCTGGTAGTCTGTTGTTAGAATCTCCGTCTCTGCTGCTGTTTTGTTTCTCGCCAGCGTCCCAGTCGGCGCGCTCTAACTCACCGCTGTTCACGGCTGCCGTGGCGTTGATGATCTTGGCGTTGGCCTCCTCTTTCGCCCCTCCCGCCTCCTTGCTCTTCTTCACGGGGCTGCTCCCCGTCGTCTTCTTCTTCTCCTTCTTCTCCTCCTCCTCCTCCTGGTGATTGTGCGTGGCGTTCTCCTCCGCCGTGCCGTTGGCGCACTCGCTCTGCCCGTTGGTCACCGGAGCTTCCGCCGACGTCTTCTCCGCCTCCTTCTCCCCGCCGTTCTCCCCCGCCGGCGTCTTCTCGGCCGCCGCCGCCGCGTCTTTGTCGTTGGCCTCCTCGTTCGCCGTGGCGGCCTCGCCGTCGGCGTCCACTCCCTCCGCTGCCTCTCCTCCCTCCGCGGCCTCCTCCTCCTCCTCCTTGGTGCCTTCGCCCTGGTCCACGCTGGTGGACTTGCCCTTCCGCAGGATGAAGTTCTTCAGGGAAACCGCTCGGCCGAAGTGCGAGCGCTTGGCCTTGGCCGACTTGCCGTCTTTGCCGTCCTCCGCCGCTCCTTCCTCACCTGGAAGAAAGAAGAAGACGATTTTTAATGATTACCTTTAAAAGTGTGTCAGAAACATCTTCTACACTGATGCACACAAAGTCGAAAAAGGTGGAGAGACGGTATGTGAGCTATGATGTCATGTTCATGCCGAATGTAGGGTTACCCTCATCATGATGTTCAGGTAAACATCCAAGTCGTATCTCAGTTTAATATTGCAGAAATGTCTGATAATGAAACCAAAATGTAGCTTTATATTGTCATTAAACGGTATTTTTAACCGTCCAGCGACCGACTCGTCCGTCCTACATGAACACGAACGCGGCGGTTACAGCTGTGACCCACTTTTACGGATCCCTGACACCAAAACGCCGTCTTCTTCCTGGTCTCCGCTTTCAAGTTTACAACAACTTTATGGCGATGTTGTTGTGATGAGAGACGAGGTCGCTGCCTGAATAACTGACGCTGAGTCAAACTGAGTTATTCGGATTTGAATTGAATCTAAAATCAGATTTGAAAACAAAAAAAAAAAAAAACACAGTTTGCAATGAAACAACTCACATTTTTTTGCTCTGCTGTATAATATAATATTATATATTTACATCACTGCAGGTTTTCTCTGAGCTTTGCAAAAGGAATCAAGGTGAAAATCAGTTTAAACTCATTTCCTGCGGCTGTTTTTCCACTTAAAAAATCAGTAAAAAGACGGAGCTTAATATCCACTACTCCGCCCCGGGTTCTGTATTTTTTGTAGGAGCGAGCTAAATTTAGCCTCTTCACTGTTGACTGGAGCCACGGCGTGATTTAAATTTCATATCAGACGTTGAATATTTTATTTGGGAGGGATGTTCAATTACATTAGCTCCTCCGGAGTTAGCCGGCCGCTGAGTTCCCTGTCCGGCGTGTGAACACGCTGTCAGCTCCTCGGCCTGAATGTTTTAACGCTGTCCGTTCTTTCAACCACTTCGGAGGATGATATCAAACACGAAGCTCGCACACACACACACCTGTTATTCAGCTCAATTTAAACTACAACACTCTGCTTCTTAAAAAAACCCAAAAGATAGAAGAAAAAGCAAAGTTCTTCTCCACAGATATGTATTCAGCTGCTTTTTTTTTTTAGATAATTTGACCTTTTTGGGGCCTTTAACATTAAACGAAACCATCTGAGAAGTTTAAGAAGGAAATAAAGCGTCTGAAATGTAACACGTGGCTCCGACCAAGGATGTAATAAAGTTCTTTAAGGGAGAGAACGTCCTATTGTGGTGGAAAATTAGGATTATAATAATAAAAATGAAGGTGAAACATTTGTATTTACAATAAGCATTTTTTAGGAGTAAACACTGAACAGAAGTCTAGGTGACACTAAAAGAGTGACTCAGCTAAAAACTCAGTGTGGGAAAGCTGAAGAGTCCAAATCAGACTGGAGAAAAACTGCGAGCAATATGACACTAAGGGTTAGGGCTGTAGTCAACCAAAGAAAATCTTGGTCGACTAAAATTGTAAATAATCTGCGACTAATCGATTAGTCGCGGGGGGGGGGGGTGTACGTTATAATGAATTCTGTATTTCTCTGTTTAGCGTCTTCAGGCTAGGCTAACCCATCGTTGCTAACTTTGGAGCTAACTCCCTTCACTTTTCCAGCACTTGGAGAAACAACAGACGTGACTTTTCAACATTTAACTGACACACTGTAGTCTGTGCTGTACATTTACTGCCAGACTGACAACTTACCGCTAACCTTTTCCTCTGCTCCACTCGTCTCTCACTCGTATCCACCGTCACTTTCTCTGTGTCCAACTTCCAAAGCAAACATACTACGCAATGACGTATAACACCGTTGCTCGTTTCCCAGGCAACAACACAGCGGTTGACTCGCGCGCTGCACAGACTCCCAAACGCTAAATATTTCTGAATGAGTGGATATTTGGCGTTAATTCTAGTATTAAAAAATATTTTTTGGCCTGGCGGGGGTTCTTGTTGATTTAATTGTGGGAGAAACGCTCAGTAACGGAGTTAGACCATAGACTGTATAAAGATAGTTAGAGTTAGACCTCCGGAGTTTGGAAGAGTCCAAAGTTGTGTAAACAGCGGGGGTGTTTTGAATACACCCCCATTTTCAAAAGGTAGTTTGTTGGTCTGTCCCCCCCGCTGCAGGAAAATAATGGATTAGTCCCAGAAAGCTGCTGATGTAGCACTTTTCTCCTTATGAAAGTAGAGATAGAGATACACGGAGATAATTCGACCAATGAGAATTTAGTCGGATGAGAGAGTATCGACCAATTAATCGACTAGTCGACCAGCAGACTACAGCCCTACTCAGAAGTTTGATTTAAAAGTCTAAAGATGTGACGGGAATGATCGGTGTCTGTGGGTCTTTACCTGAGGTGGCGGCCGCAGTGGCGTCCTCCTCCCCGGCGGGGGCGCACTCCGTGTTGGCGCGCTTGGACTTGGGGATGACCCGCTTCTTAAAGGAGGTCCAGATCTCGTTGGCGTGTTGCGTCACCGTCCCGCCTGCCGCCGCTGCTGCTGCCGCTTCGCCTCCCTCGGCTTTCTCCTTCTCCTCCCCTCCCTCCGTCTTCGCTTCCTCCTCCGCTTCCCCCCCCTCCGCTTTAGCCTCCTCCCCTTCCTCCGCCTCTCCCACCGCCGCCGCCGCCGCCTCCTCCGTCTTGTCGGCGGAGTCTTTGTCGGAGGTCTTGGCCTTGCCGCTGATGCCCATCATGGACGGGTCCCTCTTCAGGCCCTGGAAGGTCCAGGAGCGTTTCAGCTTCCACCTCTTCTGCCCCGACTCCTTGGAGTCCAGCGTGGAGGAGTCTCCGCCGCCTCCTTCCCCGTCGGTGCCGTCGTCCTTCCCGTCCTCCCCTCCTCCTCCTCCTCCTCCTCCTCCTCCGCTCTTCTTGTGCGCCTTCTGGGCCATGAGCTTCTTGAAGGAGTGCCAGCGCTTCATGTGCTTGGTGGACGCCGAGGAGGACGAGGCCTTCTGCTCGCCGCCCTCCACGCCTCCCTCCACTCCTCCCGCCGCTCCTCCCTCCTCTATGGTGGAGTCCGCGGTGGTGTTAAGTGCTTCGGGATCTCCCAGCCGGTCCAGGGACTTGGATCGGACCTTGACTTTTTTCGGGGGTTCGGCGGCGGCGGCGGCGGCGGCGGTGGCGGCGCCGTCCTTCTTTTCGGTGCTGCGATGGGAGAAGATCCTCGCCACCGGCTTCCTGATCAGATCCCGGACCGTGGATTTAGCCTCTGCCGGTTTGCCCTTCTTCTCCTCCTCCTTCTCTCCGTTCTCTGGGGTTTTCTCTACCGCCGCCTCCCCCTCCGCACCTCCCTCTGCTCCTCCCTCAGCCGCCGCCGCTGGCTCCTCTCCCCCTTTCTCCCCCTCCTTCTCCCCTCCCTCGGCGGCGTTCTCCTCTCCTCCGGCGGCGCTCTGCTCCTTCTTCTTCCTCCCTCCCATCACCTTCCCCAGGCCGCTCTTGTTGAGGAAGGAGTCCAGGAACGAGGTCTTGGCTTCGGCGGAGGAGGCGTTTTCCGAGCTCTGAGGAGGTGCCGCCTCCCCGCTCGCCGCTCCGGCTCCGTCTTCCGCTCCCGCCGCGTCGTTACTCACAGTCTCTTTGTTGTCGACGACCTCGCTGTTGACGGCCGCGCCGTCTTTGTCGACGACCTCGCTGTTGACGGCCGCGCCGTCCTTGTCGACGACCTCGCTGTTGACAGTCTCTGTTGCGTTGGCGTTGGCGTTTTTAGCCGGCTGCTCCGCCTCCGCCGGCTTGCTCTCGGGGGTTTTCCCGTCTTCCTGGACCACCGGCGCCGCGCTGGTCTCCGTCGCCGCCATTTCGGAGGAAAGGGGGAAAACAAATAATAACAACAAAAAAAAAAAAAAGTGTGTTCTTTCTTTCCTTCCCTGGCCTTCTGCCCTCCTCTTCCTCTCTCTCTCTCTCTCTCTTCTCTCTGGTGTGTCGTTCCTCCCGCTGTGGTGGCGCTCTCAGGTCATGGAGAGCAGGGTGGAGAACAGCTGCGAGGAGGAAAGATACTCAGCATCCTACTAGTCCTCCAAACTCCTGCGGAGAAAGAGAAGGGAGGAGGGAAGGATGAGAAGAGAGGGAGGCAGATGGTTAGTGGTCTCGATCAACACCGTAGACCCTCGACTAGTCTGGTCTGGACTAGTCGAGGGTCTAACATGATACAGAACCTCAGCGGTAAGTGCGATGCAGTTCTGGAGACTTCCTGCACAGATTCCTTCTTTCAACAAACTCTGACGTCAAAAAAAGGGATGAAGGGAAATGATTCGGATCACAAACTCAATCGTCCCCATTAAGGGGGTCAAGCTCAAAGAAAACTGGACCCTGCGATGCTAAACATGCTAATTTAGACTTTAGCATCTTTTGTTCAAACCTCCATCACCTCATAAAGAAACTCCAGCTTGTAAACAGTCGGTTTAAATATCTAAGTCGTCAAAGATCCTCGAGAGCCAAAGAAGACATTATATGACCGTTGGGTCTGAAGCATGAACCATTAAGTGTCGGGAAAAGTTTTGATATCGTCCACTAAATGCTAAAAAAAACAAGGGACAACTGTCTATTTTGCACAATGTTGCTAAAATCTGAAAGATCTAAGAGGGAATTTGTTTGAATGTGTAAATGTGGACTTGTGTGTTCGCCAACTGGAGAGGACTCGACTGTTTTCAAACCATTCTTGTCGAGCAAAAGCAGCTTTAAGGATGTTTGTGTTCCTCTTAATTTCTCCAATAAAAAGACTAAAAACCAGACTCTCTCTCTCTCTCTCTACTTCCTTCCCTCGTCTGTGTCTTTCAGCCTCGGTCCCGCCGCCCCTCGGTTCGGTGCAGGTGCGGGGACGAACGCGGCGTACAAAGGGACAAAAAAAAGAGAAGGAGAGGAAGTGCACACACTGGGTAATGATGTAATGATGCAACGTTTTGATTTGCAAGGTCTCTGTCGGGGCATGTGAACGTCTCGCAGCCTGACGAAAACCTCACAGAAACCAAAAATCATCCGTTTTTTTTGATCTCCAGTGTCTGAACCTTTTCCCTCTGTGTGGCACCTGTGGCTTTTCAACAGGTAAATAACATAAAACAACTTAAAAAAAAAAAGAAAAAGCTCTTTAACATCCTAAAACAAACAAACAGGAGGAAATTTCTTAGGGACTATTTTCAGCAGCGGATTAACAGAAATGTGGCGCTGTAGTGAGTGTGTGTGCTCACGTTAATGAAGGAACATGTGACGTGTTTTTATCAGCGCTGCGGCACAGACAGAATGAGTGAGACAGGAGACGGGACGAGGCGCAGACACGCACGCACGGCGACCGTCTGCAGATGAATTCACTGGTTTGGTTTTTGTTGACAGTGAGAAACAATATCAGCTGCTCTGTTTTTGTGCCTTTGAAGAATTTAATGAATGAAAGTGCAGATCAATGAACGTATGAGTCACACGTACTGATGCGGAGTAACCGACATAGAGAGAGAGAGAGAGAGAGAGAGAGAGAGAGAGAGAGAGAGAGAGAGAGAGAGAGAGAGCGTACACAGTCTCGGCAGAGGGGACGCAGACGGAGAGGCGCTCAGGTGGAGAGAGACAGTCACACACAGGGGAGACGGAGGGACGAGCGAGGGAAGGAAAACACAGACAGACGGAGGAGAGAGAGAGAGAGAGAGAGGGAGCGAGAGGTGTGAGCACATACATCACATGCTCCAGATAATCTCACTGTGTTGTTGTTGACTGACTGACTGACTGACTGACTGACTGACTGACTTGGTTGACCGGCTGCCATATTGGCTCGCTGGATGTAGTTGAACCGGCTTTTTAAACGCACGGCGGCGTCTAACCCGTGTGTGCGGCCTCGCTCGCCCTGCAGGCAGTCAAACACCTGGACACAGAGCTGCTAAATCTCCTCTTTGTCCTCCTCTCAGCTGGCAAACCAACAAAAGACAAACATCTGGTGAGGAGGACGGACAGCCGCCGGGCTGAGCGTCGATACAGGTGAATGACAGCAGCTGTGTGTGATTGGCTGCACAGACAGGAAGCGATTATTCAAGGACTAAGAAGCTCCTCATTTATATACATTTCAACAGAGCGATGATTCAATGGCAGCTCAACAAGCAGTCGCTCCTGATGATAAACTCACTTTATGATATATTATATACGGCGTTTAAAACAAGACACACACATCACACACACAACAGAAGAGACATTTAATGCCATTGGTCAAAGTGCGAGTGATCATTTGGCTCATGAAGGTGCCAAAAACACAGACAGGAAGTGACGTAAGTGCACGGTTAGAGGTGTTGCATTGCTGGTTTCCCCTGTGGATTGTCTTCTCTTTGTAATAAATCCTGATTGGTTGTCTGCTCGACTGGTCTCAGTCACGCTGCACGCTTTAAAGATTCATTCACCAGCATTTCAGTCCGGATAGAGACGAGTTCACCAGCTCGCCGTCGCGGTCCTCTGCCATGAGAGCTCGTCCCATCGTCTGAACGCGACCTGACGAACTCTCCGGCCGCCCAGCTGTTGCCTGAACAGCTACCAGTGCAAACAGCTGTCTCCTGGTCTAATTAGCTCACTGGTTGACTGGACTGGACTGACTGGTTCCTGCACGTGTTTCAAACCCACAGATTCCTTTCAACAAACTCTGATGTCATAAAAAGGGATGAAGGGAAATGATTCGGATCACAAACTGAATCGTCCCCATTAAGGGGGTCAAGCTCAAAGAAAACTGGACCCTGCCATGCTAAACATGCTAATTTAGACTTTAGCATCTTTTGTTCAAACCTCCATCACCTCATAAAGAAACTCCGGAGCCTCCAAGCTTCTAAACACTCGGTTAAATATCTAAGTCGTCGTCGTTTTCCCAAAGATCCTCGAGAGCCAAAGACTGGTTTCATAGTCTGAGAACTCTTTGGCCGTTGGGTCTGAAGCATGAACCATTAAGTGTCGGGAAAAGTTTTGATATTATGTTGCTAAAATCTGAAAGATCTAAGAGGGAATTTGTTTTAATGTGTAAATGTGGACTCGACTGTTTTCAAACCGTTCTTGTCGAGCAGCCCACAAACCACAAAAGCAGCAGACCTGACGAACTCTCCGGCCGCCCAGCTCTTGCCTGAACGGCTACCAGTCCAAACAGCTGTCTCCTGGTCTAATTAGCTCACTGGCTGACTGGACTGACTGGACTGGACTGGCTCCTGACCCCGCGTGGAGTTTCCTGCGGCCTCAGACTCTTGTTTACTACGCTGAGCTTTAAATCACTTGGTAGCCTGTTAGCGCTGACGCACATAGCTCATTTACTCTGCCCCCTTCCTGCTAGTAGCCTAAAGATAGAAACAAGACACCTACACCTCCTGCACACAGACACCAGCCGCACACAACTTTCACTATCACTATCAGCCGGCGTTAATCAGCTGCACGACGTTTAAGTCGGTGTTTAGAGGCTAGCAGCAGCTCCACACACATCCAGCCGCGACGATCCATCTCCCGCAGTTTACAGGAGGCTCATCAGCGAGTGATTTATCTCGGGCGGCCGTACGTCTCGGACTCCTCCGCCTCGCTGCATGTTTGACTAATTAGTTCCTGTTTGCAGTTTACGACGGGCGACGGAGCGGCTTCTCCGTTTGTCCGGCGACACGTTTGGAGAGCCACATTAACGCGAGCGGAGATTATAAAGCTGTTAATCTGATGTCCTGCTTATCAATAATTCAGCCGTTTATCATAAAACGCTTCAGATGCAACAGCAGAGTCTGATCTGTCTTTTTATTACACTATTCAGGACTTTTAGGAATCTTAAAATATCTGAGATTCTTGTTAAAAAATGGCGTCATCTCTTTTTTATTTCTCTGATTCTGACTTATTCTATTGAACTTTTATTTTGACATCCCGGCATGTGAATCGCCGCTCTTGTTTCTGATATTTTGGACGCTCTAACAAATCCACAGCTTTGTATTCTTTTATTTTACTTGCTTGCAGACCAGTCGGAGGGGAAATATTCCTTTTTCCCGATGCGAAAACCGCGAGAGGCTCGATCCAGATGTCTTCCCCTCCGGACTCGGACCTGCACGCCGAGTCCAGACTATAACGACGTGTCTGAAACGGTCACTGTCATCACTGAGCGGAGGGACGGGATTTCCAAACCTCACTAGTTTTCAGCACCTTTAACAACGTGCCACCCTTCACCTGCTGTACGGACTTGTTGCTTTTCACTCATTAAACCAGGATTATATGTTTATATATATATAGAAATAATTCAACAATGAATGACACGTCCAGCTTTTATTATCTCGGGGTGGATGTTTTGGTTTTTGTGTGTCTCCTTGGCAGGTGATCACGCTGCAGCAGTAGATGAGCATTAACGAGTTGGACGGTGGATGTGAGGCTGAAGCCCCCGAGGTGTTGGACCGGCATCAGACAGAAGAGGACGACAAAATGGAGGGAGGGGGAGGAAGAGGAGGAAGAGGAGGAGTGGTGCAGACACATCGCCTCTCTGTTTCTGTTTGTCTGTCTCTGACTTTCCTTCTTCACCTCCGCCCGTCACCGTCTGTCTGTCTGTCTGTCTGGCTTTTCCACGCTTCCTGTCTCCTTCCCTCATCTCTCTGTTGCTCTCGTCTCTTTTTATCTGCCACATTTACCTTTTTCTCTCTTCTTCTGTGTCTGCATCTCTTCTCCTCCTCCCTCCTCCTCTCTTGTCTCTCCCTTTAATTATCTCCTTCACCTTCCTTCCTTCCTTCCTTCTGACTCCGTGTCGCATTTATTCTGCTCTTCACTTCCCCTCTTTCTGTCGCTCCTTCCTCTCCTCTCCTCTCCCCCTCTTTTTTTTATGTGTTAATGTCTCTCATGCTGTTTACCCTCCTCTATCTATCTGTGTCTCTCTCTTCTGCTACCACTCTGTCAGCCTTTCACTCTGTCAGGTTGGAACCTTTCTGCCTGTCTGACTGTCTCTTTCTTTCGTCCCCCCCCGCCAAAAAAAATGACTTTCTCATTCATTTAAATCATTATTAAACAGGAAGCAACCACTCCCATAACCTCATTTATAAAGCCAAAAGAAAAAACTAGATCATTGAAACTGTGTCATTGATGTGAAACAATTGAAACCAGGTTCAGTCAAAATCATCCAGTTTCTATCCAACCTGCAGGCGCCGATAGCAACAGCTGATTGCGCCACCTGCAGGCAACAGCTGGTTTGTTCACTGGAACATCGAGATAGCAGGATTTTAACTGTCCAAAGATCTGTCGGATACTAATTTCTGCCTTTCATCTTGAATATTTGAACCATAAACTTGAACATTTTATATATATACACACACACATCTGTTGAGATTTGGTTGGTCTAGACAGATATCACTGCAGCTCACTTATTAAACTAATTATTCCCAAACTCCTCACTAGCTAGGATTTGGTGTTTAACCACCTTTCACATGTGCAGCAGCCGTTTTCTGCACCAGCGTCGCATTAACTTGCACGTTAAGTGAGCTGATTTCTTAAAATGTCATGTGGTTACAGTAATCAGGTTGGAGAAACCTGATTTCTTCCTTAGTTTGATTTTCCAGAGAGAGAGCGCACTGACATCTTGGTCACGTGTGAGAGGAACTTAATTGGCTCCTTCGCGAGTACGCGTGTGCGTGACACAGAGAGACGAGATGATTACACATAACGAGGCGTTTCAAATGATTCAGTCCAAAGTCAGACTAAAACCCCACACAGTAGCATCTAGGAGTCTAATAAGTCTGCTTCCACTGCTGAATATTTAACTGTTTGTTGCGTTCAGGCTCGGTGAGAAGGACGCTGCGCTGTCGTCAGTCTGACACAAACACACACAGGACGTGAACTCCAGGATTCTGCAGAATCATCCAGTGTCACCGTCCTGACTGCAGATGAGTTAAAGCCACAAGCTGACATGTTAAAACTGTTCCTGAAACAACAGAACGCAGATGACTGGACCTTTTCCTGATTTCAGCATCACATGGAAGTTTCTCGTTATAACAACCAACAACAAACGTTTGTTCCAATGAGACGTGTTCATTTACTGACATAAGAAGAAGAAGTGATGTGTTGTTATGATGTGAAAAGAGAAACTAGGCAAAACAAATGATGATAGCAGCATGTCAGCAGTTATCTTCTTCACCTCTAGGTGGCAGCATGCTTGTCTCGACTACCGGTTGCTACGGCTCTAGTCTGCAGGTCAGACTAAATTCTGATTGGTCGAATAATCTCCGCGTTACTTTCATAAAGGAGAAAAGTGCTACATCAGCAGCTTTTCTGGGATTAGGCTGCATTCACGCCAGGTCCGGTGGTGCGGCGAATCGCAGCGGCTCAGTGCGGATTTGTGGGCGTCACGTTGTAAACCGCTAAACAAAAATCTGCCGACCCTCCCGCTCCAGAAGGTACGAAATCCACTGAAAGTATGAAAGTAGTTCGCCAACAACTCTGCGAAATCACTCACAGCAGCAATGAGTCTCTCCTGCATCATCAATACATAATAACGTAATATCAATCAATCAATTAATCATCTTCGGTCCGAAGCGGAGCGCTGAAATGCTACGATGCTACATGCTAAATAAACAACGTTCGTCCTCCGGTCTAAACGTCGACCTACGTGATCGGCCGCCGCAGCGTGACGTCGGGTTGCGATTTTCCAAAAGTTGACTGCGGCGCCGCAGCAGCCAAAATGGCCGCATCATTCAAATGAACGGGACGACTTGCGTTTTCGCCGCAACGCCGCATTTGGTGTGAACGCAGCTTTGATCCATTATTTCCTGCGGCGGGAGGGACAGACTAACAAACACCCCCGCTGTTTTCACCACTTTGGACTCTTCCAAACTAACGGAGACTTCTAACGGTTACTGAACGTTTACTGAATCAGTGTTTCTCCTACAATTATATCAACGAGAACCCGCCAGGACACAAAAAAAATATGTTTTAATGCCAGAATTAACAACAAATATCCATCATTCAGAAATATTTAGCGTTCGGGAGTCTGTGCAGCTGTTCAGGACGTGAGTGAACCTCCGTGTCGTTGCCTGGGAAACGACACAAGGAGATTCAGGACAAATCTTTCCATCACAATCTAATGTTTCTCCACATTAACCAGGTAATCACATCTCGTCTCTGTTCACATTAGAAAAGTCTCAAAGTTTCTGGACTTTTCATCACTCGTCGCTACGTGAGGACCTTTCGGTGTCTCCTGCGTGCGTTACCGGGGCTGCGTGTGTTTTCTCTCTCTCTCTCTCTCTCTCTCTCTCTCTCTCTGATGACAGTCTGAATCCCCCGGGACGCCTGTTAATGCAGCTGTAATGGGGGTCAATGGGGAAGAGCGGCAGAGCGGGCCAATCACTGTTTCTCACTTCACGCAGCGATAATAGCCCCTCGTCTTCACACCTCCCTGCTATCAACACAGACTGCTGCGTTCAAACACAAACAGCTCGGGTTCCTGGTTTTTTTTTAACCCTTTGTGGTGCAGATGTGATTGTTTCAGGGTCAGAGCGGAGGAAACGAGCGGGTGAAGGTGAGACGTGAGATGCTGTGTTTGTGTTTTTACTGTGTTTAAATATAATCAGGGACTGAAAACAGCTGCAGGAAGACAGTTTCTGCCTCCTCAGGGATCTCTGGATGCACCTCGGTTAAGAAATATCAAATAAATCAAAACAAATGACTCAAATCTGTAGATCAAACAATAACAAATAAGTCATTTTGAGAGCAAAATATTGTAATCTGAGGGTGTAAATTCTCAATTTAAGCACACAAACGACTCATTTCAGACATTTTTTACCCGGCGTTACCTGCTAAATGAAAACCTGACGACGACGGGGACGTTTAAGAAGCAGCGGAGGGGAAATGATGGCGTTCCCTGCAGTTTAACCTGAAACGCTGGTTAAAGAGAAGCAACTGCAATCTGCAATAAATTCTTCCCACAGAGACGAAGTTTAAGTGAAGATAAACGTTAATGCCAATCTGACAGGTTAGCATTTAAAGAAGTGCTGCAGATCCTTAATATATTAACACATCTGTAAGCAGGGAAGCTTGTTTTATACACAACACTGTTTCAAAGTCCTCTGCAGCTGACCTCTGACCTCTGAGGATTTCTCTACTTCTTCCTCATCCATGCTCTTCTGTTTCTGTCTGACAAACAGAAAACAATCACAAGTCTACAGGATAAAAACAAACAAAAACAAACAGCTGCTCACAATCAGCTGTTTGATTCATTCATCCGGACTGACGTCAGCTGATCAGCGGGACCAAACCTGCCTCCTACAATTACATTCATATATTCACATTCACAGGATTCAACGTTACAACTCTAAAAAGTATAATAATGCTGCAGCTTCTGCTTGTAACATCTAGGTGAACACGTGTTTTCCTGCTGCGGCGTGCACGGACGTCACTTCTGGGAGTCGGCGGGACATCTGTCACACGAGGCGTCGTCGTCCGTCTGTCTTAATCTGAAGCCACTGAACCATCAGATATTATATTCTATATGAAACCGGCTTGCCTCGCCTGCTTACAGACTGCTGACGCCTGGAGGCTTTTGCATTAAACGTGTGTTAATATCTTAAGACTGCGGTGGATATTTAGGATGGATTATAGCTGCCAATATGTTACGACGAGACGCCGAGACGAGTTTAAAGTTTGAAATATTTAAAAAAGAGAGAGCAGAAAAACAAGAAGCTTTTGTTCTAAAATCATTTTTGCCATCAAGGCCGTTCTCTTAAAAACACATTTTTAATAAAACAAAACCTTTTTTACTGCAGCGATGATCCTGCTCTCCTAAACTAAATGAACTAAATGTGCAGAAGCAAAGTTTTTATTACCACACAGCATCAGTGATATCAGGAGCTTAAAAAAAGGTTCACACAGCTGCAACCGTGAGGCTCTCTGCTCCCAGACGACATATACAGTCCGTCAAGGTTGAAGCCAGGATTTAACCGGACGCCGTCCCGACAAAACATGGTAAGAAAATCCGCTTGTCAGGGGTTAAACGTCTGTTTGAAACTTTTTTAAAAAGCCTTTGATTTTCCGCGTCGTGGCGATAACGACACAGGAAAAGCCTTTTAATGTATGAAAACACCACTGAAGGTGACGTTCCAGTGATGTATGCGGTTCTACTTTTGAAATATGGAGAAGCGTCGAACCCCTCGGAGTCTGCGGCGTTTTGTAATAAAAAACCATCAGTCACGTTAAATGAAATCCGGCCTGCGAGGAAAAAAAAAAAACGCTCCGCTCCCCCCCCCCCCAGTCAGGAGCGTTTTAACATTTCAGTCACGAAGCTGACGGGGAAGTTAAGAGCTGTTATAGACGGTTCAGCACACAACAGCGGAGCGCACCGAGCCGCCGTGGGGATTGAACCTGTGACCTCTCGGAGCGGAGAGGAAGAAGAAGAAGGAGGAGGAGGAGGAAGAGGAGGAGGAGGGGAGGGAGTCGTATTAATTTTGTGCGGTTTATAAGAACGAGCGGCGGTAATCAGGGTCGGTCGCAGCACCTGGACGGCGATCGATCCTGTGAGGAGAAGAAGAAAAGATCACACAACGAGAGACGCCGCGAGGAAGAGAGGAGATGATTCCCAGGGACCGCAGGACGAAGAGACGAGAAAAAACGGCCGTAATTAATCTGTGCAGGTTGTTTAAATGTTTAAAGCTCGCCGGGTTTTTCTAAAGAAGCTTCAAACTGTTCGCTTCTTTAGGCGGGAAAAGTCTCGGACACAAACTGAGTCGTCACCAGAAGAACGAGAACGCGAGCCGACGTTTGTTATCTGATGTTTTTGAATTTTCTCTCAAAAGGTAATTTTCTTTTTGCTTTGTGTCTATTTTCAAATTTCCAGACACGAATCAGAGATGGATAATGAATAAAAAAATGTCCAGTTATGTATATTTCTATGTGTAAAACCACAAACATCAAACTAAAGTCCTTAAATTCGGGGCCCGTTTGTTCTTTCATTCATTCATTTTTTAAAGCCGCTGGATGTTTTTCCTGTCGCTCAGTGTTTTCAGGATTATCCTATAAGTTATCCTTAAATAGTAATGTGCTTTTTTTCTTTTTTTTTTGTTGTTGCAATATGATCGTATTTCTATGCAGTCCATTGGAGCGATTAGGTTTCCTGATAAAACAACTGAACTATACAGTGAGGATCAAGCTGCTGCTGCGGTTTGATTTAATCCAGATTCCTTTCCTGATTGGACCCGGAGAGATATTACACAAACCGTCTCTCTGACTCTGGCACAAAGTGGCTCAAAAAACTGCAAATCCGACAGATATATAACATCAGAGGAAGAAGAGTTCAGCTCAGGTGACACAACACCGAACGAGTCCATCGACGCTGCAAACATTCCTGGAGAAACCGAAGCTTCGGATTCGAAAAAAAACTAATCAGCTGTTCTTTTGGAGGACAAACTGTCTGCTAAATGTCACAAATCCTGCTGCTGTCAGACGGACAAAACCTGAACCTTCAGCTCGACGCAGGTCAGACGAGGAGAGGCTCTCCACCTGCTGCGCCTCGCATGCAGGAGGTGTAACAGCTGATCGCTTCTCTTCCTGCTTTTTTTTTTTTTTTTACAGCGAACAAAAAGCAGGTCGTTTTTGTAGATGTGACGACATTAAATCAGCTTTTTAACAAGTTCCTTCTACCTTTTAGCTGGGGTCGTGTGTCTGTGTGTGTGTGTGTGTGTGTGTGTGTGTGTGTGTGTGTGTTGCAGCTCATCTCACAGGCGACATCATCATTAACAAGACGGTGCAAAGAGGAAGTGATTCCTGACAGGACGGGAAGCAAACAGAAGAAGATGATATCACTCTGATTGATTATCTGATTATGTCTTTCAGGTACTCTCTCTCTCTCTCTCTCTCTCACTCTCTTAACCGTAAGCCAATCAGATCAAACGGGCTCCTGATTGGCTGCTCCGTGCAAAGCAGCAGCAGCAGCGGCGGCGGCGGCGTCTGATTGATCCAGGAAGTGAGCGAACCACAGAACCCTGATTTTATTCTGCTGGAAACAAGTCGCTAGAAATAATTCTCCAGGTGAGACAGGAAGTTAATTAAAGACACTTCCTGTCCGTAACTTCACCTTCAGTTACAATTAGTGGGTCGAATAATTCAGTCAACAGAGAATCATTTGTTTACAGTTTTGGTAATTGTTTAATCTTTAAAGTCGTTGATTAAAACAAAGATGGCGGACAGCTTAAACAACTTCATGATGATCAGTTGAGAGAATTTGCTGCTTTTTTTTTCCAGTTTTTCATCGTCGAGTTTAAACATCTTTGGGTTTTGTAAGATGTTTTATTCATTAATTAATTAAGTAATTGCGAGTAGCAGTTGGTATATTGTAAAGAAGACCCGTTATCAGTTCCCAGAATCCAAGCTGATGTTTACAAACTGTTTATTTTATCCGGTCAAAAGTCCAAAATCCCAAAAAATAAGCAGTTTGCAAAGACATCTAAGCATCAGGATTATTGATTATTCCATCCCTGTCACTCTGTAAGTGATTAATCGGCTCGTCTCGTTGGCGCTGCACCTCCAGTCGCTTCTTTTTTTTTTTTTTGACCCAAACAAAGATGGCGGCCGGCAGCGTTTCCAAAGGTCCAGTTACAAACTAGAGACTAAACATTTTCCCCACACGTGCCTCTTCTTTTCTAATCCGTTACCGCCTGTGAAACTCATTCCTCTCGCTGGGTTTCTGCACACATTCTTTTGTTTTCACGCGCCGATTTCGTCACATCTGAGGATCGTTTAGGGAGGAGGAGGAGGGGGGGGGGAGGAGGGGGGAGGAGGGGGAGGGATGAGCGAGCCTGGCATAGTGTGATCTGCCCTGACGAGCTTCAGCCAGATAAACTGCTGTTGTTGCTGCTCTGGATTAGAGCCTGGTGTGTTCCTGCAGCAGATTGCCCTCGCAGGGAACGGACAGGCCTTTTAGTGTGAAGGTATTAAGCCCAGGTCTAATCCAGAGCGAGCAGAGCAGCCAATTTAAACTGCATTCAACCTACAGGACGACACTTCCCTCCCTCCCTCCCTCCCTCCCTCCGTCTGTCTGTCTGTAGTCTGCATTGTTTGTTTCTCTGCTGCCATCTGCAACTTTTCCAATAAATTTATGTCTTTATCGCTCTTTTATATCTTATTTTTTACATATTTTTCTCATGTGCAGACCCAACAATGACCCGCTGGTATTGTGTGTGTGTGTTATGTGTTCCTCCTCTGTGACATCTGTTGTCCAAAAACTATTAAAAACTCATCAGCGAGTCACAACCGCCGCGCCGGGTGACACCTTCCTTCCTTCATCGCCGTCAACACACACTGTGGTTTATTTTGACTCAATCCCACACACACACACACACACACACACACACACACACTCTCTCACTACGGTACAGAATGTGGATTCATCCGCTGCAGAAAATAGTCCCCAGACAAACGCTGTTTGGTTACCAGAAATTCAAATTATAGTGAAGTTATGATCATTATTAATGCATATACAATAGAAAACAATCACTGCTGTGTAACTCATTACACTGGTTATGGATAAAGATGTTTTTTAAGCAGAAACACCCACAATGCACTGCTTCCAGCTTCCCAGATGTGATTATTTGCTGGTTTTTTAAGTTTTCTTATAACAATAAACTGAATATCTTTGGGGTTTTTGGGGCTGTTGTACAAACAAAACAAGCATCTGTGACATTTTGATCGACTGAATCATATTATTATATATTTTGAGAGTCATGTTTTAGCTGCTCCCAGTGAGTCTGTGTGATCTTCTTTTAGTTGCAGTTATTCCATTAATGCAGATGTCACGGCCCAGCGGATCCTCAACAGTGTGTGTGTGTGTGTGTGATCTGTTTTTAATCCACAATAGAACTTTTTTTTTTTTTTAAGTTTTAAGCTTGAAGCCGCTCGCAGCTCTCGAGCAGTTTCGGGTTTTTTTTTATTCAACGTCGTGCCCTCATTACCATGCAGACCTATATTTTCAAAATACAATTCCCTAATTATCCCTGCTGTCGTAGTTTTGCATCAGGAGCGGGGTTGAAGCAGTGGGAGGGGAGGGGGGGAGGGGGCTGCTGCTCTGAAAAGGCTTTCATGTTAGTGTCCATTTATTTTCTGCTCAGTTCCTTTAAAATAAATAAATAAATAAATAAAAATGGTGAGCAAGGTTTCTGTGTGCAGAGTGTTTGTCTCTGATTATTCTGTTTTTTTTTTAAACAGTTCCTGTTTCTCAGGTGTGTTTTTTTGAATAAATTAAAACCACATTAAATGCATAAAAAGGCAGAACGTTATAATCTTCTTCAACTACATGAACAAATATTAACTATAAAGGATCTGTCGGCTGAAATAAGAGGACAAAGTTTATGTTTTTGGTTGTATAAACAAACTTCTCTGTCTCATTATTAACAGCAACAGACACAGATTTACTTCTCACGGATGCAACGAAAACATGTTTATCTCGACGTGTGGAGGTCAGACACCACGGTTTACACTGAAAGACCTGCTGTGGATCCGACGTGGATCGATCACATCACGGCTGAAACCTCGACTTCACGCCGATCAGACGTATCGATACTGAATAAATATCACAACCACCTGTTAATACTTCCTCTGCATTTTGCAGCGTTGCCACAGGTAACGCTCTCTCGGTTGTCATAGTGACACGAGAACAGCGACTTTCAGGACGAGCGATGTGAAGACGAGGAGGTGCTGTCATTTAGCGATGCGACTATTGATTCATCTGCAATGCTATCGATGAATTGTTTTGCCCGTCGTTACCGTGGTTACCGCGGTTTTCAGAAAGGCACGGCTCTCACCCGTCTACTGTTAGCAGTTTTATTATAAAAGGCCAAAAGAAAGCGGCAGGCGTCGGACAGAGACGCAGCAGGGACTGGCGAACCGAAGCGGGGCTCCTTCGCTCCCGCCACTGCCACCACCATCGCCACCACGGCCACGACTCGCCTCGCTAGCTGGTCGACCTCCTGACGTGTGGCCGGTTAAGCGAGCACGAGTGAAACGGCTTAAACGATGAATCAAAACAGTCGCAGACAACTTTTCTGTCACTCAGTTGTCAGATCGAGGGATGCTGTCGGTCGTCTTGGCAACGGCGTGACCCGGGTCGCTTTTAGGATTTAACCACAACACCTCCAGCTGCGGACCTTTGCTGCATGTCATTAACATCATCTCTCTCTCTCTCTCTCTCTCTGACGTGCCCTTGAGCCTAAACCCCAAACCTCTAAAGCCCATTGTAGTCCTGCTCCTCCGCAACTCACCTTCACCTCTCGCACCTCTCGCTGCCCTCTGACCTCTGACCTCTTAGCGTAGCAGGTCAAGAGGAAAAGAGGATTCCCCCCGCCCCCCCCCCCCCCCCGCAGGGAGCAATGAAGTTTCAAATGACATGACACTTGATTTAAGCCTGTTAAATCCATCAGAGGGATCAGGAGAAGAAGACTGCACGTAAAGAGCTCTCACACACAGGTTTACATGCGAGGGAGGATATACGTTAACACACACACACACACACACACACACACACACACACACACTCTATCAGTCGTAGCTTCAGTCTCAACAAGTCAAAAACTGATCTGCAGCTTTTCCAACAGGTTTAATATCGTCGTCGTTGTTTAAATCTCAACTGAAAAACAGAAGTCTGTCGTTCCTCCTGCCGTCAGCGTTTCTCCGTTAAAGAATAAAGTGAGTGAAACATCCAGTAAAGAGATGAGAGACTGTCGCCTGCAGACGATCCAGTCGGTATCACGACTTTCAGTCAGGTAACTTAAGGCTACTTCACATCCACGAAGCTCAGACGCTGCGTTACTGCTGCAGCTTTAAAGGACGTCAGACGACTCTCGCAAGCAAAATGAGCATCCAAAAAAGAAGAAAGATGGTCTTAATCCATCAAATTTAAGATATTTAGACCAGAATCTGCCTGAAAAACAACATTAATCATGAACCATAGACTGTAAACCTCCCAGACTTTTAGAAATGTTGGAGCCAAATTGGTTTCTTCTTCATTTTTTTTTAATCCACGTTGGTCACTAACTGGTCTTGTGGGCCCCTTGAAGAGAAACAATTCAGCGTTACAGCCCAACCAATAATGGATTTTTTAAGGCTGTTACAAACATCAGTTTCCTTTTCCTCCCAATAACACCAAACCTTACACTGAAGGGGGAACATTTTACTTCTTAAAAAAAAGAAACTTTGCTCTGTGACGGACAAATGGAGACACAAAGAAAGTGTCTAAATCACCTCAAACACACCTCTTCATCTGTGAGAAGCTAATGACCAGTTTATCTGTTGGACCTGTCAGAGTAACTCTTGTACAAAGTGTCGGGGTGCTTTAATCGACTCTTGGCCCTGCAGCCAACGGGAACCTCCGCTGAGTTTTACCAAAGTAACCAAAGATTTACAGCGACTACAGGAACTTATTGGACCAACTGATGCAGCGATACCAAATCTTCAAAGTCTGTCACATCCCCTCTCTAAACATGTTGTTACTGGCTGAGATCTCGTCTTTGCTTCGCTTCCAGAAAGGTGCAGATGTTGAGCAGCCAACAGCAAAAAGCAAGCAGGTGAATATTTGTATTTTTCTTAAGCTGGACAAAGATGAGAAGCACCAGCGTTGTTTGCCACCACTGCGAGAAAATCTCCCGATCTAAAAACAAATCTACAGTTTGAAGTTGACCGGACGGCTGCACATGTGGCCGACAGGAAGCAGAGTTTCCAAAAAACTCCACTTTAATCCCACCTGTGCACTTCCTGTCCTTTCTGTAACGCTCCGACCGTCCCCAAACTGTTGATTCACACTCATTAACTTCCCAACTTCAACCAAATCTTCACCAGATCACAATTCAGATCCTGCAGCCCAGAATTTACACTCATATACGAGTCATTTTTTCCACCAGTGAAATGTAATTGCTGGGGAATAAAGTGCCTGTGGTTTTGGTTAAATGCTCATTAAGTGAGGTGAAGTGAGAGTGAGTGTCTTATGCTTCATGTCACTTTCACCTTTTTATGTATTCAACAAAAAAACCCCATGATCTTTCCCGGAGCTAAACCGAGTCTATACATAACCATGAAGGTTGTAATCGTGCTTCAGCTGCTTCCAGCACGATAATGTGGGGGAAACAAACGGGATATGTTTTGAAGTGAACAATTTGTGACTCGCCAGATATGTTAATTAACAAGGAGTCCTCATGTTATCCTGATGTTTCCTTCAAAACATACCGGCCTGTGCATAGACGTAATTTCCAGGTTTAAATCTGTTATCTAACATAATTTAATAATATTGCATATTTATAGGTTTATATTTATATTCTGAGGCTCAATAAACTCCTTTATTGATCTTCTACTGGTCCTTTATGCAGCCCCTCAGTTCAGCCTCTGTCTGAAACAGGACGTTTTTTAGCTTCCTGTCTCTTTAAGGCCCCGCCTCCTGATGAGCCCCGCTCTGATTGGTCAGCTTTCAGGAAGCTTCCTCTGGCCTCTGGAGGCTACATAAACAAACTATAGTAGCAGGATTCTCGTTTACTTCTCAAACACACCTCGTACCTGTTTGACCTGGAGTCGAAATGTGCGACAACGTGAACAACCTTAGCGACAACGTTAGCAACCAAAGCTACGCAACAGACGGGCCGCTTGTGAGCATGTGCGAACAAAGTGTTCAGAGCAGGTTGCAGCCCTGACTTTTGACTTGCAGGCAGCAAAGTTTCCTCCAACTATCCACACTACACAGACCACTGAAACTCTCCCAAAAACACATCCCAACTTTATCCCAGCGAGCCGAATTAAGACGCATTTCGCCACTTAAAATCCCGCTAATACAATTAGTCAGGATGGCGGTTACCATTCAGGATTTAAAGGGTTCGGTTTTTTTTTGTGTGTGTGAATCCATGTCCGTTCAGGCTCTTAACCGTCACCCAGCTCTGACTTTCTCTTGTTCCTACCAATCTGACCACCTCCACCACACTAGAGGCATTCCTCACAACAAGCCCGCAGTTTAAAGGGCCATTCTGTGTTTTCTTTCACCCCCCCCCCCCTCCCTCCCTCCTTTCCCCCTGTCCATAGTGGCATCATTATAAGAGCCTATTATGGCGTTACAGAGGCCGACTCACAGACTAAATGCCTTGTTTCTGTCCGCCATGGGAGCCTTCTATAGAGCCGCAATTCCCTCCTTCAACAGAGAGGCCCCTTCATCATGCTGCCCTCCTCCTCCTCCTCCTCCTCCTCCTGCTCCTCTCATCCTCCTCTCTCTCTTCTCCCTCAGACACAGACAAGCCTTTATCTGCCCATCATGTGCTCACTCTCTCTCTCTCTCTCTCTCTTTTTTCTCTAGCCTGACCCTGTTTTCCACAGCGAACAGGCATGCCGGTTAGGATTTGGGGGGGAAACACACACACACACACACACACACACACATATGCAGAGCGAGGGGGGGGGGGGAAAGGCTGATATGGAAAGCCAGCTAAATATTTTATCCATGGCCACACTATCTGTCTGTGTAGCTTAATACCGATTTGATGTTATCTCCTAAGTCTTTCCAGCAGAGGTTTTTTTTTTTTTTTCATATTTTATTTTCCGGTCAAATAATCTCTTCATATCTGCTGTGCAGCATCTAAACTGTGCACCATCGTGGCATCTCGTTGTGCTCCAGCGTTGCCTTTGCCTTTGCTGTCTGAAACAAAACAAACAAACAGCCGCCACAATGCACGAAAAACCAACTGTAGAGCTGCAGCAGGTCACTATTTTCACCATTGAAATGCCAGAAAGTAGTGAAAAGCTCCCATCGGAAAGGTGACCAACAGTCCAAAAAGAAGCAAATCCTCTCGTTGAAGACGCCGGAACTGGTCGAGACTCTGCGATTTAGCTTCTTGGGTGACTTAAACCGTTAATCAATAACCACTTAATCAACCGGTGATCTCCAGGCTTGATTACTGCAACTCCCTCCTTTCCGTCATTAAAACACAAAGATCCCTGCCTCGCCTCCAACTAGTCCAGAACGCAGCAGCTCGGCTTCTTACTGGTTTTAACAGACTCCGTCGGCTCCCTGTTCGTTTTAGAATTGATTTTTAAGATTTTACTGATCACTTTTAAAGCACGTCTAGGTCTGGCTCCAAGCTATATAACAGACATGTTGACCCCGTACCAGCCGGCCCGCAGCCTTAGATCCTCGGGTGGTTGTTTCCTTCTGGTCGTTCCAAAGTCGAGGCTCAAATCTAAAGGTGACCGAGCTTTTTCCATCACAGCCCCCTCGACTTTGGAACGACCTGCCTGAGGAGATAAAGGCTTTTAAATCACTTCTTAAAACGCATTTCTACAGACTGGCTTTTATGTGATGTCGTCTTTTAATCATCTGTGTTTTAAACCTTTTGATTGTTTTTTGTTTTATGTCTTCGTTTTGCTTTTCTGCTGTTGCTGTCAAAGCACTTTGTAAACTTTGTTTTTAAAAGGTGCTATATAAATAAAGATTATTATAATTATTATTATTATATTAAAACACTAAAGTCCAGACAGATGTGTTCGCTAACCATCGCTAGACGCTAGAGCATCCAAAAAACGCGTCCTCGTCTGCTCTTTGAAGCTTCCAGCAGGTCCGTCATGTGGCTTAACTCTGTTCTTTATGGTCGCCTATAATCAATATATCAATAAGTTTCCTCAGACGTCCACTTCACTCACTGAGAGTCTGATGTTTCAGCTTATAAAAGAGAGAGATGGATGGATTCAGCAGCTTTATGTTTTTTATCCCATTCATTACAAATCACTGCAACATTATTATTATTGATGATCTTCTAATGGTTTCCATGGTTTCCATTCATTCCCCCGTCTCGACCTACATGATCCGTCAGCGTGCAGATCATCACGTCTGTGTTGTGCTGTCAGAAAATAATGTTCCTGTTGTTCCTGGTGACGGATCGCAGACTCTCTCCACCATCAGTCTGCATTTTTACCACGACGCCGCTGAGGTGGTGTGTCGTTACCACAGCGACGAAGACGTGATGCTGCACTGGAATGGATTACATAACAAAAAAACTGATGGGATTCTTTGCAGTAGTGTAAAATATTCAAAAACATCAGTATTGAGGTGTTTACGGATCACTTCTGCTACACTTTCACACCTTTATTAACCTTCAGGGGAAACGTAGAGGCGCTGCTTCACTCGACAAACGCCAGATCTTTTATAGGCGTGTGGCCGTCTACCAAATAAACTGATCAGAAGAGGAGATGCACTCGTATCCACCTCTGCTAAACAACTTCCTGCGGAGGGTTTGGTCTTCACAGATCAATAGAAACACCGGCATGTTTGGAGAGAAATGGACAAACTCGCACCGAACTTCACTCATCCCAACGAGAAAATCCAAAAAGCAGGCCTGACTCGACATTCCTGCGCACACGTGGCGAAGCTTGGGACCCGCTGGGAATGAGGAGAATCGTTTCTACACGCTGGTGGGGGTTTTTTTTATGCGTTTCACGGCGTTTCAAAAGCCTCGTGATGTGCGTGTGATGCGATGCGAGCGGAGAGGAGAGCGGAGGAGGAGGATGAGACGAACTGTACATCACTGAACAATTTCCCTCCTTGTCCTCCTCCCCCGCCGCGGACGCCATGTTTGATGTCTGTACGAACCGTTTTTCCCGCCGTCGCCTCCGTCTGATGTTTCCGAGGTTAGTTGGCGCGCACGTGGTCGACGCCGGACACGTCAGCCCCCCTCGCTAAGTCTTCTAATTTGCCTCCATTGTTGGCTTCTCCTTCTGCCCGCCATCTTTACTCTACCTCTTTAATGTCTCTCCTCTCTTTCTCTCGTGTCGTCTTCGTTCCCTTCATCTTCCTCTCGCTTTAACTGTCCTGCTCTCCTCCCGTCTTCTATCTTTGCCCCCCCCGTGTTCCTTCCCTCCTGTCCTCCTCTTTTCACCTCCATCTTGCTCCTCCTGCTCTTCTCATTTCCTGTCATCTCGACTTCCTTCTCCTCTGTATCAGCTCTTCCGTTTCACTTCACGTTTTTCCTCATCTTCACCTCCTTCTTTAACTCGTCCACCTTCCTCTCATCCTCCATTTTGTCCACTTACCGCTTTCCTTTCCTGTCAACTTCTCTACTTTCTTTCCTTTCCTCCTATCCTCCACGTCTTTCCTCTCCGTTTGTCAGTTCCTTTCTGTCTCTTCGTCTCGTTTATCTTTAATTCCTCCCTTTCTTCACTCTTTTTTTCTCCTTTCTCCCTCCTCTCATCTTTCATTATTCAAACATCACACTTTTTTTTCCCCACTTCCTCCTTCGTTCGTCTCTTCCGACTCTGATGTCTGCTTGTCTTTCCTCTATCTACTTTCTTTCCTTCCTCTCACCTCCTCCATTCATGCATCTTCTTCTTCTCTCTTTTGCTCATTGACCTTTGTGGCTGTTTACTTCCTGCAGACAAACCCACTCTCTCTTTGGTACTAACTGGGCTCGCTCATTTGATGATTGAAGGCGATCAAACATAATAAAACATTGTTATTATATCAGATAAAGAAATAACACGTGTTTTAAATGTTAAATAGTCAAATAGTGACGTTACTCAGACGTGTAACTGTGGATTTTTTTTGGGATTTTGCTGCATAAAAACTGCTGTAAACACTAAAAACCTTTTCTGAAACATGGCATCAGTTCAAAATCTAGTTTATAAGCAATTCTCATAAAATTAGTAAAAAAAAAAAGAGTCATCAAAGACCAGCTGCAGCTACTTCTACTTTTACTAGCCTTCTTCTATTTTCAGAGACAAACTATAGTTACAAAACTTACGACCACTTGATAAAATATGATCTATTACTGTAGGTTAAGATATCCAAGTTTACATATAGTAGTAAAAATGAGCTGCAGCATTAAATTGCAGCTTTGCATCAGTAATAATCATCACATAAAAATAATAAAGAGTACTTTAATTATATTTTGCTGCATCTTCTGTCCTCATGTGTTTGTCAACTCTCTCTTGTCCTCCATCTTTGTCCCTTTAAACTTCTTTCTTTTCCTCCTCTCCCTCTGTCTTTACTTTTCATTCACCCCTTTAAAAAAAAAAAAAAACAACCCTCCTCTCCTGTCATTCCTCCCCTTCCTTCCTTTTCTCCTTCTTCTTCTTCTTCTCTTTTGTTATGCTAAAGGATGTGTGAGCAAGACGCACAGAGACGGCGCTGGAGCTCTTCTTCTTCTATTTTTTTTTTTATCCGTCAAAGCTCCAATAGCGGGAGCGCGCCTTAGAAATAGAACATAATTCTAATGAGAAGGAGGAGGGAGGCGCGCTCTCGAGGTTGAGGCAGAGGGGAGGGGGAGGGGGGAGGAAGCCACTCAGCCATCCAGCAGCGCGCGCATGCTCGAGACAGCAGGTGCCCGAGCCCTCGTTGAAGAAGAAGAAGAAAAAAAAACTAATTTGCATTGCTAATGAGCTCCTCTGAGCCTCCTCCCCCTCCATTTTGGGGGGCAAAAAAAAAAAAAAAAAAGCTTCTAATATGGCGACATGTTTTTATCGTGCTCTCCCTTCACTTCACGCTCCTTCCAAAAAAAAAAAAACAAAGAAAGATTTAAAATTATAGGGTGATATTATGAGTATGAAGGAATAATCGCAGTCCACATTGAAATATTGTAGAAAACATGAAGCGTTAAGAAGGTCACCAGACTTCACTGTTGACTAGACAGCTTCACTTCAGGTCACCACAGCGACACAAGAGAAGAAGAAGAAGAAGAAGAAGAAGAAGAAAATATAATAATAATGTTGACTTTTTTCATTATGAAAATGTTTGTGAGGCGATTAATTTGGGTTAATGAAGCGATTTAAACGAGCTCTTTCCCAGCAGATTTTACACAGGGAACAAAAGGCGGCTGAGTGTGACGCCATGGGGGCAGACAACTCACACACATGGACCCCCCCTCCTCCCCTCCACCTCCTCCTCCAACCCCCCCACCCCCACCCCCCACCAAAACACCGTTAAATGATCAATTAATTAGCCAATCGACGGGAATGATAAGTAATAATCAGCGGTGATAAAAGAGCAGCGAGTGAGTGAGGGGATGGGGGGGGTTGGTGTGTAGGGTTTTTGATGGGGGGGGGGGTTCGTGGAGGTCTTCGACATCATCAACAACAACAACAGTGAGAGGGCTCAGAGTGAATTCCTTATTGAGCAAAACAAGTGAAGCGCCAAATTCCCAACAAGCAGCCCCCTTGTCTATTGTGGAGGGATAAAGAGGCTGACAGACAGAGAAAAGACTCCTGCCTTCAAACCTCCAACCTCTCCGTGGAAGAAAAATACCGCAGCAGACAATCATATCAATAATAATAACCATAATAATAATAATAATAATAATAATAATATACAGGGTGTCGGTTCTATAACAACACATTTGCTGGGTTGATTGTAATCTATATATTCTTCCTTCACGCTGACCTCGTTTACATCTCACACATGCCTGGATGTGATTATGATCTGATTTCAGTCTGTCGGTCGTCATGTGCGTTTTTTTTTTTTTTTTTTTTAACACGCGCTTCATAGAAAATGGTTGAGACCCCCCCCCCCCCCCCCCCCCCCCCCCCTCCTCACCCCTCCTCACCCCTTCACCACCACCACCACCATCACCATCACATCCATCCACCTCCCTCCCCGCCCCCCTTTCGGTCTCTCTCTCTCTCTCTGTATGTGTGTGTGTGTTTCTGCGCGCGCATTGTATCATATTCTTGTTGGTTTTTATCGCACTGTTGTTGTTGTTATTGTTGTCGAGGTGCATAAACAACTTCATGCGCCTTCGGGATTTTTTTTTTTGTTTTTTTTTGTTGCTATTATTCTCCAGACTGCACACGCTGAAAACACACCTACAGACACACACATGAACACACACATGAACAGATGACAGACACACGTGTCAGATGCACAGAGGCAGATTTAACATTTGACCGTATATGTCTGCCCCCCCCTCCTCCTCCTCCTCCTCCCCTCCAACACAAACGCCCCTATATGAGTTACAGTATGGAGCAAATATCATATAGCAGCTATACATCCCTGCAGGAAAATCATAAAGACTCCACATGAGATTTTAAAAAATGATCACACAGCTCCTCCGTTGAGCCCCCACATGAACATTATAACATATTATATTGACATTATTCCCCTCTGTTGCTCCATCACGTGAAGAAACGGCGCACAAAAACACCACACAAGCCACCAAGCAGACCGGAGCCAGTCTGAGTGATTGATCCGGGCTCTGCTGTGATTGATCCGCGTGCCCAAGTGATTGACCCGAGCTGCTCAATCACAAACTGGACGTTTTTTGTTTTTTTTTTTCATTTTAAATATTCCCCCTCCATTGCTTCATGAAGGGGCAATGGAGGTTTTTGGGTTTTTTTGGAGGGGGGGGGGGTGGGGGGGTGCACACACCACCGCGCGCAGCGTCGCCAAACAACAGCCCCGCTCATTGTCCCCCTCCGCCGCCGCCGCCGCCACCGCCGCCACTCGCAGTCTCCTCGCGCACACACCGGAGACCCCTCCAACCAAGACAAAAACAAGCCCTTCTTGCACCCCCCCCCCCCAAAAGCATGTATCCCCCCTTTTGCACCGCTCCTCCTCCTGCTACTACCAGGTTAATTTGACCGTTAACGGCCCTAATTACCCGCCAGCTAATCGCCATTAAACGCATTCCCGCGACCTGTAGCCTCAGCTGCCGGTCGACGGAGCCAAACACATATAAATATATATATACTAAAGAAAACAACAACAACGCTGAATTTGAAAGAGGTTGAGAATAACAATACATAAATAAATGAAAAAAGGCAGAGATGGATGAGATGCAAACAGCAGCAGGGAGATGATGAAAGCAGAGAAAAGATATAAAAAAAAAAAAAAAAAAAATCAATGAGCCAAACAAACCTCCTTTCGTGCGCGTAAATCCGTTTCCAAGCGCGTGGAGAGAAAGGTAATAAGCGGTGTTGGACGGGAAAAGACGCTGCCGGGGCTAAATCCTACCAGCCATCCCCTCTCTCTCTCTCTCTCTCTTTCTCTCTCTCTCTCTCTCTGCGTCTGCGTCTATGTCTCTCTCTCTCTCACCCTTGCGCGTCTTGGTTGCTCTCTCTCTCTCTCTCTCTCTCTCTCTCTCTCAACCAGTTTGTATGAGATGGAATTGGCGCGAGGGGTCGCTCAGCGGGACGTTGGCAGGTCCCACACGCACGCGCCACACACACACACACACACGAATACGCGCACGCACGCACGCGTTCCACCTCCTTGCTCACTCCCATATGGTTGCCCTTAGCAACCATGAAGACCACCACCAGCCCCGCCCCTTCACCAGAACACCCCCCCCTCCTCCCATCCTCCCCCCTCCCAGTTAAGAGGGTTTAGAGAAAAATTATCTTCTCGGGGGTTAATTTGCTCGCGCGGCAGCTGAGAGGGGGAACGAGATGTGCGCGCGCTCAAAACGGAATAAGACGGGATTCAGATAGAGAGACATAGACAAACAGAAAGAGAGAGAGAGAGAGAGAGAGTTAGTCAGCACTAGTCTGGGCGCCAACAGCTTACAACTCTCCCTGTGGTGGCTGCTCCATTCACGTTTCAGGCATTGTTTTGTACCAATGTGTGTGTGTGTGTGTGTGTGTGTGTGTGTGTGTGTGTGTAGGCAGGAGAACAATAGGGGCAAAGCATCAGGGCGAGCAAGAAAAGGGGGGAGAATAGGGAGGAGGAGGAGGAGGCCCCTCTTTTCCTTTCAGATATCAACCATTCATAGTGAAACTGGGAGAAGATGGAGATGGAGAGAAACATGTCTTCACTAAGTTTGCTACGTTTCTAAATGCTTCTTCTTCTTCTTCTTCTTGTCACGTCTCTGTGACTCCATCATGTTTTACGCGACACGGGGGTCTCCGTAGAGAAGTTAAACACGGGACGACGCAGGTCGCCGTTTTACACGCAGGAAGCCACGTGTCCTTTATTTAGCTGTTAAGTGTTTGGACAGTTAGTGGTCTGGAGGAGATCCTAGTTTGTTTGTTTGTTTGTTTGTTTGTTTATTAAGATTCTCCCATTCACTACTGCATAGTAGTAGCTATTCTTCCTGAGGTCCAGAAAGTTTAAATAAAGGAATATAACATGACACATAGTGACAGAGTTTAAAGAATAAAGACAAAAACACACTGACTGAATCATAATTTAACATAAAACAGCCTTTCACACTAAAAGAACCTATTAATATCTCCTTATTAATGCTCTTTAAAACTATATATATATAGTTTTATAGCATCGTTCTGTGTGTTACTGTGCGATGAACTGATGTCGTTCTGGGTTTTAATAAAGTAAAATAACCTCCAGCAGCATGTCTACTTAAATAATTGTATCTGTAGTGAAGGATAAGTCTTTATAAGTATGATGAAAACCATCGACGAACGTGTTTCACGCAGCAAATCTGACCTTTTATTGTATAAGTGACGTGTAAGATGTATGACTGAGTGAATTTCCAGACTTTCAGAGACACAACTTTGCTCCAGCACACACGGATCTGGTTCGTATAAATAGCGCGGAAACGATGCGCCGCCTCGGTGTCGCCGCAGGCCACGTTTGGATTTCATTTTTTTTTAGCGATTCTGGAGCAAATTTTTAGCAAGTCTGAGCCAACAAGGCGCGAAGAACGGCTGCCGGGAATCTGCAAAAACTGAAATAACATGGACGGCGTGATTGCCAGACACAAAATAGCGATAGCTGTAGAGAGCTCCTGCACGCTCGTTCATGCTTCGCAACGCGGAGTCACACGAAAGTAAATCAGGACCGAGCGAGACAGAGAAACAGGAGAGGAAGACGAGGGCAGAGAGAGAGAGAGAGAGAGAGCAGGACAGAGACGTGTCACTCAGTGTGTCGCCGAGAATGAAGTCTGATTTTGATGACGATTCGACGTGACAGCCAGCAGCCTCCTTTTCTCCTTCTCTTCTCCCCCCCCTCTCCTCTGTTTCCTCTGCTCTCCTTTTAGCCCCCATCTCAGTGGAGGAGAGGGAGTAGAAAGGAAGGAGGGATGAAGCAGGAGATGAGGAGACATTTTCATACCTGGAATGACTGACTGATTATCTCACCAGCCTCCTTTCTAAACGACCAACTGACCACACAGCCAATCAACTAACTAACTAACTAACTACCCGCCTGCCTGACTGACTGAACACACAGTTTCTTTTAGTTTATGTTTAAAAAATGACAGTAGAGATGAAATTTCCTCTAATATTGATTCAGTGTCAGGCTAGAGGCGGACAGTGTTCTTGTTCGCAGTAATTACACCATTACAGTGGTAATGATTTATTGATGTTAAACTACACACTCCGATGTCTCTAAACATGAATATTTCAACAATTAATGAGCCGATCGTTCTTTTCCGTTTTGACCCGACAGGTTGTTCACACGTTTATGAACTAATTAAAGACGTTCAGTTTCTACCTTTTTTTCTTAAAGACAACATAAAATCCTCTGCTGGCCAATAATAAAAAAAAGAAATCTCAGATATCTGAAGCCAAGTCAAAGCCATCATATTAAAAAGAAGTTAAAAAAAAGAAGCTCTCGCTGTAATTCAGCAGCAGGAGTGCTGAGTCAGTCTCGTTTCTGCTCCATATCACCGCTGGACCGTCGGCAGATCGCTCCATATGCTCACCTAATGAGGCTTTGAGACCAGGAACACCTACCTGCACACACACACACACACACACACACACACACACACACACACATGTCGAGGCTCCGTCACCCAGTTGTAGATTTAAAAAAAAAAAAACAGCGATTAATGTCAGAAAAATGTTCAAAAAACAAAAATATACTTTATGCATTATCATTTCTGACTCAGTGCAACATGCAGCGCTGCCGGTCTGCTTAGATCAGCGATAACTAGCCAGGAAGTTGATGTTTTGTCCTGAGTTAAGCCCGTCAGGTAGTCGTTACTCAGACAGTTAAAGGATAATTCATTTCAACCCGGCGCGTTTCCCCTTAAATGTGGGCATTGTGCGGCTCTGTGTGTCACGCCAACAAGCTGCTGAGCCCACGGCTTTCCGATGAACGTGATTTTTGACATGAATCACTGTGATTGTTTGTCTCAAAGTCAGACTGAAGGCAAACACGGAGCGCGGCGAGTTAGCGTGACCCACAGAGCCACAACGTCAGGTTTAAATAAACCCGGAGTTACCCTTTAAAAGTGCTGCCAACAAGCTTTTTTAACCGATAAACTGATTATTTCAGGTTAGAACTGGACTTGCTGGGAAAAAAAAACATATTTGCAATGAAGTTGGTTTGTTAAGATTGAGGTTTAAGCTTGTAACAACAGTTCTGAATGAGATTATTGCACATTGGAATGAGTCGTAATTATAAAAATGTACAAACATTCGTCTAATGTGACCATTTTTTTTTTTAATAGAAGTGTTGTGTGAATCAGTAAAACCTGCGAGCTGGTGTGTTAATTGTTGCCGTTGCAGCTGCTGCATGGGGTCAGACTGGGCGGCAAGGAGTTGATGATACCGCTGAGTCAATATTTCAATCAATAGTCAATGTTTCTGTTGAGCTCCTTTAAGCTTGAAATGACTTATTAGCTGACGCAGAAGCTGATGAACTGACCGAGAAGTGTTTGAGCTGCAAGCAGGATTTAAATCTGGAGGATAATAATGGTGTTTTAGTTTGCTGCTTAGTCCAGCGGATCGGTCTAATTGCTGGTGTTTGAAGCTAAAAGTTACTCTGCATACTTTATCGATGACTCAGGTTTGCGGTCGAGTTTCTTAAAGTCGTTCTCGGAGGACACCGGTTGACCACGTCAGTCTCACCGCGAGGTCCATTTTAGCAGCTGCACTGGAGCTTTTTTTGTCGGATCACATGATCTTCATCAGCGAATTGAAGAATTTTTTTTCCTGAACACTTCAAGGACTTTTTTTTTTTTTTTTTTTTTTTGACCTGCTAGTGGAAACCAGAGTATCCCACTTGGCCCTGTAGTAGAAACCAGACTAATGAGGGTGCTGTTGAAGGCTAATTAGGCTCCACAGCTGTAAAGTGGCTGTAATTGCACACACACACACACACACACACACACACACACACACACACAGCTGTGGGGCAAAGTTGACAAACATGCCAACATGGTTTCATCTTTAATTCCCTCTTAAGTCTCTCTCTCTCTCTTCTTCCTCTCTTCCCTTCATCCCTCCGTCTACACCTCCTCATTCACTCCTGCCGTCCTCCTTTCATAAACTCCTCCCTTTCCCCCGTCTCCGCCGCTCGCATGCATCCTCTCCATCCTCTCATTCTTTAGTCTGAATTAGTGAAAGCATCCTTTTATTTTTCTAGATAGATCGCACCACACAGGAAGTGACATGTGCGCAAGATATCTATCTGTCTGTGGAGATAAAACACGCAAGGACAAACACACACACACACACACGCACACAGTCCAATGTCGTCTGGATGTCACCAGACAGAGAGGTGTCTAGAGAGAGTCCTCTGCCTCTGGTGCCAGCAGCATGTGTGTGTGTGTGTGTGTGTGTGTGTGTGTGTGTGTGTATAAGCAGCGACATGGTTAGAGGAAAAAACAAACAGAGGATGGAGAGCGACAGCGAAAAAACAACAAACAGAAGGCAAGACAGAAGAAGAAATGAGACAGGGGAAAGTGCCAGACAGCGCATATAAAGAGAGAGAGAGAGCGAGAGAGAGAGAGAGAGTAATGAAATGAAAGAGAGAGAGAGAGAGAGAGTTTGCCTGAGGACAGAGCGACCAGCTTTGGTGTGCCTGGCTAAAGCAGGGGCTGCTGGGTAATAAATAACAGTCATTAGGTTGTCAGACAGACAGAGGAAAAGAGATAGATACAGCCGTCAGATGGAAGGAAAGAAAGACAGACATGGAAAGTGTTGGGGATAGCAAATGGTGATAGGCTTGGTAATGAAGGAATGAACGGGCCATTGGAGGGTAATAAATGGTTAGGGATAGTTATTTGATAGGCATGCAAAACAGTGTTATGGATGGTAAATGTGCTGCCTCAGCAGGGACTGTAAATGGCGTGAGGGATGGTGAACAGTGTTGAGATTGAAAAAAAATGGAATAAAAAGACGGTCAGCGGTGGGGAGTGAAGTAAACGGTGCTAGGAGCGGTGAGCGATGTGATCTCTAAACGACAGCAGGATGAGTCGGGTTGGTGATAAAAAAGATGCTGGGATGGTTTAAATGTGACGTAGGGCTGCGTGTGGCTACGTGGGCGTCAGAAGGTGGCGGTGATAGTTCGCCAACCGCCGTTAAAACAACTGAAAGAGACGAAGAAGATATAAGAAATTCCTCACAGCGGCGATGAGTCTCCCCTCCGTCGTCTTCGGTCCGAAGCAGAACGCTGAAATGCTACAATGCTACATGCTAAATGAACGACGTTCCTCTCCCGGTCTCAAAAAGTTGATTCCGGCTCAACTTTCCGGGACGGGACGACTAGCGTTTCTAGCGTTTTCGCCGCACCGCCAGATTTGGTGTGAATGCAGCCTTATTCTGCACATTTCTAGGGCTTTACTGTTAAAATCTTTTAATGATCAATAGTTCAAAAACTCCTTATTTATCTCCTACTGGTCCTTTCTGCAGCCCCTCAGTTCAGCCTCTGTCTGAAACAGGAAGTTTTTAGCTTCCTGTCTCTTTAAGAGAGGCCCCGCCTCCTGATGAGCCCCGCTCTGTTCTGATTGGTCAGCTTCCACAAGCTACGTAAACAAACATTTTTTTTTACTTCTTTACTCAAAATGGCAACAAAGATGATGAAACAGATGGTCGTCCGTGGATATATGTGATGATCTGATGTCATTTCATTGGGAAAGTTTGACTGTTTAAACATCATAACAGTCACAAAAAGCCCTTTAATGCTGTTGGATTAGTAGGTTTGGTAAACGCCGTTGGAGGATAATAAATGGCGTTGAGTTTAGTGGGACACTTATAAATGATGCTGGGGATGGTAGACGGTAAGAATAATTGGTTTTGGATGGGAAATGATGATGTTTTGAAGGTGCTGGGGAAAGTAAATGAGCGATGCTGAGATAGTAACACTGGTAAACTGTGTTGGCTTTATTACATGGTGTTTGTAGGACTTGTCAATTCAGTTCAGTTCAGTCGTATACATCCAGACATATTGGATAAAATAATATGTCTTTTTTAAATATGAGGGGAGACATGAAGACTTTCAGACAGAAATGGGAGGAGAAGCCGCAGAAGGGTTTTAATTAAGGAGGGAGAAAGAGTCAGGGTGATGGAGAGAAAGGACGATGGTATGTGAAAGGAGACATGGATACACCTACACACACACACACACACACACACACACACACACACACAGAAGCAGGATTTGACAGTGAAGTCATCTGTGTGTCTTATCTTAGCTCTGCACTGAGCGGGCAGCTGTGAATGACCAGGACACACACACACACACACACACACTTTTTCCCTCCCACACATCGCCACGCATTAGGCCAAACACCTTGTGAGTTTTGTGTGAAAATGTGTGTGTGTGTGTGTGTTAGTAGGCATGACAAACACTGTGTGGAAGTCCAGATAATACTAATTGTCAGTATTGTATTTTTCTGTTTTCTGCTGGTTTTTTTTACTGTTAAATGTTGTCAAAGGTCCAAAATTTGACGTGAACTTATGTTAAAATGCTCCCTGCAGGTCAGAGTTACCGCTACTTCCTCCTCGTGATGATGTCAGATGGTTCGTGCAAGTCCGTTCCAAAGTCTGAGGTTTTTTCTCGGGTTGTTTGCATCGTCCGCTCTCATATTTCAGATCACAGTTTAGATTTTTAAGTTTATATTTCAAGAAAAAGGCAAAATTTGTTGGCGTAGCCTCTGGAACCACGGATGTAGACGGAGAACTGGATGCGGCGTCGGGGGCGGGGCCTCGTTCGTTCCTATGACCGCTGCTCAGTGGTGCATAAAGCCTCGTTAGACTTTGGAAATATGATCAGACCAAATGGATCAAATTCTGGCAGTGAGACGAGGTTGTGATGCTCAAAAAAATGTGTCCTATTCTGTAACTCTATCCTATTTACAGACGTCTCTTTCACAATGTAAGTCTGCGGGAAAAAGTCTTTTTGGGCCCGTTAGCGACGTAATCAAATTGGCTTCACAGCCTGACGCTGTTCCTGGAGGTTTGTCTGGAGCACGGATGTATACGGAGAACTGGATACGGCGTCGCAGGCGGGGCCTCGTTCATTCCTATAAAAGTTGCTCAGTGGCTCATGAGACCAAACAAGTTTCACTTCCACGCATAAAATTACCCCGATCTTCCAGGATCATTGGGCCCACAGAGCATGTGCAGTAGTGACTGCCACTGGCTGAGTCGGCTACTTCCTGTTTAGCCCTCCGGCTAACTTGAATGGAGATAAAACAATTCAATCATGCGTCTCTTTTAGGCTTTTGAAACATGATCAGACCAAATGGATCAAATTCTGGCAGTGAGACGAGTCATTTCGTGGGAGCTGTGATGCTCAAAAAAAACGTATCCGCTGATTTACAGACGTCTCTTTCACCATGTAAGTCCGCGGGAAAAAGTCACGTGACGTTGTAATTACACAGGTTTGGCCGCCATGTCAAATTCACAGCCCGACGCTGTTGTCTGGACCCCCCAGAAATGTGCGAAAGGACAGCTTCCTGAAAGCTGACCAATCAGAACAGAGCGGGGCTCATCAGGAGGCGTGGCCTTAAAGAGACAGGAGCTTGTTTCAGACAGAGGCTGAACTGAGGAAATACACACTAAAATATATATATAACCGTTACAAAGATGATTCAGAGTGTTTTTTTTACCTGTCATCAGTAAAAGTAAGGAATGATTGTCGACGCTTGGTAAAGAAACATCTTTCTCTGTGATGATGTGAAGTCAGACGCTCTGTGTGGCCAATCAGCCACCCAGAGACCTTGAAGCTTTAAAAAGACGGCAGAATCGTGACGGATTATAACTTTTAGATTCTGCTGTACAATACATAAGACTGAATACCGAGGCGAACCCTCATATCTCCGTCCTCTACGAAGCCGTAAATGCTCTTATCTCAGAGCAGAAGAAATCCCCTCTACTTCTCCTCTGAGCTCTTATTCCTCTCATTTCCCCCCCTCGCTCGGCCATCAGCCGCCCCGGCTGCCGAACATTTGGTAATTTCTTTCCTGTTAAGTAACATAAGTAGAATATAAACCTAGTTTCTTGAAAGCAGGGCGGCGTGTGGAAGACAGGAAGCTTATAAGGAAAGAAATCAAATAAAAAAAACAAGTTATTAAAGTTCATTAATCAGTTTTAAAACATGCTTATTTGTGTATAAAGTTATTTTTATATTAACTTTATGTGCATTTGAACTCAAACGCTGAATGCATTTCCCTGAATCTTGGTTGTGTGTGTGTGTGTGTGTGTGTGTGTGTGCAGCACATTCACAACATACAGCCTATAGTGTACTTCATGCTAAGCTACATACATGAGTAAGCGTGTGTGTGTGCACTCGTGAGTAAGCTTATGTATATGTCAAGGGTTAGAGGGTTAGAGGAGGGGCGTGTGTGTGTGTGTGTGTGTGTGTGTGTGTGTGTGTGTGTGTGTGTCATGGCAGGCTCTCAGTGCTACCTGTCAAATTCATTTCCCGCTCGCTCATCCCCCGCTCGCTTATTTTTGGACGTGTGGTGTGCACGTGCGGCGGCATGCAGCTCCGTTTTTGGCCAATCGGGACGTGGTTTGGATGCCCCCGCCGGCAGCAAGAAGCTCTGTGATTGGCCGAGGCCAGCGGGCTATTAGTGGAGGAGTTTAGCCGGGATTAACTTAGATATCTAATCAATGTTGACTGGTGGAATAACAGAGATGGGAGGAGGAGGAGGAGGAGGAGGAAGAACAGAGGAAGACGGGAAAATGTGTGAAAGTGGTTGACCAAAAAAAAAAAATGTGTGTGTGTGTGAGAGAGAGGGAATAAATCAGGCATGAAGGGAAATAAAAGAGCATGAAAACTGTGTGCATTAGAGGGGGAGAGAAGGGGAGATGGAGAGGAGAAAGACAGAGAGACGAGAAGAGAGGGGAGAAGAAGAAAGGAGGAGACAAAAGGGAAGAAGAGGAGGGAGAAAGGAGCAAGCGATGGAAGGATGGCAAAGCAGGGGGAGAAAGAGGAGAGGAAGATGAGGGGAACACAACAGGTGGGAGGAGGAGGGGGGGAAAGAGAAAAAGAAGAAGAAGAAGAAGAGGAAGAAGAGGGAGCTATAAGAAGGAGAAAGAGGTGGATGAGTTAAAGTAAAAAAAAAAAACAAAGAAGAAGAAGGTGAGGAGAAAAAGAGGGATGAGGGAGGAGTTAGAGGAGGAGCTGGTCTCCTTTCAGTGGCTGTGCTGTGATGCATGTCAGCGTCCCCCCCCCCCCCCAAAATATCCCACAAACCCCCCCATTCATTCATTCAGAGAGAGAGAGAGAGAGAGAGAGACAGAGAGAGAGAGAGAGAGAGACAGAGTGATGACTCATACTTTTGTTTTGTGGCGGTCTTTAGTTCCACTGAATAGTTTGTACCGCTCAGGGTGACAATGACACAACACACACACACACACACACACACACAGAGAGAGAGAGAGAGAGAGAGAGAGAGAGAGAGAGGTGAGTTAATAACTAAAATAAAAAATGAAGAATGAAAAGTTGGAGGCTTGAAGATCAGAAGGAGGTAAACAGAGACGTTTACAGGTTTGCTTTGGTAAAAAAATGGAATGAAGGAGTCACATCTTCAATTTTAATTTGATGCTTTTTGTGACCTTGTCTTATTTTTACACTGTTATAAAGTCGGACGTTACAAAACTCGAGGTGAACGTGTGTAGAAACGCAGCCTGCGAGTCGAAACCCAGGGCTTCACAACCTGCTGTGAGGTCGCCTGTCCTTCCTCCTCACGATGACTTCAGATCATTCGTGCACGTCCGCAGATATTCCAGTTCCAGACCCGGAGACGTGTGTGTGTGTGTGTGCGTTACATCCTCTTTTAATGCACGACTATAAATCCAGCTTTCAGTCTTTAGCAGGTGCTAGTTTCCCCCAGAAAAACCTGACAGAAGAAGGAATACAGACAAACTGAAAAACTAGCAACCAGTTTACTTTGCATCACAAAGGCAACAACAGCAAATACAACCATCAGTCTATAAAGGCTGTGCACAAAAATACAGACAAAACAAGGTCTTTTATAGCCTATCCAGTCTAAATTACATATATATTTGCACCAGTAAGACTAGCACAGCGCTGTTAATTAACCATTTCATTGCACAAAAGTGACGACTAAATATAAACCCAGACAGCAGAGGTGCAAATGCAACATTCATTATCACCTATTTAACAGAAAACTGCTCTGTTCCATCGAGAAAACCGCCCCGTGCATTGATGATGATTGATTTTCCAGTCTCGACTGTGCAGGGGGGAAACACATACAAAATTTAGGCTGTGAATGCGATTCATAAAACGGCACATAAATCAGCGGGTTTCAGTCGGTTTCTGAGGGAGAGAGAGAGACGCCGCATTCACGCCGCAGACACAGCAGTGTAACTTCAATGGTTGATTAAATCTCCCGATAAGCCGACAGGATCAGTCAGGATCTAATGGTAATTAATGCTGGCACATCCTGGCACACCCGGGTGGCACGGCGGTCACGTATTAACACACACACACACACACACACACACACACACACACACACACACACACACAGGTGCACCAACAGCATTGCGTCAGCTTAGCAAGGACCCACTGGGCTTATCAGGCCTGAGAGCTGAAAGACAGACTTGCAGGGGATGTTGGGAAGTGCAGAGCGGCAGACGAGCAAATCGTTGGTTTGGGTGTTCATGGATTATGTTGACAATGAGAAAAGCATTGAATAAAACCAGAGAGTAATTAAACCATCTGTATTAATTGACCCCAGATCCACTCGCTCCTCATGTTTCCTTTTCTGTCGACTAACTGTAAGATAAAGGCAGAAAAATATGAAAAAAAACAAAGTGATATTTTGTTTAAAGGCCTACAAGACGTCACTCCAAGGCTCTACACTGAACTGTACTTTATTTCGGTGAAGCTCACTGAATTGAGAGGCAGAGATGTGAGGTAATGACAGAGAAGGAGAGGGGGAAAAAAGAGAGAGATAGATAGACGAGAGAAAGAGAGAGAGGGGATGGAGTAATGTGCTGACACATCCCGTCTACAGAGAACGAGTGAGAGAGGGTGAAAGACAGGAAACACAGAGAGAGAGAGAGAGAGAGAGTCATCTGTTAACATTTGGAGTCTCTCTCTCTCTCTCTCTCTTTTTCTTTCTCTCTCTTTAGTCAGTTTGGGTAACTGCTCTCTCCACGCCACATTAATCTGTGTAATTAGGTTTGAGGTTCGTCGTACCTCCTTCCCTCTTCTCTCTCCCCTTCCTCTTTTCCTCTTCCTCCCTTTCCTCCACCATTCACTTTTTTCCCACTCTCTCTCTCTCTCTCTTCACACCGCCGTCCCGGGAGCGCCGACTTCAATTATTCATGTCGGAAAAAGGAGGAGAGAGGTGCAACAAGAAGACGAAACAAATTTACAGCTGCACATCTAGACAAAGATGGCCGCAAGTCATCAAACCCCCCCCCCCCCCCAACGAACGTGATATCACACACACTCCACAACCGTAAGCGCCATAGCAACAGGTGCCACGTTTGGTTAATAAAATGAATTTACACTTCCTGGTTTTCAGGTATCATGTTTTCTTTGCTGCCGTTCGCACGTTTTCGGGTGACATTTACGATAAAAACTTTAACCCCGAAGTGTCTGGAAATGATCGATACGTACAAACTCTGATTTTTTCTAACCAGGACGTGTGGTGGTTCTGATTCTCCGGACCTCAGCTGATCAGGAACGAGCCTGAGAACAGAAGAAATATTTACTCGGACGGAGGAGCAACCTCACAAGTTTGGAAAATGTCTCCTTAATAAACAAACGCCTCTTCATCAATAATAATGAACAAACGCCTCTTCAATAATAACATATAAAAGGAATAAATACAATCACAAAGTAAATCCTGCAAACCTCTTGCACACAAACAGCACAGAGATCTAATGCAGGTAACTTTGGCTAAAAGGTTGTTGTTGTTTTTTTTTTAAATATTCCCTCAAGCCCACGGCTCCAGAAGTTCACGCTCATCTTCACGCAGGATGGACGCAGCGTGACCCATGACCTCAGCACCTCTCAAATCCTGGTTATGAGATGTTTAGACATGTACACTGTTTAGAGCTGGAACCAAAATGTGACGTCAGAACGCTGCAGAGCTCTGATTGGTCGGAGAGGATCGTCGCTGCGTCATCAACGTGCAGCAAAAACCAGAAACCCGCCATTTTTAAACAGCCAAGCTCCGGCCGCAGTTGTTTAATCACTCAAACACACACGTCTACTGTTAACGTGACGGTCACTATGGCGACACGCAATTCCACGCCGCCTCTTTGCTGTGACAAACAGCCACATAGCGAGTATCAAATACACGATCCCTTCGATAATCCTCCATTTGATAAATAATAAAAATTCACAAGTGGGCGCCCCGTCCTAATTTTTCCCCGGAGATAACAAATGAACAAATAAAGAAGAAAAGGAAGAAGGGGGGAAAGGTCACCGTATCCGTGACAGGTCCCAAGTCCGTGTCAAGTTCTGGTCAAGATATTTACAGATATTTACATTTTACCTGCATTTCATAATAATGGAAAGGTCCAAACCTTCAGGTGTGAAAGAGAGGAAACAAAGAAAAGAGGAGGAAAAGAAAGTCGAGATATGTTGTCTTATGTTATCTTTAAAATGCCGTTCTGTGTGTAACATCGTTAGACGTTTCATTTGTAGCAGCTAGCTAGCTAAGAAGCAATAAAGCTAATGCTACATGCTAATGCTACTGTAGCTGTTGGACTCAGATAACTTTACAGTTTGAAGGATATGAGACTGAATGGCAGCCAATAGCTAGCTATCTGATTAACTGCTGCTTCTTGACACATATCAGTGATAATGGTTAAACACTAACTTATCCACGAAAACAGATTTCTGCTCTCACTAGCTTGCACCAGAGATGTGAGCGCCACTTAACATCTTAGCACATTGTTGTAAACTAGATTGACATATCAATAAATTGGGTCCACACTGGATTACTGGGTTCCAAATTGGTAGCAATTAGGCTAAATAAAAAACACCGAGCCCAGCAGCAGCATGTGTGTCACTATGTAGTTGTTACTTATCTCGGCGGTGCAAGCTTTTATTTCAGAAATGCATAAATCACAACTTTGTTATGATTCAAATCCCAATCTCGCCAAGGGCACCAAAATGGCCCTGCGACCAGGCACCCTGAGGGGGTTCTCACTGCCTCGTAATGGAAAGTAGCTGGTACCAGAGGAGAGGTGAGACGGTGCCATGTGATGGAAATGCGCCATAAGTGTCAAGCAGCCGCAGTAAAACTAGGATGTGAGCGACATTATTATAGAGCAACGAGCGAAGTCCAGCTCTGTACACCCGGCCAGTCGCTGTGTGAAATGTGCCTGATTGTATTTTTCAGAACATACAAAAAAAAGAAGTCAGACTCAGGTCTCCTTGACGCTGGGAATGTGCGGATGGAGGATGGAGGAGGAGGAGGAGGAGGCTTCAGACGCTATTCATCAATCTGACAATCTGCGCTGAAGTCAGAGGATGTGAAATGACTGGGAAAGAAATGTCCTGTCAACATACGTCTGGAGGAAAGTTCACTGTTTCCTACTGAAGTTATCGCTTCCATAGAATAAAAGCCATTAGTTAGTTTGGTAGAAACAAGTGTAAAACAGTCGTATACATGTTGTCACCTTTGTGTCCTTCAACCAGGAAGCTTTCCTGAATATCTGAGTAAATATTCTTATTGCCAGCAAAGCAACAATGACATGATCTACTAACAACTCCTGTGTGTCTGTCTAAAGCCTGATGCATCCTATCCCTCTGTCTTAATAGTCTTCGGCCAACAGCGGAGGTCTATGGCTCAGAAGAATAAGATATATCAGGCTTTGGATACACACACACACACACACACACACACACACACAGTATTGTGTGTTAGTCGATCTGTTGGTTGCTGGTTTGGCTCTGCACATGATTTGTTGACAATAACAACAAAAAAAAAAAATATAGAAAAAAACCGCCGGCCTTGTCCTTTAAGATAAATGACAAAAACAAAGTCACTGATGCCACCTTTGTATTTACTGTATGTCTCTCTCTCTCTCTCTCTCTTTTATCTCCATGTCTCTTTTGTCTTTACCTCTCTATCCTTTTATGTGTCTCTTTATCCCGCTGCTGGCCTCCTGTCTCTCTCTGTGCTGCTGATTCATGGCAGAGCTGTAGGCGCTGACATGACAGTCAGTCTGGTAGCACTCAGACACAAGTCCTGCTGGCTGCTCAGTCTGTGTATATATATCTGTGTGTGTGTGTGTTGTCTGTGCTGACTAGCCCTGTCTGCTGTCCTCCTCGCTGGGTCACATCCCCAAACAGCAGCAGCAGCAGCAGCAGGGCAAACCAGGAGGGGAGACAGTCAGAATATAAGGTTGCTTTGCTGCAGTTATGATGTAAACAAACCATTTAACAGCATCAGAAAATATTGATTAAACTAATATTAACAACAATTTGAATTATCACTGGTTTCACTGTTGTAAACTGGCAGCTCGGCCAATGTATTAATAATATTATATTGTTAAAGCCTCTGGACACTGTCAGCTTCTATAATATTATCTGAGAAAAAAAAAAATCATAAATTCCCTTTAAAGTTCGAACCGTTGAGCGGTAATGGTTTTATTGGAGAGGAGCTTTCTCCATGCGTCGTTTGCACAAATTGGACGACTGGACAGCGTGTTTATTTTGCTCCAAACAGCCAATATACCGACTGTACGTTAGCTATCAGCGGATGCACAGAGTGTGTCTGTGAGAGCTAGTGTGTGTGTGTGTGTGTGTGTGTGTGTGTGTGTGACGACTCAACCTCTGACTGAACTCACTCAGGATTCACCAGAGACTCTTTCTGTTATATTTCCCTCCCTTTTCATCTCTTTAAGAAGCTGAAAAGTAAAAAATAAAAGTTGAGACATTTTTCAACTCAAGTCCACTCTGCGCATCAATAATGCCAAAAAGTCTTATAATGTATAATAATTTGATCATTGCGTGACACACAATGGGCTGAGTGGATCTGGAGCTGATGAGGTTTATTTCGTTTCCATGTAGACACCGAACAGGCTACAACTTGTGTTTTTATAGTTTGCTATCATAGTACTATCAATGCTTTTGTTTTCAGTGTTAGAACAACACTTCACACATCATAACTACATCGGCAATGTTTTTATTTTTCATTTTTTAAACAATGTGGCTAGATTTGTAGACGGTCTCAATAAATGCGCGTTTTCTGAAATTACACTTTTATGCCTATCTGTTCTCTTGGTTATGACTTTTCCTCTCTCCCTCTGAGGAGAGGAGTTAAGGTTTGCATAAAAAGTCACTATATGTGTCTCTTGCTGCTTCTTTGGAGGAAAAAAAATGGGTTTTTTAAAAGTCACCAGTTAGTCAGGTGACCCTATCTGATGTATTTTCTGTGAAGAGAAGGTGTATGACCAAACTAACGCAGCTAAATGTTAAAGCGAGAGTGGCAGTTCCTCTAATGAGCGCGTGTAGGTGAGAGGTAATTTATGGTCGCCATCTAGTGTGTTTTGGAGTTGATTTTAACAATTAGTGTTTCATTAGTGAGATATCAAAACTGTATTGCATGAATATGTTTCAAACAAAACAGTCAAGCAGTGTCTGAAAGTCCCTCCACGTATGCATCCTGCATACGTGGAGGATGCAAACTTGTTTCTCAAGCTCTCTCTCTTTTTTTTTACCCAACTAACCAGCCGTCACTGTCCCCGTCGCAACCATGTGCAACCCTGAGAGGACACACTGTCTGGAAGTGTGCACCTTTACGCCCATTCGTATGATTCATTGGGTCTTGTCCCTCTTTGTGACGGCTCACCGCCTCCAAGGGTGGCCATTCACAACAGATGCAAACACTTCCACCCTCCGAAGTGGTCGGACTACACTTTGCAGGAACTCTGGCCTTGAGGTCACAGGTTTAAAAACTCTATTAAGGTCTGACACGAGAGGGGTTATGCCTCTTTTTTGCTCTTGCACTCTCTCGCCGAGTGTGCAGCGGCGTTTAAAATAAAATGGCGTGCCGTCTTCTGCAGCAACGTGAACGTAGCCAACATGTTTCTAACACTGAACAATGACCACAGAGCGTCTGAGGACCCGACACACAGCGACACTAACACTATTCACTCTCTCTCTCTCTCTCTCTCTGCTCTGACAAAGCCTCTCTCGCCCCCGTCTCTCTGCCCGTCCCTTCACTCCCTCGCTCCGTAATCCCATTATGTGTGGCAATGACCTGACAGTGTCAATCAGTGTTGTTGTCCTGCCAACATCCCGCCATGGGCTAGCCCCTGGGCTCCGGGCCAATGGGAATCCTCCCTGTTGATTAGCTGGCAGTGATCTCGTTAGGAGGCTCCGCCCACTCCAGGGGAGATACACTGAGGATGGAGGGGGGGGGGGGGGGGGGGCGACGGGGGAGGGTGGAGGGATACACTGAAAAGAACAGAAGGATTTTCAGGTGATGTAACACACCTTCTGGCAGCCATATTGGAAATCCTGATTGTCTTACAGCTGAGATGAACTGATCGTCATGTCGCCTGAATATCTGCTCCGCTAACTCTCTGGTGGCCAGTGTCGATTACTACACATGATAAACTGTAAAAGTAATCACATTACTTTACTCATTACTCATTGCGGCTTTTGCATTGAACACATGCGGAAATTGAAAATTAGTGGTTTAACAAGCAGACAGGAAACAGTTTGGAAGGATGTATTATGAGAGCTGGATAAAGCTCCACTGCTCAGCCTTGCAGCCAATTTTTCCCGGTGGTCACTCGCAGTATCGCAACGAAAATCCCCCCAAGGCCCAAAAACCATTTTCACCATATGCCGCATTTCCATCACATGGTACCGGCTCATCTCAACTCTCCTCTGGTACCAGGTACTTTTCTGAGTGTCATTTTCCATTACAAGGTAGTAATCCCCTCAGGGTACCTGGTCGCCATTAGCAACGGCGCATTAATCTGCCATGACGCCATCTTTAGAGCTCCCGCTGGATCCATTCGTCGGCAACCAAACAGAGGAACGTCTGCACCTTGTCAACTGACCTCGATGTGGAATTGCGGGTTGCCATAGTGACCGTTAATAGTAGACGTGTGTTTGAATGATTAAACAATGGCGGCCGGAGCTTGGCTGTTTAAAAATGGCGGGTTTGGTTTTGCTGCACGTTGGTGACGCAGTGACGATCCTCTCTGACCAATCAGTGGTCTGCAGTGTTCTGACGTCACATTTTAGTTCCAGCTCTGCTTTTTTGGAACCTCGACAGAGGTGATACTAAAAAAAAAGTTGGTACCAGCTTATGTTTTCGTAACGGAAAACCAAAAAAGTTGAGTTGAGTTGAGTTGAGCCGGTACCATGTGATGGAAATTAGCCAATAGAAAACCACTGTAGAGGAGGCTCTGTAAAACTGTTGACAGAACAACTCGAACTACAAATTAATCAATTAGGAATGAATTTTTGATCCATGGAGGTTTTATATTTGTAAAACATTCATCAAGCGATTTTAAAAATCTGTGACACAATGTAAAGTCTGCGGGCTAAGCAGATGAATCACTACTGCTCATATTATGGAAGCAAACATGAAAGCTAGAAACTTTTATAGGACTCAATGGGTGCCATATTGAGTCTGTTATCCAGCTCTTATAATACATCCATGTTAAGAGCTCACAACATATGAATAAGACAACATTTCATTCCTCTCCTCCAGCGGGTACACCGACCACCAAGTGTAAAACCAGTATGTTACACTTCTGTTACTGAAATAATAATGACTTTACTGTAATGTTACTTCCCAACACTGCTGCTGCTGGCCAACATTACCAGACAAGACTGCCAACAGTTGCTTGCTTATTGCATTTCAGCTCATTTAAACTGACTCTTACAGTAGAAACTGAGGCTCAGATTAAGAGAGTTGTGTTGCAGTCACCCACATTTTAAATACAAACCAACATTATTAAGGTTTTTTTACTTTTACTGACATTTTTTAACATCACTGAATGCATCTATTCTGTAGACAAACTTCAGTAGGCTCTCTGTTTTTCGCCCAGTTGGTAGAGAAACCCATCAGAGTTTTGTAAGCAGGATTGAAATGGGGACGTCATTCTCCAGTTCCAGAAATATTTACGAAATTGTCGACAAGCAAGGATAAGATTAACACCGCTTTATAACACAGAAATAAACAGAAATGACGACTCTTAAATTGTCTTACTTCATTCAACGTGAAAAATGTTGGAAGTTGAAGTCCTTAAATCTTTAAAACTGCTTCCACGGCTTCTGTGCCAATTTAAAAGTGACATCAGTGGGACAGATACGTCAGTCATTGCTGATTGATGATTAATAAAGTGAAATGAGATGTTAATATCAGGTTAATCCTGCACACGCCTAAAAATGAGACCTGAAGTTGGCCTGTATCCAGTTGCGGCTGCCTAGTGCAGCCATAATGGAGACCCGAGGCAATATTTTTGCTCTATTTCATCCTTTACTGACCGTTAACTCACCAGGCTGCTGACACACGTGGATATAGATGAAATGATTTAAGAAATACATTGTTTTAGTAAATTATCTGAACCTGACCAGAGGCTTATGCAATAGAAAAATCTTCCTACATGTTGTGATGTGGGAGAAGAACCTCTTTAGAGTCTTTCATAACCAACATACTCTACATATGTCCACCAAACAGAAACTTATAGGGTATATTTCCTTCTGATGTGATCATTTTTATGCTTTAGTGTAACTTATCACACATTACAGGTGAAACAGGTCAATGCTTTAACACACAGAGACCAAAAAGAATAGCCATGTTCTCTTCTTTCAGTGTTAATTATTGTGTTTCTACGGCATCGTTCCACTAAATCAAAGGTGTAGTAGTTGTAGCTGAGTAGCTGAGTGTTTAAGAAAGTGTTAACCTGAACCATTTAACACCTGCTTTGTCAGTGACCCCACACTGCAAGCTTAGCCGAGCAAATTACCCATAATGCATGCTTAAACATAACCTCTCATCCTGCTGATAACTTAACTCCTCAACCCTGTTAACCAGCTCTGTTTGACCTCTTACGCCACCTGTCACCGCTCTTATAGATCAGAACTTTTTTTTTTCCAGACTGCTATCTGTCACAATGTGGTTTTATCACATTACGAAGATCAGTATTTGAATTTTTGATGGTGATGTTACACTTCGAGTGCATTCGGATATATAAAGGATGTGCTCGAATACAAATATGTTATTCGGCAAAGCACAAATAGTGTTTTTTTTATGAATATTTGTTTAAGATAAATGTTTTAAAAATTGTTTTCAGGAAGGAAAAAAAGCTCATGTCAAATATCAAAGTTGGTTACATCACTATCTTAGCTGGTACGTCTATCAGCGGGTCACATCCACCCGCTACATGACGCACATATCCTAATTTGTTGAGTTGGGGGTGTTTCCCCAGAGATAAAGCCGAGCTACTGACACATACAAAGTGCTCCCGAGGGACTCTCTATAACCTGTTGTTCCTCTTCTTCTTTCCACACAGTTAAGTTGTAAAAAAAATAAATAGGCAATAAATGTAAAGCGCAAAGCAATAATCGCCTTTGAAGTTCTTCCCTACATGTTGCACGCTGTACTGTCTCCGTGTTATGGGTGTATACTGGGAGTGGGGTACTTTATTCATGAACACTTATTGTAACACTTATTTATTTATATTTATTTGCCGCCCCTAACAAATACAGATACAAATACTGGGCCTTCTGCACATCCCTATCACTTACAGACTATCCCAAACCATGATGCCATCTACCAACAGACCCATTTCCCAAAACCATCAATACTATTCTCCTGTTTTCACTCATGTGCTCCTTTAGAAAGCACTGACATTCAATATCATTAACGCAGGTCATCACTGCTGGAACCCAATTAACACACACAACGCCCCAGGAGGAAACACTAAGAGTCAACACACCGTTCAGAACCTCGGGATGGAGAGATAACAGGACCATGGGAACAATGGGTCCACGTAGACCTGAGGCAGAATAGATTGTGATTTCTTTCTTTATGTATAAACTGTTTATTTCATTGGTTTAAATTGGTAAATACATGGAAATTTATACATGCGTTGTGTCTTTATATTGTGCTCATCATGTAAAGAGGTTGTTCTGGGGGGGAAACCATAAAGCGCCAAGTGTGGAAGCGGCTGTTTCTTTTGTACTTGTATAAAACGTGAACATATTTTACCTGCCTCTCGACAGGAAGTTGGATCAACCAATCAGTTTTTTCTTTGGCACGCAGGTCCCCCATTACACACTGTCGAGATTTGAGGTGACCGTGTCGGCTCCAGATCATCCTTCTCTGTGTATCAGCAGAGACTTTTATGGGTATTTTTTGCAGATCTACTATTCCTGCCTCACTGCTGTCACTCCCATAACTTAAAAAAAAAAACAAAAAAACAAAACGAGTAATTACTTTTCACTGTGATGGATTCTGCAGCACAATTTAAGTTGATTTTTGAACTTAAAGTTTCTTTCTGTGCTGTGTTTTCCTCGAGGTTTTAACCTGACTTAGCGTCCTTTCTTCTCTTTATCCTCCATGACTGTAAACTCTGATCCTGGCTCACCTTCACTCCTCACCTCCTCACCTCTACAGGTCAGTAAGGAGGTTGTATACTACAGTGCCTCTATCTGTTAACCTGTAATAAACTCAGTGGCACTAATACAATCAAGCGGGGGTCACTGGTTGTATACTCCCTGCTATAAATGGCTCTGGCTGTGCTAAGCTGGCCAGAGAGCAGAGGCTGAGTTTAGCTGGGATGGATGGATGGAGGCCTGAAGATGACAGAAAACAGCCTTCCCGCACATTTTGACACATTTTAGATGTATTCTAAGTCATCGGTCTGACAGAACGACGATACGTCTGCATTTAAATCAACGTGGCTGTCTACGATGGCGGCATAACAGCTCGCTTTGACTCATGCTTTACATACATAACTGCAGCCTGAAGCTTCTTCTCAGGCTTTGGTATTGATTAATTCATAGTGAAGGGGAGCCGTGCACTAGAGGTCTTCACAGGTCCACTCAGACAAGTCGGGCCAGAATTATATTCGGTCGAATCAGGTCTGTTCATGTATTGCTGCGGGTCTCTGTGGGTCAATATATCTAATACCTGTGTGGATTCAAGTGCACCAATGGTCTCAATCGATAAATTCAGGCCCTCTAATTAGTGTGCTGATGGTCATTTAGGAAGTTATTGCTGCATTAATAAGATTTGAATACTCATAGTGGCTTTGATGTCTGCCGTGTGGGCGTTGATTGACAGCTGTGATTGACAGTCGGCTCACCTGCCGCTCTCCCCCGGCTCCGGGACTCACACCGAGTCGGACTACTGCTGCAATATTTTGTCACAGTTTAACGTCGGCGCGATAGACTGCATGCATCAGATCGATGCACGCTGGAATTGCCTCCGCCCACCGAAAGCGCGAATCGAACAAGCAGGGACACAAAAACTGATGGGTGGATTGATTAAACTGCTCGGATAGACCACTGTGTCTGTTTTCCTCATCAAATTAGATCTTGTTAGGAGGTCAGTTACACTGCTGAGAACCTAAACGGGGGAAAAGAAGGAGGGATGCTCTCTCTCATACCTCACCATCTACTGCCGTAGTTCTTTTGAGCAGGCTGAATAACCCCGGATGACTCCAGCTGGCAGCAGAAGACTGTTGTTGTTGTTCTGGACGGTGTAAACACAGCCTGTTCGCTTGCCAGCAGTCAGCTGTACACATCAGACTAAAGGCTACTGCAGGCTAATCTGATGTCGTAAACATGGCCTGATACACTTCGACTGGACAGCAGGGCAGCTTTAGAAGCCAGACCAGGACAGCACACTAAGCTTTTGTTGTATAATACTGTCCTTCCTCTGCATGCTCGCTGCTGGAACCGAAACTAAGGGAAAGTAATGTTTTAGTGGTGGTATGAGTGGAGAACGATGCCGACGGTGTTCGTGGTAAACGGCCTCTCCAGTCTTATCGACCACTCAAAGCGCTTTAGACTACATGCCAACGTTCACTCGTTCACACGATGATGGCGGAGGCTACGATGCAAGGTGCCAATACAGCACAGCCATCGGGACACTTGGACACGTGGACTGGAGGAGCCAGGGATCAAATACCACACCATCAATAAATAGGTTTTAATGATTTATTGAAGGAAACAATTAATGTGCATAGTTGCCCGGGCGACGGCAGACCTCCTCAGGGCGCTACGAAGGAGAGGAGGAGCAAGAGGAGAGAAAAAGGGTGGTGCGGAAGGAGAGCAGAGGGTTAGATGGTATTTATAGGATTGCCGGCACGCCCCACGGGAACAGCGCCGAGCTGTGAACCCAATTTGACATAGCGGCCAAACTGTGTAATGACAAAAGACTTTTTCCCACAGACTTACATTGTGAAAGAGACGTCTGTAAGTCAGTGCATACATTTTTTTTAGCATCACAATGACTCGTCTCACTGTCAGAATTTAATCCGTTCGGTCCGATCACATTTCGAAAGTCTAAAAAGAGCCGCACCATTGAATTGTTTTATCTCCATTCAAGTTAGCCAGAGGGCTAAACAGGAAGTAGCCGACTCAGCCGGTGAAAGTCACTAGTGTGCATGTTCCATTGGCCCAGTGATCCCGGAAGATCCGGGTAATTTTATGCGTGGAAGTTGATATGGATAAATCCATAACTGACCAGGACAACAAGATGTCAAGCTGTACTCTTCTGAAGATAACATGCTTTGTTTGATAAACCAAGAGCCTCATGGCGAACCAAGGCCAGAACGCAGGCCGTCGCCAGACCAGATGAGACAAAAGCTGTCACAAAGTGCGTGGAAGCAGGACCCAGATGCAGAGGTGTCTTGACATGTGAAAAATCCTTTATTTTAATTCCAAAAACAAAGCAAGGCAAGGCTATGACAAAAACTACAAGGAACCAAAAAACAAGGCAAGACTACGACTGTGACTGAACCAAAACCAAATGAACCAACAAGGACAGAAGTGAAAACCAGGGATTAAATACACAGACAGAACTGACGGGGAACAGGGAACAGGTGAGGGGAACAGGTGGAGACACTTGGGGTAATCACACAGACACATGAGGAAGGGCAAGTGACCAGAGACAAGGAGGGATAATTTTCAAAATAAAACAGGAAATGACAAGACAAGACATGAAGACAGAAGACAAAAAACCCAACTAAACCTCACCGTATCTTTGACAAAAGCAAAGATACGGATTGAGGTCAAAGGGTCAGCGTTGACTCGCTTAAAGGCTGGGTTTTGGACTGTCGGGGGTTCAGATGAGTTTGGGAACACCGTCCTATCGACAGAGGGTGTTTCTCAGTCTATCTCCCTTTGCAAGGCCTGTTTCTTCATTAAAGCGTTCCAGATAAACTTCAAACAGACTTCTCTTCTCTGGTTCTTCTGAGAGACTGCCAGTGAAATCAGCTACAAAATTCCACAACAGAAGTCGAACTTTTTTGGTTTGGATGTAGCGAAGTTACGCTAACTAAGCTTTGATTGGTGGATGACCCGCTCTACCCGAGCCGCCCCATCAGTTTGATTCTACCATCATAATGTGTCAGTAAAAGTGATGGTATCGTTGTTTTATTACCTTTTTTTTTAATGACAGACATCATTATTTGAATCAAAGCCGCCTCCTCAGGTTCCAGCTTTTCTAAACACATTTCTGCAGTGAGACATTTCTGCAGAGAGGAGTGTGTGTGTGTTGAGACGGTAAACCTGCTCAGAATGTGGACTGCTGCTCTTTGGCTTTAACTCATTTAAGGCAATTTGAATATCAGCATCACCATCTCACTCTAAACTTAGTTATCCTGACTACGCTCAGCTAATTCGAGTCAGGCTAACCGCACTCAGATAATAAGGATCCTGTGTGACTGACAAACACACACACACACACACACATATTTCTGACAATACTCTAAATTGTGCATTTATGAATCAGGTACGTTTAGGCATACATTATCATAAAGGGACGAATTTGGATCATGTTTTTTACTCAATGACTCTTGAGTAATGGTTTTTGAAATTGAGTTCTTTTCACGCAGCAGCAGATACACTAACATTCATTCATTCAGACAGATAATCTCCTGTCTGCTGCTCTTGTGATATTATTACAGTATATTATTCCCAAAACAAATAGGAGACATTAATCTGACAGCCGAACAAAACCAGGCGTCATTTGGATGTTTGTTCTCTTCAGCGTGCAGACTTTGTTTTTTCACATTCATCTGCTGAAGAAGGAAAGTTTCTCTGAGCTCGTCTTAAACCTGTGATTTGTGACGTCATAACTACATATTACATCTTCAGCAAAACGCCAGAGTAAAGGTCTGTTTACACTGCGCGATTCTGGGCTGTTTACAGCTTAAATTTGACCATCGTGAGAGAAAAGCGGTGAAACCTTCGGTGTGCTAGACTCGTGCACCGAAGATGGATTTTGGAGCTTCGACAACCAAAGACAACCTGAGGCCACAAATTTAAGACCAAGCTTCATGGTTCCACATCACACCTGTGTGAGTTGCATTGCTGGACTATGATTGGCTTACAAACCATTTGTGATGTCACAAATCCTGCTCATAAGCCCGCCCCCTTAAAATTAGATTTTTACAAGTCTCCTCTTTCAGCAGATACAAACTGTAGGAACAAGAAGAAACACATCATTTAAAGACTTAAAGGAAATAGTATTTTAACTCTCTCTCTAAATCTAATTAAGTGGTTTTGCGTCTAAATGTAACCACGTCTTGTCACAGCATGAAAACCATTCACGGTTTTCTACAGTGATTTTGGTGATTTGTTATTTTGTTCTGGAAGTCACAGCCAAATGACGCCAAACACTAATTAAATCAAAAGATTTGAAGTATGCCTTTAACACTGCTCCTTGTCTAGACAGCCCGTGTATATATATATATATATATGTTGAGACTGAATGGAGCCAGCGGGGTCTGATACAGACGGGTCAGATTTCCTGCAGTCCGGAGCCGTTGCAAAGTGACCAGTCAGCTGCCTCTTCCTGACGCCTGCTGACGCCTGAAGACCGCTTCACTGCCTCAGACTGAGAGTGGATTCATTCCACAGTCGCTCCGACTCCTACTGAGATCTGTCCCAGAGAGACAGACCTACTGCTGAGTGTACAGTACGCACACACACACACACACACACACACACAGCTTTCATCTCTGAGTGTAAGCTCTATATTCTGTTCAACTGGGACAGTGAGGTCTTAACTAGACTGGCCTAAAAACACTATTTTCTCTCTTTCTCTTCACATTTCTCTTTTCATTTCACTGTGAGAGGAGCTGTGTGATCTGTCAGGAAGCTGCTCGCACTAATATATATATGTGTGTGTGTGTGTGCATGTATGTGAAGTGTGTGTGTGCGTACATACATAGAGTCCCTTCTGTGAGCGTGTTTTCATGTGACCAGCTATTTGAGTGTGTGTGTGCGCGGTTCGTATAATTGCTCGGTGTCCACGTTCCCTGGAGTGCACTCCACCAGTCAATAGAGAGCATAATGTTGTGAGTTTACCCATAATGCCCCAGGGGAGCAGTGGTTGAGTGAGCTCATTGCGGTTTGACTGGTGCACTGAGTGGACATTTGGGACGACAGACAAAGAGAGAGAGAGAGAGAGAGATAGTGATGTTTGGGTACAGTTGTAGTGGCTGAACTCTGAAAACACACATGTGACGGTGGTTTAAAAATGAAGGAACAGTTCAAACAGCCATAAAGCCAAAAACACAAAGAAAGTGAGTATAATTAAAATACAGCTCAGACAGTCAGCATTCAATTTGAAATAAAGTACATTAAAGTATCATATCTCAGCTTTAGTTTGAGTAGGTTTACATCTGAACTGAAAGCTTTTAACACATAGAGCCCACAGTTTAAGGGTTCAAACTTATTGGCTTTTTCTGCTGCTGACAACTGTGTTGCACGATCTTCATCAGGAGATGGAGTTCGCCCAAACTCTGTAGCTGTTCTGATTTCACCTTTAGGCACCTTTAGGATCATCCGTCTGGTTATTCTTCCCAAATTGAAAGCGGTTCTTGAACTATTTCCAAGCTCAAGGACGAACTTTACTAAAGATTAAACATAAAAGAATTGATTTTTTTGACCAATCGGAAGTGAGAATGAACCAAAACAGTGACGTTGTGGGCTGTTAGCACTGAAACGATGAGCTGAAAGAGGCTAAAATGCTACATAGAGATAAGGTGACCTGCAGCTGGGTGACGATTCTCTGTTATAAACTGTTGAGCTGAAGCAAAATCAACAAAAAGTCAGGTCAAACCGGTTAAAACGAAAACAAAAACAGAATAAATGATGCAGGAAAACAGCAGGTATTAGGTACATTAGGTACATTAAAATGTGTAAAAACAACTAGACCTATGTTCTATATGTTGAGTTGTGTTCTTACATTATCCCAAATGTTTCCAACAGTTTTCAAACCCAGAGAAATCTGTCATTTTAATCAAAGTAACGGACCGTTTCAGAGGAACAAACGTTAGCAGGAGCTCGGCTAACAGCTAACAGCTAGCAGCTAGCAGCCCCTCCAGGAAACAAACAGCTGCAGAAATATTCATATTTTAGGTGAAACAGCTTTAAGTAGTATTTTTTAAACTATTTTAATCTGCGTGTACGTTTGATTTTGGAGAAGAGGAGACTTCTGCAGATAATTCGGCTCCCGGGAGAAACCGGACGAACAAGTGTTAGCAGCAGCTCCGCTAACAGCCGTCTGTTGGTTTTAAGAAACCAGAAAATAACAGCTGTAGTTAATATTTTAACTATTTTAATCTGCCTGTATGTTTGTTTTTGGAGAAGAGGAGACTTCTGTGGATAATTCGGCTCCCGGGAGAAACCGGACGAAGGTTTTTATCCAAAGTTATAAGAGAAATAAGCCAAACAAGTGTTAGCAGCAGCTCAGCTAACAGCCCAAATCTGACATCCGTGGGTCGCCGTACATCGTCGAGGAAACACTGATCTTTTAGATGAAACAGCTTTATTCAGTGTTTTTACCTGTAATCAGCAGATCTGTTTGTTCTGGAGAGGAGGAGACCTCTGCGGGTAAAAACATCCTGAACCATCAACATCGGACCATCACACTTCGTCTTTTGTTATTGTTTTGATCAAGAGACCCCTAGACTTTCAGTTTCCCAAATCTCTACAGTGGAGGTGATTGCAAAGTTAGCACAGAGCTATAAAAATTGGATACGAGTGAAAAAATACCAGAATTTTCCTTTAAAGGAGGGTTAAACAAATAACTCAACTCCCACATGCCTCTATTTTGTGTTTTTTCCGGTGGTCTTCAGGGATGAATTTTCATTGACATATGGTCAAACGTGTCTCCTGCCACCTCTGGACGTGTCCCAGTCTGTGAGATCCCAGTGTGTCCTCGATTATCTCTCCGCCTTTTGACTTTTTAATTTTCAAAGTCTGCCTTTTTGGGGTTTTCTTTTTAAAAAAAAAAATCTCTTTCTTTCAAACTCTCCGGGGAGGTCAGGCTGTCTTTTTGGTGTCTGTGCCTCTTTAAAAACATTCTGTCACTCTGTGGAAACCCTCAAGTGTGCAAAGACACCAAATGTGTCAGGCTGAGTTTTTTTTGGAGGGGGGGGAGAGAGACGTGCATACATAAAACATCTAGACTTTTTTTCTGTTTGACTTCACGGTGCAGTTGTATAAGATATATAGGCTATTAAACCGAATATAAGAATCCATGCAGTGTTAGGAGAAGCAGCTACAGGATATAACGCCGGGGTGTGGGTGAGGGTTTTAAGAGGCTTAAACAGCTACACTTTCAGCTTCCAGCATCAGCTTGTTAAATATTCCAGTCAGTCTGCTCTTGTATTGATCGCTTCAGAGCATCATTTTAAATAATTAAGTACCAAAAACACCCCAACATCCTCCCTTCCTTTCTTACGCTCCCGATGCGGCACGTCACTTTTCATTTCCAAAAAAAACATCAGCTTTCTGCCACAAACACACACACACACACACACTCTCTCTCAGCTTCTGTTTGGGTGTGTGTGTGTGTAATGATTTGGCAGCGAACCAGACTCCTTCACACAGCAGCAGGTCGGTCGGTCGGTCAGTCAGTCAGTGCTGTTACTGTGGGCTCCAATACAAAGCTATTAGCAAGAGGAACATCCCGACTTTATCCTTTATCCTGCACTACGCTGCCAAGACAGAGCTCCAACACACACACACACACACACACACACACACCTGTTCAAGCTGCAGATGGGTGCAGCAGGTAATGCCACATTAATTGGCGCGTTTACAGGCTGAGGATTATTATTAGCCAGTCGGCGGATGCTTTTATCTGCATTAAAGTTAACAGCAAACTGATCAGTGTTGTATCATTAGGGAGCTCACTGATGTTAGCACCCACAGATACAAACAGGAGCAGGTCGCTTTTACATCATTTCACCTGATCTCACAATTACAATTACATTATTCTTTCTTAAAAGCTTTATCCGAGTGTCTACTGCTGATTGAATGTCCATTTTGTGGCGGTCTGACATGACTGTCTGGGAGTTATTTTGCTCTAACCAATCAGCAGTGACTGACACATCTGTCCAATTGACATCATTTGTCAGTTTGTTAAAAGAGCAGTTAACATAATGTTTGTCATGTCGATCAAAAAAGGAGGTTGTTATTCCTCTAGGTCGACTTACAACAACTCTTTGTGACAATTTTTCGGACACTATTTTGTGTTTCTGGCACACGGAGACGATGTTTTTCCCACTGTGGAAATAGCTTGTCAGTGAGCTAAACTGTCCTCCCGAACGAGACGAACGACGGGATAAGTCGTCTATGCGAGTGCCCTAAAAACCACATTACTGTATGTTTACGTTCAAGAGACAGAAGCCCTTTAGCAGCCGTGTTAATTACGACATCGTTGCAGAGTGATTAAATCTGCACTGCTGTTCATTTCTTGTTCCCAATAGAGTAGAGAGTAAAGTAAAATAGTGGTAGTAGCGGTATCATAGAGCAGATACAGTACAGGACGTTTACACAGAACAGAAGCTCGTTAACATAAAGTTAAACGTACCGTCATTAATTAACATATTTACTGTCTATTGTAAGTTCAGTTAAACATGCAACCAGAAATCTTAATCATTTCATCGATCTATCCCTTCTCAGTGGGACACCTGGGATCATAAGTCTTGCAGCTGTGATAAGACCAACTTGTGGTCCAAATATTGAATTTGTCATTCGTTATATTAGGTGGTTTTTTTTGTCTTGTCGCCAAGAGGATAAAACCGTGGCTGTAGTGGCAGGGCGGACCCAAACCAATCCCCCAATATCTCTGGGATCATGTCATCTCTGTCACTCTTACACTCCAGGCACCGATTGTTATCAGAAATCCCATTTTGCAGGGTCTAGTTTGGTATCCAGTAATATCCGTGCACTATTTATATTGAATAAATTTCTCTGGAGCTTCTCTGATGTTTTGTTTTTTCTTCTCTCCCCAAATTTGATTGACTCATTATCTTCAATATCAGTTGCTACTTTGAGATTATCACAGGAATCACTTTGTAAAACATGTGGTTAGCGGATCGAGGATGTACCACTCCTTTTACTTACAAGCTTATGTTTCCTATGCAGCTCTAGATGTGACATAAATATCCCTTTCTCATACAAATCATCATCTTTCCAGTGCCCCATTCCCTCCCCAGTGTGTATTTTTTTGGGTTATCCCAAAGTATGACTGGTTTAAATTTGACGTTTTTCAAGCTTCATGGATTGTAAGTCCACCTGCTCTTTGAATAAGACAGTGTGGGATTTAGACTCTTTATTTTCCACCTGTTGTGGTAGAACGGTAATGGGACAATATGGCGCCAATATGGTTCCAATGTTTACCTAGTTTGGACGTCTCGAAAGATAGACTACACCCTGACATCTGGTGAACCGAGTCCTCCTTTGTCCTCATTTTGATTCTGGACTTTCTCTTATCAGACAGTCATTGATAATTCTGCTGTAAGATTCTGTTGGACGGCGTTTTATATAATGAATTCTCATTTTCCTTTTGTTCTTTTGTGTTTGTGTAATATTTATGTTTGGTATAAGATTGTTGGTTTTACACTTTTTGTTATATGACTCGTCTGTTTGGTTGTGTATTTGCAGGGCAGCATTTCAAATGGTTCCCCTGAGTAAATAAAGGTATCTGTAAATCAAATCTTTAAAGGACTCATTATAGAGAGATAATTAAACTGAGGAGCTACAACCATCTGACCACATTCAGAGTCTCAGTGCTCCCCCATTTATCCAGATTATTTTTTTATTTTGCCCGGTAGTGAGTCATAATTTAAAGTATAACCCCGAGATACTTCATTCCAACTGGCACCCATTTAAAATTGAATTGAGACGCACCGGATTTGAATCACAAGGTTTTGACAATGGCCTCAGATTTACTGCAGTCGGTTTTGTAACCGGACGAACTCGAGATATAATTGGAAAGCATTTATTAATGGAGGTAGGGAGTTGGAGGGGTCGCCGAGTAATAAAACATCATCGCCATAAAGCGTCAACTTATACTTTCCAGGTCCCGTCACCCCTCTAATATTTGATCACGATTGCCAAAAAGGTTTCAAGAAAATTGTGAATGACTGACAACGGAGGGAGGGGGGGCAACCTTGTCGTGTTCCTTACAAGATGTTGAAGAAAGGGGAAATTATGTCATCTACCCTGTCGAAAGGCCTTTTGGGCATCCAGGGAGACGAGCAGTGACCGGGACGCTACTCGAGCAGTCCACCCCTATTAAATGTCTCCTTAAATTGTCAGCTGAGGACCTTCCTTTGATGAAGCCAACCTGGTCCGTATTAATTATAGATGGCGACACTTTCAACACTCTAATCAATATTTTACCGTCCACGTTAATTAAGCTTAAAGTCTGTAATTTGGCAGATCTGTTGCATCTTGATCTTCGTTAAATGTACACGGACTCCAATTTAAATGCTCACAGATAAACTTTTGCTAGGATAGGAGCCAATATATATATATAAACTTATAATATCCAATGGGAAAGACATTCACGCCTGGAGACTTTCCCATTTTCGTTGCTGCAATGCCTCATCTAGCTTCATCTCCAGTGAGAGGTTCATCCAGGGACTCTACTTGTTGTTGAGGACATATATAAGTGTTTATAAAATCATTGAAAACCCTCATTTATTTCTCTAGACAATGAGACTAATGTATCCCGCTTCTTAATTACAGGTGTGACGCCACACATGGTCATATTATGCTTTTTAATTTAAACTTAAAATTGCACACGTCTTTCTATAAATCACCTGTGCATTCTCTTGATTGGCCTATATTTTCCTTTTTTTCCTTTAAGATGTTCCTTTGTATTAGTTTTCCTCTCATATGTGCCTTGGATGCCTCCCATAATGAAAGCAACTCCTCTGTGTGGTCCCTACATTTAACTCTAAAAAACATAGTTTCAGTCCTCCAGCCAACTTTTCACTGAGCACCTCATTGTTTAACGGCATAGTGTTCATTCGCCGTCCACCCCCCTCCTTCCTGTTTTTAGCATTTAAGTCAATTTGAGGTTCAACTGGTGCATGATCAGATAATGCTATCAGACCAATTTTACAATCTATCATCTGTTGACCAACAGATTTAGATAGGAGAAAGACATCTATTCCAGAGTAGGATTTATGGCAGTGAGAAAAAAAAGGTTCTTCGCCATAGCAGACCTAAATCCTTTGTACCAGTAATGTCTGAAATTTGCTTTTATTAATAACAGAGTCCATCACTTGATTAAAATCTCCTGCCAGAATAATTTGTCTTTCTTTGGTGCACAAATATTTTGTTTAGCTCAATGATAAAGTCAGGATCTTCCTTATTAGGTGCATACATGAAGTCCATCTTTCACCCCATTAATAAGGGCATCTATGGAAATTATCCTCCCTTCTCTGTCCTGAAATTCCTCAAGCAGTCTGTAGAATAATTGGCCCACCCAATATCTTCTAAATTTCACCGCTTCAGCATCTTTAAAATGTTTTTTCCTGTACAAATGCAACATCAATCTGTTTACCTTTAAGATATGATAATACCTTTTTCCCCTTAATTGGGTTACCACATATATTAATGTTCCATGATATGAAATGAACCATTTTCATGTCCTAAACGTCATGCACTCACAAGCTGCTGTACTCCATCTCCATGTCCAGCTATTCCCAGTAAATACTGCGAGCGCTGCGTGCTCAAACAATAAACAAAAACCAAATAAATCATATACTCCGCTGTGAAGAGATCAAATATTCCTGTCAGATTAACCAACAAACAGAGACATTGTAAGGGTCTAAGCCCATAGATCTGGCTCTGATCCAATAATCAATGGCCTGCTCTCTCTCCCCACCCTGTCATACCTAAAAAATTATTTCCACGTGTTATCGCAATCTTGTCTGTTCCTTAATCAATCAACTCAAATTCTCTAGTTCCTAGTAAAGAACTTTCCTTTCCATGTAAAGCGTGCAGCTGGACCCTCCATTTTTCAGCCAGCTCACACTGCACATATCTGTTCAGAAGGAAACTTTGCATCCTTTGGAACTCACCCATCCAGTTCAATGTCAAATCCCTCAGACATAATGCTTTGGACACACTTTATCAGACTGACCATTTCCACTCCATCCTTTAATCCTATCAGCCTGACATTACTGCGCCGGCTCCTGTTCTCGAGGTCCTCGACCTGGTTCCACAAATTTTCCTTTTTTTCAAAGGTAATATTCTGCTTGCTAGCATCCCCAGGTTGTGTAGTGGTGTCTTGTGAAGTAGGCCTCGGCTCTCGTCAGCTTCTCTTGAATGCCAGTGATCCAGTTTTTGTTGTCATTTCTTTTACAACAAAGCCACTCAGCCGTTCATTCACTGTGGCTGTTGGCTCTGTCTTGTAGCCATGTGTTGCCAAGTTGTTGCGGACACTTTTGATGAATTAAACTAACTAAACTTTTCAAACTGTGGAGGCAGCTATAACTGGAGAAGGTGGAATAAATATGCTCTTGCAAGGTTCACAGTGGGGAAAAGCTACAGCGAAATGTTGTAGTTTGCTAGCTATATGGGGTGAGTCTGGGCGAATATGCCTTGTCTGTGTTTTAATATGCAGGCTAATGGTATGCAAGAGTAGCTAGCAGCCTCTGTCTGTGCTTTGATTATGCCCAGTGCAGTGGTGTAGCGTTGTCCTACTTTCAGGAGTCGGTACGGTAGCCCACTCGAGGAGATTGTAGCCTATATGCTAGCAGGGGTAGGGAACCCTGGGGTAGGGATTCAACAGATCATCTCATTATCAAGCTGCCATAGCTTCCCAAGAGCTTGATAATGAGGCAATCTTTTGAATCAGGTGTGTTTGAACAGGGAGACGTCTAAAACATGCAGGACCCTGACCTAATAATCCTACATTTCAGTAAGCTGATAAGTCAGTAGGTTTACAGTGTAACACCAAGGCTATTGTTCCCATCGAAGCATAAGTGAATGATTAATACAGTACGCAACTTTATCTTCAGACTGGGTCGACCTACGGCCGGAGACTGATGACCGGATACTTGGCCTCCAGGGGGAATGCTGGCTGGAGAGTGCGGAGTTGGCAGGGCCTCGGGAGCCGTTCATCCTCCCCACCAAGAAGCAAGACAACCGGTAGGCTATATTCCAAGACAGTTTTGACGAAAAACACAATCAAGAATAAGCACATTATTCACTTTCATTCCCTTGGCTACTTTAATTTAGTTAAAGAGGAGCGTTACAGACCAACAGCAAGGCCCTACTATTGTATTTTATTTAATTATAAGGATGATTATTGTGTCACTATTAGTCCTAAATACTAGTTTAGGCTATTTAACTTTTATCTTATCTCATTCTGCTTCTTCTTTAGGGTGAATGTAAGCAATGCATGTCAAAAACAACCTGACCGTCTACGAGGAAGTTTATAGGTTAGTCTGTTTTGCTTTCCAAAGGGGTCGTATAGAGCTGCAAATAAAATATTTGATAGTTTGATAGACATGTATGTGCAGGTCGTATGGAGGGGAAATCTATAACGTTTTCTATATCATTAGTTCTCATTCTTATTTTTTTTTAGCTTGAATTTAGCTTCACAGCTTTATTAATCATTGAGTTTACATGATAAAACGTTAGTGAAACATTATATAGTATAACAATTCACAACTATAACATTTCTCCAAACAGATCAGACTCAGATCAGTAGACTGATACAAATAGTGAAATTGAATAATACATCGTCCAATCAAATTAGCCGACCGGAACTATCTCTATACTATATCTGTATATTTCATATTATAAAACCTGATTTAAAAAAACAAACACAGAGACTAGAACTACAACTAAATCTCTCAGCATCATTCACATAATAAAATTTGAGACAATGTATAAGTGATCTTTCCGAACCGTCTCTGTTTAAAGATGAGACGACATCTTCTGGGCCAGTGACCCTGTGGACCAGTAATTGAGCTCTGAGGTCTGGGCCCATGTCTCACTGCACACCCTGCAGCCCGACAAGCTGTTGCTGCAGGTGCTGCACACACATGGGCTTTTTCCATCAGACTTTAAAGGAACCGAATATTCTCAACAGCGCAGCAACAACTAGACGACACGTAGAAACAAGATTTAAACATCGCAATGTCTTGTTTCTTGTTGGTTCGGCTGTGACTGTGCAGACTTAAGTCCTATTCTTATGGTAATAGTCTCTACAGATGATGTGCACAAGATACATTTCACAGAGATCCTCCGTAATTAAATGTACGCATTCGTACTACAAAGTTTATGTCCATAAACCTGGATGTTTCTGTCACATCTATATGGAGTCTGGTATACATGTTGATGTATGATTTCGCCCAGAATTGTATAAAAGACGGCAGGTAAAATAATCATAATAATCACGGGGGTGGTTAGAAAAAATACAGATGAGAGTCCTCCCTGATGGGAATGAAATCCACGACTACCCCCTGTAAAACTATTACCATCAGAGTAGGGCTATAGGCTGTTAATGTAACAATCCTCAAGAGGATGAGTCCACACTTAGATGACTGGTTATTTCACCATTAAGGGAATAATTGCAAATGTGTAAGCTATGTGTAAGCCCAGTGGGTCCTCTCTTCATTGCACACATCACTAATGTGTGTATATATATATATACACACACACATATATGTATTTAAATGTAGAAAAACAAGCATAATGATAATAAAAACACGGTAATGGTGTAATTGTTCCCCTGTGGTGAAATAAAGCACATCCTGTTTTGAAGGACAGAGTGGCTTTGTTTGCTGTACTCACACTAACCGCTGCACACCAGGCACCGCAGCGTCTCCTTGATCGTCCTAACCTTAATATCACTGAGGGCCAAATCAATTTCCTATTCTGAACGAGGTTGGAGAGCCCCCCCCCCCCCCGGATCGCGGTTGACACCTCACTTAATCCTTTGGCGGCCCGGGAGCACCTCCTCAATTTATCCCATACCACCATCCGACTGGCCCGTCATCAGCTCTGCGTCTTCAAAAACAGGTGACAAGTAAAAGAAAACCATTAATTCTTTGGAGAGACTCTTCTTTAAGTCATTTAAACGATGGCCGTGAGCCACCTTTCAGCTTTAATCTGAGCGTATGTAATTTAAAGGGGACATAATGTCGTGTTGTGAGGTCATAACTATACGTTCAAAATATGTTTATTTACCTAATTCATGTGCACTTCTTCCATTCCAGCTCAGTGTGAGGGTCTCTACTATGTTTTGCTGTCATTAATGGTCATGCTAGTTTCTTTCCTCTCCTCTGCTCTCTGTGTTTCTCTGGGGGCGGGACTTCCACACACACGGAGCGCAGCGGAGCGGAGCAGAGGAGAGGAGAGACAGTGGTGGAAAAAACTCTGACGTTGGATGTCAGGAAGCAAAGGCCTTCTAAGGGTTGGATAATATTGTCCTCAGCGGTGGCCATTGCGTTTTATCTAGAGCCCTGGTTTTTCCTAGCTACCTGTTACAATCCGTTGCCTGTAGGTGGCGTGGGCATGCTCAGAAAGTAGTCAGCCAATCAGATGAGAGGGGCAGAGAGGCTGCATCCATGGCCTGGCACGGCTGTGACTAAGTGCTCATGCAAATGTTTTAAAGAGACCACAAATATTAAACAGGGAAAAGGGCATTATATGACCTCTTTAAGATGTAGGTAGGGCCTGAGGTCCATGATGTTACTGCTGACAGAGCAGAAGACAAGAAGTCCTACAAACATGTTGGACTTTGTTGGGGTAGAGAGGTCTTGCATCCCTTCAGAATAGCTCCAGAAAATTGGAAGAATCTATACCCTATCTATACTATAGCAGTGTTTCTTAATCCTGTCTCAAGTCTCTTATTTGATATTTCCTCACTCGCTTGAAGTTGTTACGGTCTACAGATTAAACTCAAGTGTGGTTTTATGAATCTGTGTTAATTGTCGGCCTGATCAACAAAAGAACCGTAGAGATTCTTCTCTTCATGATCTGTTATTTCCCTCATTAACTTTTATTATGGTTAGAATTAAAGTAAAGGGAGAGTCTGTCTGTCTGGCAGCACTTTTTAAAACACATTTATATTTTACATCATTTATCATTTCCATTCAGTCACATGTGAGGCTGAGCTTTGGGTTTGATATGTCTGACATAATTTCCTTTTTCCCTGAAACATTTAGCCTAATAAATAATTTCCAGTATTCAAAAGACACCTTTTATCATATTCTGGGTTATTAAATAATGAATTCACTATCAGGATAACAATAAATAATTAATAAATCATATAAATGCTTTCTTCCAGTAGAAATGGTTCCTGTGCCTCTGAGCAGGACTCGGTATAAATACGGAGCGCAGGTTTTTATTCATGCACAGGTGTTTGTCAAACAGGTAACAGAGAGGCTGCAGAGAGGGAACAGCTGCTTGCAGTGATAACTGTGCACCTTTATTATCGTCGGCACAGTGCACATGTGCGCAGACACACGCCGACTGACAGCTGATCCGGCTGCGATCGGCCGCTGTCGTCATCAGAGACAGACGTCACTTCACATGACGCTAGATTATATGTCCTTGCATGGTTTCCTTCTCTGTGCATCCACAGTGGGAGGGACAAAGGGACACGTGGATGCAATTTAAGAGACTCGGGATGTGCCCTAATGTTTTAGACGTCTTCCTGCTCCTTCCATCGTGTGCTTCCTCTTGTTGGCGGTTCGGTTCAGTTCGGGATCTGATGATTGTGAAGGTCAGAGCTTATATTTTAAAACTCAAACCATTCAGTGACCCCCTCATGCCTTATGGATGGGGGACATTAGTATGCTGAAAGAAAGCAATCCTATCAGGACAGAAATGTTTAATCTTAGAATAAAGGTGATCAATCAGAATAACCTTGTATTGATTAATGGTGACCACTCCCCCTCCCTCTCAGGAGCAAATCTGAAGAAGGAGCCTCCCAACCATTCAGGTTTTTAGCTCTAACCCATCCCCGCCTATAAATGATCAGATCAAAAACCTTTGTCATGGGGTGGGATAGAGTCCGTGACCCCTGATACTGAGGAGGATCTCCACTTCCTTTTGTTGCAGACTTTGGAAATCTGTCTCCATTAATGCCGTCACCTCATTTATGGGCAGCAATGAAAGGTAGTTGTATCAATATAGCACATTTCATACACAGAGGCAATCCAAGATGCTTTACAAATAGATTAAAAGACAATTTATTAAAAGGATTAAAAGGGAAAGCAGTTAATTCATCAATTAAAAAGTGTTCAAAAGGGCTTACAAGACAATTTTAAGATAACTCAACTTGAATCAACTCAGCTCTAGGCCTTTGTAAACAGCCAGGTCTTGATTTAAAAGTTTCCTTTTATATCATCGGGGAGTTAGTCCCAGCGACTCGCAGCATAATGACTAAAAGCTCATTTGTCATGCTCGGTTCTCACACTGGGCACTACTAACAAGCCGCTCCCAAGTGACCCGAGAGGCCCGGCGGGAGGATATTCATTGAACGTTTCTTTGATTTATTTAGTCCCACCGCACGTATTGATTTATAATCAAGCAACAGTGCTTTATAATCCATTCTGCTGCTGAAGGGGAAGTCAGTGTAGTGATTTAAATGTATCATCTGGAGGCAAAGATTCAAATAGCCCACCTCCAAATCCTCCATTTGTTGATTTGTTTGTTTTGTTTTAAAATGTGATTGAGGAACCTACAGATGATGGGTTTTATATGATCTGGAGAGGATGTTCCCAAACCCAGTGAGGGAAGTCTCCTCCAGGGGCATTTGAGGGTATTAGACACAGTTCGGACAGACTAAACGCTGGTCTAAATTTAGATTTTGGGTAGAGTTTTCCTTTAAGAATTGGGGCGATATAGTCTGCAGTTGTTTCATGGTCTGTTTGGGAAGATCTGTCATTGCGGTAGTCCGCCCTCCCTAGAAATATCTGGAGGGTATCTGGCTGCATTTTAAGATGATAAAAGGCTGATTCTGTCACTGCTTTTATGTGTCTATTTAGACTAAGATCAGAGTCAACTACAACACCGAGGTCTTTAACCCGGTTCTTTGCTGTAACGCCTTTTGAAGCTAAGTGCGCAGCAACCTTTAGCCTCTCCTCTTTGTTGCCAGATATAACGGCCTCCCTTCTATCTTTGTTTAACTGAAGGAAGAAATACATTAAAGGGTGTTAACTGGTAGAGATGTAGATAATTAGGTTTGAATTAAACTCTGTAGCGCCTCCTGAATCCATTATCGCCATCCCATTGCGGTCCATTAAAACGATGTTCTGGTCACCACCAATGGCTTCTGTGACCTCGATGATGATGTTCGCCAAAGTCGCGTCCACCTCTGTGAACCAAACCACGACCACCCACCCTGGTGTTCTCCAATACTGACAGTTCTATTTATAGTCACAATTAAACAAGATTTTAACTGCAAGCAATACATTTTGTGAATAAAGTACCATAATTTCATTACCTTTTAGAAGCTTTTTGGGCACTTGAGTCCTCGATGCTGCCGATGGCGAACGCTGGTTAAACTGGAGCACAACAGGGTTAACGAGAGGCAGCATGGTGATGATTTTTTTGGTCATTCCTCTCCTCTATTGAAGATCTGTGGACCTAATAATGTCTAGCAATGCCATAACTAGTGAGACGTGCAATGTGTGACGGAGGTCTTAGTGTGAGAGTGACGCACTCGGACCCAGCAGTCCATGCACCGCTCTTCATCACACCTGGCTACCTGCAGAACTGCTCTTTTGGACGCTTCCCATTCATGCAATAATCTTTTCTTCTGCGTGAATAAACAGTGCACTAGTCGCACTAAATAATCAATAGTTGAGATTTACTTTAAGCAGTGAAATACACTTTCCTGTCTCTCTCTATCAGTCTTAAAATGTAGAATAAGTGGGTATTTTCTAGGCTATAGGGAGCCAATGACCATGTTTTTGTAGTGATGCAATAGGGGCAGATTATATAGATATAGCAATAAAAGCAACAAACAAGTTGTCCTCTGGTTTTGGTTTAATTACTTTTCCAATCGATGGCTCTGGTGTGCATAAATATGTAAGAGCCACAATGCCTACATTGCCAAAAGTTTGCAAACCCATGACATGGTCCTTTAGCTTCAGTGCTAATAATATTGTAACATCAACAATATTCTGTTTAAGAGCTAAATGAAAATCTCGCACATACGGTGATATTGTTTACTGGCGTTGCTTTTGCATAAGTTGATCCCTGCTTAATGAAATGAAACAAGGTCTATGTGGAGTTTTTTTATTCGAGACACTGAAATGCAGCGAGCGTGTTTGGGACGATAAAATTAAAAGAGTGTCTTTTAAGGATGCTGAAACCTCCAGAATATGGCCGTCCAGGATGGCAATTTGGACGGTTCATTAGCTCTAGAGACCAGGGAGTGTGTGTGTGTGTGTGTGTGTGTGTGTGTGTCCAGCCTGGAGTCACACACACACACACACAGCAAACACGTGAACACACACACACACACTGGCGAGCGCACATCTCATTTAATGCAAGCAGGTAATGTACAGAGAAAACTGCATTTTTCTGTTTTTTCCCCGTGTTTGTGTGTGTGTGTGTGTGTACCAGTAAATAGACTAACTTCATTACATCTCGATTAAATCAATAGCATGTTTCTATCTGACATCAGTGTTCTTTAGATTTCGCTAGAACCGCGGTGTACGTTTTTTTAAATCACATTAACGTGCAGCAGCCGGCGCATAATGGCCACTCACTGCTGGCTTTAAATTAAATCAGTTCAATAATCTGGTTTGGAGCCGAGTCACTTCTTTACATCCATTCAGGCGAAAAACTGAGACGTATAAGTGTTTTTAAAATTCCAATCAGCCGGGTTCCTCAATAAAAAAAACACAAAAAAACAACAACTATAAAACATGGGATCAGCTGAGTTCGGGTCGCCACAGTTTGAGAAACTAGCAGCTGATAGAGATGGGACGTGTCTATATGCTGCAGGGCCTCCATTATACAACAACACAGTGAGTGTGCTCTTCATAAATATAGACTGAAATATCCCAAATTCCCAAGCGCAGCAACTCCAGAGCAGGAATGTGACTAGAATCTGAGCTCGTTCAGCCTGGTGTAAAGAAGTTGGAGGACTTTTTTTTAATGGCTGCTACAGTTTTCATGAAGTATCCTGGTTATTTACCTATTTTATGGAGAGAATGTTTTCTTTTTACGCGTATGCACATTGCAGCCTGGTCTCAGAAAAACATTTTCTATTATATGTACATTAACTCAAGTTACAAAGTAGTTAGTCGGTAAAACAAAAAAAAAAAATATGATGAGCGATATAACGACGACAGTAAAGCGGAGGATAAAGGTCTCAGGAGGGGCTTCAAAAACAAGCTGCTTGCAGCAATGAAACACTGAGAGCAGCAGGTGACAGTCAACGCCCACACGGCACACATCAAAACTACTGTAAGTCTTCAAATCATATCTCAAGAGCGCACTTATTAGAGGGATTGAGACCAGAATGACTCATCGAAAAAACAATGATTGACTCAGTATTTCTAGAGAGAAGCTGAAGCTGCTTCCACATCGACTTTAGCCTCAAACTGTGGTAGTTACTGCTGCTTGGGTAATAACACATTAATGACAACGATGCATGGAAACACACTGCTCAGGGAATGAACTACTTCTCCATGTGCCAGTCTGCTGGTAATTGGGGATCGTCACCATTTTCCTGTCTCTATTTTTCTGGCTGATGATCATCAACCCCACCTACAAAGCTCTGATTGGCTCGGTTGTTTTATAACATTGGACCTCTTCCACTATCTAGAGGTTGTGTAGCTTTAAGTTCTTTTTAAATCATTTTTTCCTGACATCATTTATTTCAGTGACTTCCTTAAAAACTAAACGTTTCTACTAACTTCCTCTCAAGTTCCTGTTCTTCTTCCTAGTCTTTATTCCCATCACTCTTCGCTCCATCAGCTCTCCGTCTACTGACCGTGGGGGTTAAAGCTCCTCCGGCAGATACCTCGGCTAACCCGATATTATTTGCCCTCTAACTGAATTTAAGGCATTTTTTATTGGTTATGCTCTAAACAATCGCGTCCTTTCATGCGCCAGCCAGCCGCCCCTCGGACGCTCTCTTCCTCCCTTCACCGCAGCGACTGAAACACACGCCTCGTCTGTCCAAACACATGCCATCTTTATTGGACAATGCATAGATTTGAAATTGGAATCCGACATGTTGACGCAGAACGTACAACGAGACGCCCGGGAGAAGAAACTGAGGACAAATATCTGCTGCAAAGCAACAGTCACACGGCTCAATGTGGGACTTTTTAATATATCTTTAATATACATGTTAAAACTGTGAATAATGTGCAGACTGGTGACGTCCATGGCTTCAATTTAGAATTAAAAAAAATAAATAAATAAATTCAATTGTTGTCATTGTTGCTGCCGAGTGGAAAGTTTAAATTTTTGTCAATTTTTTTACTTAATGAGCAGATATCATAATCATCTTCATCCCAGCTGCAGGCCTGTTGGCGCTCTGAACAGATGGAGCGCTTTCATTAACTGGATCACCAGCAGAGCGCGAGCACACACACACATGCACACACACTTACATGCACAAGAGCACGACTGCAGAGTCACACAAATAAAAGGAATATTATCAGTTGAGTCATTTGCAGCTGCTGCTCACAAAGATTTTCACAGAGCAAAGAAACAGTGAAGCAAACTTTCTGTACATGAAGAAGAATTAACGAGAGGATGCAGTAACACACACACACACACACACACACACACACAACAGAAAGATCACAGGCTGAGAAACACAAACAGGGAGTGACATGACATAAAAAACACACAATCCACCGCCAGCACTCGACAAACAGTGACTGTACTGTCTTACACACACACTCACACACACACAACACTGCTGACAGTTATTGAGAATGACTGCCACACACTGTGCACATGTTTAAGTACACACACACACACACACACACACACATGCATATGACTCTGTGTTGTATCTCCAGACAGAGAGGGTCCTAGTAGTTTCATTTCTCACCGCCCGCTCTCGTGTGGCCGCAAAGCATAACAAAGAGCAAACTACAGTCCCGCCAATCACCCCGCCTTGGTGGCTGCTAGGAGAGAGAGATCAAGACCCTCAGATAAGCCCTCCAAGACTGTCAAAGTCTCCTCAAAGTCGAACAGATCCCTCAACTCAAAACCATTTTAGGATATGTGCCATTTGACGTCTGACACCTTGCTTATGGGGGGGGGGGGGTACCCACAGTTTCAGCAGAAGCAGATGGAGGCACAGTCAGCTGATTGCAGACCGTTTCTGGAAGGACTTCCTTCGATCCTATCATCAGCCTACAAGCACAGAAAGACAGAAAAGGAACTCTGGACTCTCTCTATCAGATAAAATGAATTTTCAGTAGTTATCTGTATCTACCTCGGGCATTACGGCTGTGGGGAGAATTACCCAGACTCCTCCAGGAGCTGATGGTAAAGTAAGGACTGTCTGAGTGGAGGTGGGGGGACCGCTGTTTGTTTTTCATGGTTATAAATAGAAGTTTTAGCCCCGTATCCCCCCCCCCCCTCCATTGTACCAATCCACAGACAGTAGGGCAACAACAGGGAGGTGAAGGGACAGTCAACGAGAGAGAGCGAGAGCGAGAGCTGCAAACAGTTGTTTCTGATTTTGACAGAGAATAGTTCATCTTATATAAATGAGAATCATATAATATTTAGCGCTCTGCTAGAGCTGCATTCTGATGTGAGTGCTCTGATTAATAAATGTATTCTTTGACTTTGAAACAGTGGCCTTATGTTGTTATTTAGCCTTCTTCTGAGGCTGCTGCACGCTTGAATCAATTAATATCATTTTTATGCAGTTTTTTTTTTTAACAGAGCCCCCTCAGTCTCGTCATCCTGATCCCACGGGGCTCTTCTTACCGACTTTTATTGCTGTTACGTTCCCCAAAAAAACACCTATTAAATAATCAAATATTAATTAATTAAAAAGTATTTACACTGGCAATAGAAACATAGTTAAATATTAAAGAAATAAGATGTAAATAATGTAAAAAACTGATAAAAATATAAAGTAAACAAACAGTAACAAATGCAAATGACTTAAAAGTTCTTTCTCTTTAGGAGTAAAAACCCATCAACACTAATTTTATCAGAAAAAACAAATATAATAAGCAATAATCTTCTTATCTGACAGCTTAAAAACAATAGACAAACTCCGTAGTTATGGATGGTGTTGCTGTTGTTGCTAAAATAGCCGAACATACGGCCGTGATGATCTTCAGAGGACTTGGCTCATGTCATCAGTATCATTAGGATGCAATGAACTCACATTCACCAGGATCAGGACCTGGAGGGGGGAGGGGAGGAGGGGGGAGGAGGGGGGGGGGGGGGGGGGGGTCTTTGTTCCCTTTCTTTTTGTTGTTGATAGTAATTTCACCAGTGTTCCTGTGGAGAGATAAGAAATAGCTACTCTCTGATAAACTGACACGCCAGATGGCTTGTTACACAGAACCATCTGAGAAACCGTCCTTGGAAACTGTTCGGAAAAGGGCACGCACTTTCCAAAAAAAACTAAAAAACTAAAAAACTACCTGGCAGGTGATTGGATGAACCATCTGTCTATCACCGTCGTACCTTTGCGAGGCAGCTGGATTCGCCAGATCACGAGAGAACCCTCACGAGGACACAAGCTCATAACTTGAAGCCTGACAAGAAGACGGGTCGTCACGTGATCTCCATGAACTCTGTGATGCCGAGCAGCAACAGCAGATTCACAAAGTATCCTCAGAGTGAGTTCATATGAATTGTTGGAATTAATCTTTAAATAAGAAAAGAAAAGAAATAAGGACAAAGACAAAACAAAACAATACACATGACAAAAACAGCACCGCAGAGGTTGCAGACAAGAAATCATTACGTCGTCGATCATGCTTCGTAGGACTACTCCATCCTCCCTGCAAGGATCAGGGGTCTCATTTATAACCGTTGCGTACGCCACTTCCCACGCAAAAGTTGTGATCTATAAAAACAAACTTGGCGGGAGAATGTGCGCAGCTGTAAGTAAACTCTGACCCATGCGTACGAACATTTTGGAATCGGGAAATCGACGACTCAGATGGTGAGTTGAAGACAGACTGTATAATAATCCTGTCAGACATTTAATTTCACTTAATATCCAACATTAATTATAGATCCACGTTATTATAAACATTCAAACCAGCAGTGTTATCTGTACTGGGGTTTATTGTGAGTCATAATTATTCTATAAGCATCTTTCAATGTGAAAATATATGAGCCAAGTCAAATCTCAACATTTAATCAGCGCTGTTTAACCCAGCGCACAAAGGAGAGGGTCAGTTATGGAGCAGCAGCTGCTGAAATGAATGATATCAGGATGCAGGCAGGTAGCAGGATTCTGTAAACTCTAGCTGGTCTTTCTCCGATATTTGCTAAACGCGAATATTATGATTCATTTTCACCTCCGCCACGTTAACTGACTGATGAAATCATCATCGGTTGTAGAAATCCAAGATGACGTCAAATAACTTACACTGCTCGAGCAGTGACAAGCGAGAGGGTTAATATACTGACTCTCAACACTGATTGGCTAGGCATCTACAGACAGAGAGACTGATTGGTGCGGCGAAAGAAACACACGTTCATCAATATTCATTCATGCTTTTGCATCGACCGTTTATGGTTGAATGTGGGCGTGTGGAGGGCGGGGTATGAGGCTGATCCATGCGCGCACATTTCCAGGTGCATTGTGATCTATAAAAGGGAAGTAAACGTGCATTCGTGCGTACGCATGGTTTTATAAATCTGATTATTTTTGTGGCGCACGCCATTTTTGTCCTTTGTGCGCACGTACACTTTTAGTCTGGATCCTATGCACTGTTTTATAAATGAGACCCCAGGTCTCTATTTAACCATGCTACTTAAAAGTCTTTCATTCATATAGTCTTTTATAAAAGTGTCGATTGTCCATCTAAACCGTTATCTTCATAAAGCCCCTGCAAAGCTGAGGCTGCAGAGATTCAGACAAAAACTATTTAGTTTCCAGTTCATAAGAACGATCCTTTTCACAGAAATGTTAATCAAACGTTGTATTACTTCAGATTTCAGTCCATCCACCTTAACTCCCAGTAAACACACTTCTGGGCCTTAACAGTATATCTACTTTAAATAGTGAACATAACATTTTTTTGTACTTCTATGCAAAAATTGTCTTAATTCTGGACAATGCCGTAAGATCCTCTCTCTACACATCCACGCCAACACACAGATCTGTCATATTAAGATTCATTTTGTTCAACTTCTGTGGAGTTATACATGTTTGAGACAAAATTTTTCATCTGTATAAGTTTATATTTTACACATTTAAATTAATGATTTGTCTCATTATAGAGTCCCATCGTTCTGGTGGTATAATGTTTCCTTAAATCATGTTCCCATGGTGATTTGACTTTAAATACGTCACTGCAGGAAGGAGAGAGAGAGACCGTTCACAGCTCTGCTCCGCTCACATCATGGTGTTTTTCCAGTGTTTACACCGAGCCATGACTGGAGCTGTAGTGAAGTGTTTTTCCATTACACAGCAGGGCAAAGCAAAAAATAAAGATGTTCACCTGTTGGAGGTGCGCTGGTCGTCTGCAGCTCCTCATCATCATCATCGTGGCTGTTTCTGCTCGTATCATTCCTCCTTCCAAAATATCTCCAGGTGCGATCGTGTCAACTGGTTTTTAGTTTTTAGGATGGAATCAAGACATTAAGTTTCCTGGTACTGGCTGTCGCTGCATCGGCTCTGCAGTTAATGGGGATTCACACCTTTTCAGACAGTGTGAATCGGCCCTCGGGGAGGAGGGGGCCCCAAGCAGTCACACACACACACACAGAGGACTTTCTAACCGTTATTATATTTTTATTAGTAGTTATAATAATGTGTGTGTATCTCAAACACACCTCCTACTGACAGACAATGAGAACGACTCGGCTGGGCAACATAGACAAAATCACATATCAACAATATTTTGACCTTGATATCAATATTGCAAAAAATGGTGTAGGGATGACTGTTGGTGCTTTTACAATATATTAACACAATGAGAATTTTGATAAATAATCATCAGTAATGATAATATAATGAGTAAGTCAGTAAAGGCGAATAATAGACGAGCTAGAACAGTCTGGCAAATTCAGAAAATTGCATCACTTTACAGTAACGCAGCCTTTTAAACACACATCTAGTCTCATATCTCCATATTGATATAATATCAATACATGACCTGGCTCTGCTTCCTATTGTGCTCTTATTGAACATGGCTGCATGCACGCACGCGTCAGGCTGCTTCTCCTGCGCTGTTAATCCCCCGCTAAATGTATTAGCAGTGACTCGGCGTTCTTCAGGCACGTGAGCACGGCACGAGATCCGGCACGCAAATCTGCTGTGAGACACGTAAAACTTGCCGTCATTCACTTACTCACACACACACACACACACACACACACACACACACACACTGAGTGACTTGACAGGTGGATTCATAGATTTAACCTGCAGACAAACAACTAATATTCAAAACTGAAACCATCATGTTGTTCTGTAGACAAGTGAAATCTGAAGTAGTCACTGTTACAGAAGTTTAAATTTAAGTTTAAATTAAAATATTGACATATTAATGCTTTTTTTTCTGTGTTTGTGTGATCCATGTGCAGTCAAACCCACTTATTCATATATACATTAATATAAGACGGTTCTGCAAATCATTCAGTGACATCATTTCAACGTCTAACATTAACTTTGTTCATGTAACAGTTGTTTAAGTGAAAAAAGACGATGACAAAACAATTTTATTTAAAAAAAAAAAAGCAACCATTAATTGCAGGTGTGTATTATGGAAGTCCATATCTGCCTGGAAACTAAATCATGTCTAAGTTTTGACTTTACAAGTGATTAGCACATCACAGACATGCAGACGCTACCTGTACAGTGCCGAAAAAAGAAGCACACAGTCAGTGAAATCAGCGAGCAGCCTAAATAAATAACGTTTGGACTCCATCCTTCACCTGATGTTTCTTTTTTTCTGTCTCCACCGTGTCATATTCCTCTTGAATTGCTCTAGAAAACCATGTGCACACGTGATCCGAGGTATGTGAGGGATGTGCTGCTTTCATATTTACAGGGTTACGTGTGGGGAAAACTGCATTTGAGTTTTGTGAATATGCATAATTTATACATCTGGCTCCTGGATTTTACACTTTGGAGTCTGAGCTAAAAGGAAAATCTAACAAACATCTCAAAAAAAAAAAAAAAAAAGCAGCTTGTTCTTCAACGTTTAACCTCTTCTTTCAAATGCATTTCACTGAGACTTCGTACATACAGGAGCAAATATAAAAGTCTTTTTGGGCAGCAGCTCATTAAAACACCTATCCTATAGATGAGAAACAGATGTAGCTGTTGCACTCAGACAAAATAAACACAAGTGACTAAATGACAAAAAAGTAAAAAATGTTACTTATTATTAATTTTATTTGTTATATTCAGACACTTGTTTAGAAAATAATGAACATTTGATTGGATGTAATCATCTGATTTTGAAATATTAAACATTTTTTAACAACAACAACAAAAACAAATATATTTAAGATGGCAGACGACTCACCAAGTTCCCTTTTAAAGGCCTTAAAACACACATCATCGTTATTGTGATGCCGCCTGCTGACAGCAGGTTTGATGCTTTGATCCTTCTGAAATTACATTTGTAGGGAGACATTTCGGTTTTAAGTCGCACACATGCAGCTCTGACAAGCCGCTGGATCAATGTAACAAAATAAATGTACAATATATTATCCTCTTAAAGAGAAAATGTCCAATAATCTAATGAGCCCGGTCTACCATCCTAATCCCCACACCCTGCTGGGTCTTTAGCCTGAGGTCAGAGGTCAAAGGTCAAGCTTTGGCAAACCGCCTCACAAAGCAAGCAGGATGTACTACAAAGAAAATCCATATGGTTAATGAATGAAACGGGCCCCCCCCTTTTTTTTTTTTTTACAGCTATGACATGATGCCGATTAACAAAAAACACTCAAGCGTCACATAAAAAACACGAAATAAAGCAAAGAGCACCTTCGTTAAGCTGTAACGCATTATTGACACCGTTAGTGAGGAAGTAAAAATATAAAAATCAGTCTTCCACAGCAAGAGCACATCGAAGATAAATCACACTTTGCTTTCAAAACACCATAACGGCTGTTTTTATGTTGTAGCCCATTCAATACATCAGATAAACTTTACATCCCCTGCCATCATTTTCCAAGTCATCCACCAGTTGTTCGATTGATTTACCTCCTCGCAGCCCTTCATGGTTTCAGTTTATTTCTTTGAGATTCAGCTCGCAGAGACTTCATCATCACATCTTTAGCCACTGTAGTCAAAGTTTAGTGTTATTGTTGCGTGTTAAATGCATTTACAAGTGCAGATTTATTTTCAAAAGTATGCACCACTTCACCAAAGAACAATTTCACTTTGATACAAAAAAGTAGTCATTATTGATTTCCATAAAAATAACCTGGCTTTAGAAAATAGTTTCTCTACCAATGCAAGTGCTATCATGCTTTAATAAGGCAGTTAGTGATTGATATAGTACAAAATGCTTCGTAATATTGACATGAATGGCAAGTTATTACATTCGGTTATTTACAGAAAGTCAAAAAAAGCTAGCTTGTTAGCCACATCCTGCATGTTAGTTTACTAGCACACATTTATAAAAAGACATGTAAGCAAGGCAGTAAATCTTTTCATGTCAAAACTATGAATATACTATTAGAAGGTTTTATGTGCAGGAGAGTGGGTCATAAAGGTCTGTTAGATCACATCCCTACAGCGCTAATGCTGCGTTTCAACACCCAAAACTCGCTGATTAGGATTTACAATCTGGAAAATTGGAAATAAATATCCCTTAAAGAGCCCTACAAGTCAGACCTAAGGGTAAGACACGTTGTGATCTTTTCAAAAATAACCCTGTATTGTCAATTATCCTGTATTGTACTGTTTTTTAATGCTAAAGTTCCTAACTAACTAACTAACTAACTAACTAGCATATATTTATATGACAGCATATTAGTATTCAATCACTCTTATGAACTTATTCATTCTCTAAAGACATTCAACTTTACTTTTTTGTAACATTTGATCAAAACGTACTCTTACAGTTGCCATTTTCTGCACTAGCTACTAGCTAACAGTAGCGTTAGCCTAGCCGCTGCTGTGGAATCAGGGTTTTACGTTTAAACAAAAAAAAAAAAAAACAGCATCCAGATTTCTTCTTTGGTTTTTCCAAGCTTGACTACATAAATGTTGGAATTACAAACAACCATATCAGATTTACAACTTTGAATTAGGGTAGACATTTAACCCGCTAAATGCTACAACAACGTAGCATTAGCCTGGTAAGTAAGGCAGTTACTATCAACCAAAGACCTCAGGAGGTACATAAAGATATATCATTACATATATATTACAACTGTCTGTCTGCATACATTCTGCTATAATTATGATTTTTTCATTAAGGCATGGGCTCAAGATCTTTCTGGCCTGGGATTAAACTGAGTGTAGTTTCGTAGATGTAACGAGACGAGACATGTTTTCATGTTGGATTAACAGCAATTTCTAGATAACAAGGATATATTTAAAGTCTAAGAAACATGATTTTTACACTTTGTTCATTTAACAGACAGCACATATTGAGAATTACAGGACAGCACTGAGCTCAGACCAAAAGCTAGAACAGAGAATAACAAGATTGTGAAACAATATATTGAAATTGAGCTTATTTGGATTTATTGAAGATGATCTGATTTGGTTTTGTCTCTTGGTGGAATTAAGAATAATAGCCTTGTTGCCCACATTTCCAGCTTTCAGGGAAAGTTTTAAAAAAACTGAACAAACTTCAGATTTAATCAAAGCTGCTGCAAGCTACCCAGTGAAACCTCCAGCACCCTCTTGCGGTTTGTTAATTACAAACCATTAACTATTATTAATTGTTGCAGGTTGCATTCCTAAAAACATGACATACACTAGGCCAATATAGCAACCGAAATTTACCCTGTGAAGGAGCTTAATTTGTAATTTGTTACATGGCTAACAATGGAAATAAGTCTGAAGAGGTCAAAACTCCAGCAACACAACAACAATTTTATAGTAAAACCAATGTGTTTCATTAAGGGTCATCTAAGGGTCATGAAGACCAAAAGTTGAAAGGTGTTAAGTGTTGCTGGAGTTTTACCTCGTCTGAATACTTTCCTTCTGCATGCACCTTCAAAATAAGTCAAGTTGTGCCAGAAATCCCTGCTGACAAAGGAAAAATGGGCATAGAAACAAAACCAGAACTGCTGTATGGTGGTTCTGGAAGTATGTTTGATGCCCTTGATTCAACGCCTCAGTGTCCCACTTCCAGTTTTTCAGTTATCAAGCTAATTCTTGCCGGAGGAAAGTGCTTTTGTCCAACCTGTGTGAAAGTCTCTAGATGGGTCTTCAGGTCGGCGGGGGTCCGTTGACGTATCTCAGTGCCAGGTGGAGGCTACGCGGCATCCTGCTGCTACGGTGACACGGAGGCTCCAGGAAGCCCCACACCAGACAGGCCAGCAGAGCCAGAGCTGCAGCCAGGAGGAGGTAGAGGAGCGCTGGGGCCCTACTGCTGGGGGTCACACTGTGGAGGGGGAACAGGTGGAGGTGTTAGAGTCTATACTGTCTGCTCAACATGTTTAGAAACTCTAACTGTGGCGGTATTAAGACCAACTGTCTCATGGAGGAACCAACCACCATGACTGTGGTTTGCTAAAACCTTTCCCATTGTCTCCTTTGTAATAACACTTTCAGTTTTTTGCTGGCAGTGCAGTTGGTTGTGACCAGTGGAGTGGACAACTATAACACCAACCATTTTACTACTACATCTGTACGGAGCAGATAAACCAAACTTTAAAAAAAAAAACCAGAACAGCGGAGAACGCTTGTTCGACGAAAACAAACATGAACTCACACACAACATACTCATTAGTATTTGAAGAGTCTGTGATAAGAAACTAAAAGAAAAGAGGACCGTACAATTTCTCAGCAACTGGCAGGAAGTAGCTGACAACACGGCCAAATCGTGCAGGGGAAGAAAAAAAAAAAAAACTTAATGAGATGAAACAAGACGAGAGAAGATAAATGAGCGCAATGCTGCAGTGGAGCAAAGTTGCTATAGTTTAAGTGCTTTGATGTGATGGGCTAGATGTCCTTTTGGGCCTCTGACCCTGAACTCTTACTTGTGCCAGGTCTTCCATTGTTGTCTGGAGAGTTTGCCTTCTATAATTAATACCTCACAAGTTGTGGGTATTTTTTTTTTTTTATTAGACTCTGTTTTTAGTTCAGCAAAATATATATATATATAAAAAAATGTATTCCTGGGATCATGGAGAAGACTTTGAAACAGCATTTAGACCTTAATTTTATAGGTCTGTAGTTTCTTTGAAAGATAACTTGGTACTAATAAGAAGGAAAACATAGACGAAGTTCTGGGCTAGAGTTTAATTAATCGAGTTTATAAGCAGTTATTTATTTCAGTGGGTTTAATCTGCGGCACAATAAAGAGTTATTAGACAGTTTTCATTCCTACTTATTGATGAAACTGATGAAATGCACAGCATCTTAATGCAGGTCAGCATTATTACATCATTCAAATAGAGTATTTGGCACAATTAAACAGAGGTCATGTGTTGATTTTCTATTCCTGAGAAGTGAATGGGAACTCCATAGATATTATAAAGTACGGACCGGTACAACACACTGAGCGCTATCTGAGAAGATAAACTTCTCATATAAATACCCAATCAAAGAGGTATTTGTTGGCCACTGACTTTACATGCTTTCTCTGCCATTTAAGACATAAAGACACTGTTCTGCTTATCTCTGTGGTTTTAGAAATATCTTGCGAATTACAGCTGATCTACATCCTTTAATCGCTCCATCTGCGTGCTGCCACTCGGAGGGTTTCTGTGTCTTCTCACCTTTGTTCGGAGAGAAGAAGTCGCTCGGCCTCTTCACAACGGGACGACTCTTCTTCGGCCTGTTGAAACAAGAGAACTTCTGTTCGTCCTCGGTGGTTTGAGGCAACGTTTCTTGAATTTTCACACGGAAACTTTGAGAATACATCAGAAGCTCGTAAATATCTGGATGCACAGAATTTATTTCTCCCCTGAGGTTTTGTGAATGTACTTATTATTACTACTACTTATTAAAAAAAGGGGGCTGTGTATAAATGTTCCGCCAATAAATCAATACCACATTTTGACACTTTAAGCCTCAACACTGTATTACTGTAAAACTGTCTTGTTTATCCAAAGAAAAGACAAGATAACCGAACTTCACCATCAACTCACCTGTAGGTTCGATTGATATTGGTGCCACGTCCAATCAGGTGCGGCTTTTAGGTCATGTGACGGTGAAGGGGAGGGGACAAGAAAAGGCTTTTGTGTGTTGTCATGGTGACTTTGGCTGTCAACGACGTGAGGACGCGGCTGGTTGGGTTCATCGACGTGGCTTTCATCCAGGTAGTACTGTAACATAAAACAATACATTATGTTTGAAATCTTAAAAATGGCAAGATACGATTTCTAAGATTCAACCACAATTGATGTCTCCCACTCTTCTCTCTTAATGCCAGATATTCTCTTCCAGGTTGGCACGTAATTTGGTGCAAACCAAGCAGCAACTACCACGACTTTGAGGCTGCAGCCAACATGGAAGTATCTTAAAGTGCCACCAACGGCCACTAGATGCTCCCATTCAAAAAGCTTCAACTCCTCTCTAGAAACACTAAGTCTGGCTCATCTATTATGATACCTGCTGGCGTTAGCTTGGGTCCGATGTAGCGCGGCTTGTTTCCACCGTGTGACAAGCAACCCCCCCCCCGCATCCCTTATGTGGAAGGTCTCGGCTCCGAACGGAAAAGATGGCGCCGACCATAAGCTGCAACTCTGGACTTCAAACCGTCCAACATTCATCTCTGTAAAAGTTTGGATTTCTTTACATTGGGCATTACAGACTCAAGAGAGCCAACTGTCAATCACTCACAGCCGTCAATCAACGGCCACACAGCAGACATCGAAGCTACTATAAGTCTTCAAACCTTATTAACGGAGCAATAGTTTCCAGAATGAATCGTTCATGACTGAAGACACATACGTCCTAATTCCATACAACAAATCAAAAGTGATAAGATATGATATACACTAGTTTTTTGCAGCTATGAGTCAAGCTCATCCATTTCATATCAGGGTGATTAAAGTATACGTACTTACTTTTTTGTCTATACTTATATTTACTATACTTAATGATGTAATGTTTTGTCTTTACGTCCAGAGGTTTTCAATACAACACATATATGGATAGAAAGATGAGATCGTTGGGGTTTCAGGAATATAAGAAACTTGTTGATGTAGGATCTGAGACTTCAAGTCAAGTCCATTTTAATCTATATAGTCCAATATCACAAATGTGTACAGCATACAACACCCGCTATCCTCAGACCCTCGATAACACTATGAAAAAAAACCCTTTAGTGGGAAGAATATGGAAGAAGTTGCCCTTTCAAAATGGCACCACATCACCTAAAAGCTGATGGAGTCAGAACTTCAAGCTCAAATCCAGCAGAACCTGAAGGGTTTTCACTACGAAGTCGGTTCAACATATCCAGGCTTTCTGTGTGTGAGCTGCTCAACAAAACCGAAACTGAAGATCAGAGATCAAGACGATGGTTATGAACTTTCTTTGTTAACTCCGGCTTTCTGCTTCAGGCTCTGTGTGCATCCCCATTAAAAAAAAGGGGGGGGCGTTTGGCGTAATTTGACTCTTTTTCTGCTTAAAATGGACCAATCAGGTGCCGCCTGCTTCAGTCAGGAGGAACAGGTCGTTATAACGGAGCGATATGAAGAATATAAACACATTATCACAGCAAAAAGCAGCAAATAAGGTGAGAGATGAACGCTGGCAGAGAATTGCTGATTGTGTAAATTTGTCAATTAAGACACTAATTAATTAATTAGGTAATTAGTTCATATACTTATTTTACCACTCGCTGCTCTCTCCGTGCCTCCCACATCCACAGCTCTAAAACTTTAAACTTGATGCATTTAAACATTAAACTCAAGAGGTTCATTTAGTTCTGACTCTGTCCCATAATGAAGGATCAATCACTTTAGATTCTGGCTGAATATATATATATTCTATTATCCGAAATACAGCTTGATATGTTGTAAAGAAATCCCATCCCGCAAGTAACCCAGACCTCTTGCACCACTTCAAATTAACAATATGACATCAAATCAATGGTAAATATAATAAAAGACTGATCAGTTTTCTAATCTGTGTTCCAGTAGCAGCAGTGTTAAACAGACTTGGCAGCAAATCAGGTAGTTTAATGAAAGTTCAGCGCTTCTTTATTGCCGTTTTAAGCCGAAACTGGGAACATAACCTGCTCCGGACCGGGTTAAGTTTGCCGCATCAGTTACCATGGTGATCTAAACCAGGTTAACAGACAGCGAAAACCCCGCTGACCCACTGATCTCGCTTCGTAAGTACACCGCTCTGCTCTGAGTTTGTATCCGAGACATTGATTAAACTCTTGTTTCTCTACTTCACTGCTTTCAAATTTGGACTTGCAGGTTGATTTCTGCTCCAATTTGTTTCATCCGCACTCAATACCGTTGTCAGTAATGAACTCCTATTAGAAAGTGCCAATTCTATTAGGCACAAACACACGTTCAGTCAAACTAACATACTGCAAATGAACGTACATAAAAAATCTCTCCAATTACAATAACAAACACACACACACACACACACACACACACAAACGCGCTTTGTCATCAGGTTTGACCCTGAGAAACTCATCCGACCAACTTTTCTTCCAGTTAACTGTAACCGACGGAGGAAAAACAGCTGAGGAGAGGAGGAAGTCGACATGTTTCTCTCCCCGTTTTTATGGCGACAGTTAAAGTGCAGCCAGACCGGACTCGTATATCAAAGACTTTATGGATTCATTCGGCGGCCCGAGGAGCGGCAGATGAGACGGAGAAAGGGGAGAATAAATAGACGCTTTCACCGGTAATGAGAGAGAGAGGGAGAGGGAGAGAAAATGAAGGCTGAGGCCAATGAAGTCTAATGGAGAGAGAAACGCGGAAGCTGGAGGGAGAAAACAGAGGGAGGATAGAGGACCATTATTCAGGGATCCAATCTTTACAAAAAAAAAAAAAAGGTGGACGAATCTCTGAATTCAGAGAAAAGTAAAAGGCTGATGATTATGAATGTTGATGGAGCTTCTTCAGGGGAGAGGACATCACTCAGCGTGCGAGCGTGTTTGCCGGAACTTATCTTTACTTTACGGCGGGTAAACGGAGAAAGATAACACACAGCGATACGGCGCGCGTCTGTGTGTACGGATCCTGTTTTAATGACCTTGTGAGGACTCAACACTGTGGGGACTCACTTCCCATCCAGGGAGAATGTAGTGGAAATCCATATACAAGATGAAAACAATGCTGCAGAGTAATTTCCTTGATGTAACTGTTTTAACAGGTTCGAGTAGACGTAAGTTCATGCCTGACACTGATCTGTAGTAGCTGTCAGAGTCAAACACAGGCAGTCACTTAGTTATTTTTCTAATCTCACATTAAAACCTAAGAGCAGGATTGGAAATAATGGGTAAAAAAAAAATAGCAAGAGCGGAAAAAGGTCATGCAGGCACTGTGAGACAACTGGTAGTGAAGAAAAGGAGGGTCAATAGATAAGAGGAAACCTATTTTTTTGGGGTTCACGGCGCAGCAACAGTCAGCTGATTAACTTTATAATAATATAATTGGTCAAAACGGGTAGGAGGTGACCAGAGCTAGTCGAAGGTATATAAGCCACGCCCTGTCCGAAAACTAGTCGGGACATGTTTGGTGTTTTTTTAACGCTGTAAACTAATAATAATAATAATAATAGACAAAAACAAACAACAGAGAATGAGTTCATTTTGGTAACTGTGGACCAAAAGCCTGAGTAAACAGGTGCGGGGGGGGGGGGGCCGCCACGCTGAAAGCTCTGTCCCCAAAAGTGCGTCGGAAAGTGCTGCCGGGGGGACGGACAGCAGGCCCAGAATCAGATGAACGCAAGGTACGGGAAGGTGTGGGTCAGTGGAGGAGGTCGGAGAGGTGCTGAAGGCGCCAGGGAGGGATTTGTAGGTGAGGAGGAGGAGTTTATAGGAGATGTGGTGTTTTACAGGCAGCCAGTGTAGGTGAATGAGAGTTGGGGGTGATGTGCTGCCAGGGTTTGGTGTGGGTGAGAACATATTGGAGCCTGTCCAGGGTTTTGCTTTGAACACCAACAGGACACCATTACAATAGTCCAGGAGGTTTGAGATGAAGCTATGGATGAGCGTCTCTGCAACAGTGCGGGAGAGTGACGGCCGGAGTCGGGAGATGTTTCCGAGGTGGAAAAAGGCGGATTTAGTGACGGATTTGATGTGAAGTTGCGGACTGTTCTCCTTTTAATGTCGACATTAAAAGTAAAACTTTGTCCTGCTGATTTTTTTAAACCTCTGATTGGCGCCGCTGTTAACGAATTAGACATAACGAGAAACAGTACGGAAGTAAATTAATGACGAAAGAAAGGGAGCAAATCTGAGCACTGTCCAGTCTGCAGGTCGACATCTGAAAACTGAGCGATGGACAGGTTTACTGAGTATGGAATAAAATCAGGATCATATGTATTGTAGCTGCGCATCACCATATCTGAACGTGTGAAAACGTTTTGTATGAACGCATTCAAATGTTTGATAGTGTAACAAAAAAATAGATTTACTTTTTGAATTTGTAAAAAGATCGTTTTGTGAACAAATGAAAAAAAGATTTGCACAGATATTTTTCCACTGTGTGAGCGCATTAAAGACATAACAGTCTGAATTACCAGAGTGCAACATCACACACAGAGAGAGAGAGCAGAGCGATTATTATGATTAATACGAGACCTGATAATGAAATATCATCTGGTTAGATTCCTCCATCCACTTTCAAAATTCATTTTCATTTGCTAAATCAGCACCAAACACAAAGAACATCTGAGGCTGACGCAGATATTTCAGTCGTTACCAACAGTATTGTACAAATTAAACCTTTGACCTGATGATAGATAGATAGATAGGTGCTGGATCAGATCAAAGAGTCAGAGGATCACCACAACGATTACGAACACATCCCATAGTTTGTGATGTTTCAGTCTGAAGGTGACCGACTGACTGCCACCTATAAAGCCACGCTGCATCCAAACGTCTTATTAAATTACTACAATCACGCTCCATATGTTGTCGGATGAACTTGTTTTTAGAGTCTAATTGAATTTAACGACCTAACCTCTAACCTGATTTGTCATTTTTTTTCCCTCCCTTTCATGTCCTGTTGAAGTTTTGACAGCATCGTCTCACAACTATGAGCCTTTCTAATGTTTTACTGCAGACTCAATAGAGCTCAAAATGTGTTTCGAGCTTGTTGTCGTCTATATGTGCTCCCATTAAAAAAAAAAAAAAAAAAAAGGTTGCCAGAAGGTCAGCTGCTTGTTTTATTTATCGGTGTGTGAGAGAGAAAGAGAGAGAGAGAGAGCGAGTATGTGAGTACGTGAGAATGTCAAAGAATGAAAGACTCAGGTCAGGAGGTTTGTTTTACACACACACACACACACACACACACACACACACACAGATGATGTTCATGTGATGCCATGTGCTGAATGTTACTGCTGAACTCCACAGAAAAACAAGCTCAGCAAAAAAAAAAAAAAAAAAAAAAGGATGACAACATGTTGGTCCGTTCCCACTGAAGACGTGCTGGTGCACCAGTGAGTGTTCCTGGCAGCAGGATGGTGTGTGTGTGTGTGTGTGTGTGTGTGTGTGTGTTCATAGATGTCACCCAGTACAACAGTGCAGCTCATTGATGAGGCTCTATGGCACAGAGCGACAAGATTTCGGATACAAACGCCGATTCATCGTCTCTTGTGATTCTTTTCAGCACAAAACGTCAAACTAAATGAAATGACAACATGATTAGTGGTTAAATTTAAACTTGTTATGATTAGTGGAGCTAAAAAATGTGGAGTTTATCCTGAGGGTGGCACTACAGGAAAGGTCACGGGGTCATTTCTGGGAGCAGGAATGCCTTCAGTTATCTTGCTCTGGACTAAATATCGAAAGTTATGATCGTATTTTTTTTACTTCAAATGAACATTTAATATGAAAATCAGTCAGGAAAATTTGCATAGAGAGGAAAAAAAGCAGGAGCACCCACCTTCATCTCCCCGTCGGTCTGCACCGCTTTACAGCTGGAGGTCTCTGCGTCTGGAGGGGCGGGGCTCTGGACTCCCAACCACGCCCTCACGCGCCCGCCGTCGAAGCCGACCGGCTCGCTGCCCCGTCTGTCGGGGGTCGAGGTCGCCCACTGATCCTCGGAGAGACGAGCCCCGCGTTCCTCGGCCGTGACCGACCAGAAGAGACCCGGCTGACCGCGGTCGCGCCATCTCTCCCGCCGCTGCTGCACGGACATGAAGAGATGATAATAAACACTCTGCATCTCCAACATTCAGAGGATCCAAAAGGCTCTTATTGTGAAGTTTCCAAATTAAATATGTTAATACACCTTTAAAAATGTTTTTGATTTAATCTCCTTCCAAAAACACATGCTCGAGCATTCAAAGACACTTCAAGAAACGATGAAATTAACGCCATAATTCAGCAGGTTTTTAGGAAAATCTCCCCCATTTTTCATTAGAAATCCCTCTCCATATAATTACTCTTCAGAGAGGCGTCAGATCTGAATCTTAAGTAACGCCATGTCCTCTTATTAGAGAGCAATTGAATGATTATATTAAAAAGAAAACGATCGAGTAGACGCTGATACAGCACTGTTGTGAAAAGCTGTCAAAGCGTTTATCAGAAGCTCCGATTTGTCTTCTGTTGCTGCAGTAAAAATAAAAAGAACTCGGCTCGAGCTCGAATCTGAATTAAAAGCTTAACAAGCAGAATTAACAGAGAGGACGACTCACTGCTCTGAAATGCAACCATTTTCTTTCAATACATAAACTCCTCCAGGCTGCAACTGTTTACAGAAAAGGGAAGCATAAAGCAAGAAGCAAAAATCAGAACACATGTTTGCTTGTTGTCTGAATCACTTCACCAGTTAAACACTTGTTAAACTTCAGCTCTTAGATTCGGGACACCTTTAAACAAATTACAACTACAGACTACCAGACAGCAAATACATACTAGATCTTCATCAACAGGTGGCCGGAGGCGGTTTTTTCTGAGCACTTTAAAAGATCTGCAGTTCAAGGTTCATTCTGGACGAACTTCATCTGCTGAACTCATGAATAATTCCCTTTATAAATCACCGTCCACCTGGAAATGTGCGTGCACGGATCAGCCTCACATCCCGCCCTCTACACGCCGGCATTCAACCATAAATGGTCGATGCAAAAGGTTTTCATGGATATTGATGTACGAATCAGTCTCTCTGTCTTTAGACGCCGAGCCAATCGGTGTCGAGAGTCAGCGTATTGACCCTCTAGCTCATCTCTAACTCATACCTGCTGATATTTGCACAGTATAACAAAATATTTAAAAACCTTTAAGCGGTCCGTCCTCTGCATGTGTTTTATTTACGTTTCTTTAAGTTATTTGGTGTCGTCTTGGATTTCTACGACCGATGATGATCATTTTTTAATCAGTTAGTTAACGTTCTGAGGTGAAAATGAATCATAATATTCAGATAAAGGCCAGCTAGACTTTGCAGCCACATCCTGACGTCATTCATTCCAGCAGCTGCTCTCTCTCTCCTTTGAGCTCCGGGTTAAACAGCGCTGATTAAATGCTGAGCGGACGTTAAGATTTGACTTGGCTCACAATAAGCCCCAGTACAGATAACACTGCTGGTTCGAATGTTTATAATAACGTAGATCTATAATTAATGTCTGACAGGATTTTTATACAATCTGGATTCACTTCACCGTCTGAGTTGTCGATTTCCCGTCTCCAAAATGTTCGTACACAGGGGTCAGAGTTCACTTACAGGTGTCAAGTTTGTTTTTAATAGATCACAACTTTATGCAAACGGTTATGAATGAGACCTCTGATCAGCTACTAAATTAATCTTGAGGTGAGATCGTTTTCTAAACTGCAGTTTCCAACAGGATCATCTTGATTTCAATGAATTATCATCTGCAGCACGTAAACATGAGAGCTGAAAACCAATGACGGCTTCCTGGAAGCTAGAAAATAAAAAAACAAACAACAGGTGGTATTTCTTGGCAAATGGCAAAAGAAACTATGCATCATCTCAGAAATGAAGAGCCAAAAAGAGAAATATTGTAGAAAAGCAGGGCCAGTTGGCCTCCGCTGTGTTTTCCAGAGTAGTGAGTCTAAACCAGGGAGGCGAAGCCTGAAACTGACGGAGCTGAAAACTGACACAGCCAAAAATTTTCTCCATTTAGGGCAGATAGTGGGTGGTGGAGGGAGGAGGGTGGAGGGTGGGTGGGGGGGTAAACACAAAACTCTGCAGGCACATCTTCTGAGTTACATTCATGCACCTTCAGGCCAGGTTATGCAGCTGTGGGTTTAAGTACAACCACGTCCAGTCCTCCGGCTAGACACCGCCTCAGCGAGCCTGCGGAGAGGGCGACGCAGACGCCACAAGCTCCTGTGAGATGACAGGAGGGTGCGCATACACTCTGGGACGCTGCAGCAATCAGTAATCAGATGCTAATGCAGTTGTACATGTTTCTCTCTCTCTCTCTCCGGTCGTCTCTTTCCCATCGGGCTTTGGGGTTCACCAGCAGTGCAACGGCGTGCGGGTATGTGTGAGAAACAGACAGAGAGAGAGACAAGAGATGCAGAGAGAAAGAGAGAGAGAGAGAGGAGCTGCATGCTAGCAGGAGGATACTGAGACTATTTCTGCCCCCCTCCTCCTCCTTCTCCTCGATTCATCGAAGCCCGTCTGTGTTTATTTTGGTCCCTTCAGTTTCTCCCATATAACTGCTGGCAAACTCCCTTTCTCCTCCTCCCTTGTCTTGCCAAAATAAACCTAAAAAAAAAAAAAAGGAGACTGATGTACCCAACAACATATAGAGGTGCCACATCCTGCAGCTTCATCAATAAATCAGCAGAGGAGGAGGTGAGCTGTTGTAACCAGCTCATAAAGCTGACACCCAGCGATGGAGAACATTTTTAGAGAGGCTGGTGTATCTGAACATAAATGACTGAAAGAGAGAGAGAGTGAGTGTGTCTGTGTGAGTGAGACAGAGACAGACAGACAGACAAAGCCTCTGGGCCATGCGGCATCTGGGTCAGGCCAGAACAACAGAAAGGAGAGAGTGAAATTACAGGAAAAACACCACATGGTTTTGTTCACATTTGGGTCTTATGTGACATCTTTGGAGTCATTCTGCACATCATGCTTGAAAATATCTTAAAATTAAAAAAGGATACGTCTGGGTCAGATAAGCTCAGATAGGTAAAGGTGATGAAAAGCAATGCAAGGGCCTTATAATCAGCTCTGGCACTGGTAACCAGTAAAAAAAAAAAAGACCAGAATTGATGTTATATGATCAGATTTTCTGCTTTTTGTCCAGATTCTAGCTGCAGCAGATTTTGACAGCATTACTAAGATGAAAAATGTTGTCTTGGTAATAGCCTTGATATGAGATTGGAGTGTCAGACAAAAAAAAAAAGATGGTTGAGCTTTCAGAAATAATAAAGCCATCAAATTCTCATATAAATGTCCATATTTGGCTGCTCCAACAATTAATAACTCTGTTTTTTATCAGCATTTAAGAGCAAGAAGTTCACACTCACCTATTTTTTTTATTATTTCTGATAGACATGCCTCTAAATTTAGGAGTCTACATTTGGCTTCACAGGTAAATACAGGTGTCTGTCGTCAGCAAAGAAAATTAATACCATATTTGCAAATGATGTCACCGAGGGAAAGCGTGTAGATAGAGAATAGCACAGGGCCAAAGACCGATCCCTGATGTACACCAAACTTTACTTGTTTTTTAAGCAGCGGTTTAATAAATACTGAGGCCACAGAGCTCATGTAAATAAATCGTAGACTGGATAAAAAATATACCGTGACGTCACCTGTTTGGTTTCTGGAGAGCGGTTTTGACGCTCCAGCCATCGCCATCTTGGCAGCCGATCAAAAATGGGCAAAGAGGCGGTGCCGAATGGATGGAACAAGCCACCTAGCGGCTGGCGGACCCGTCACTCAAAGCAGCCACGCCCTTCATTATGCTTAATGTAAACAGGTGAGTTATAAAATAATTCACCCTCCGTACAGCCGTCATGAAATTAGCTTTAGAGACCAAAACTGTTTTTTGCAGCAGGCTGTAAACACGTTTATTTCTGCTGTGAAGTCGGGTATTTTAACACGGAGGTCGCTTTTGGAGCCTCGAGTGGTCATTCGAGGAACTGCAGTGCTTTTGGCGCTTCTGCATTGGCTTCATTTTTCAGCCGCTTGAAATAAATGTCCCATCGGAGGCTGCTGTAACTCACCAGGTCCGCCTCCTGGTTGGAGATGTCATTGCTGATGTCAGACTGAGAGCCGAGGGAACTGATGTAGCTCCGCCTCTTCAGGCCATCTCTGTTACACAGACCTACACAAACACAAACACAAAGCATCATCCCATGGTATTACACTCAATTTACTGACATCAGTCCTCTGATTTCTGAACATGAATCTCTCGAGCCTTGAACTGAACTTTGACCTCGTGTTGAGGTTGAAGTTTTGGACAGAGTCTTAAGTCTCAGTCCTTCACTTAAGGTAAAACTGATGGCGTGTTCACACAGGCAAACTGGCAGTTTTGTACCCGTGAAGAGGTGGACTGTCTGTGTGTGTGTTTGTTTCTTATTTTGAGAAATTCTAGTGAGATGACTTGGCTCACTGGAGTGACAGAGGACGCAGTCAACCAAACAGGAGACAGCAAATTAGATTCAGATCGCTGTAGACCTTCAGGCTTAAATGTAAACACGCTGCTGGATCGGTGATGTAACAGCAGTGAAACAACCAATCCCTGCAGAGAAAGTTTTCATCTCCACAAACATGGAGACGCCAAAGACTCCCCACCTGTGCTGGCACTGAAATACGAAGAGTCGGCGTCGTCGTGGGACACGGATCGTCCGATATCGACCGAGGGGTCCCACTCGAGCCCCATGTGCTCGTGGGAAGGAGAGGACGGCGAGGGAGGAGGAGGAGGAGCGAGGCGAAGCGATGAGGGCGAGTCAGAGGAGAAGGCGAGGCAGGGGTTAGCCGATTGGCTGAAATCTGAAAGGAAAGACTGACAAATTACTCACCGACAGATGATTTAATATGAATCTTCGCCGCATGTTGTACATTTCTGATACTGTTAATTAAATGTTTAATGCGCTGGTTCACCTTCAGGATGGTTTGAAATTACAGGGAGGTCCAGGTTGGGTCTATCAAGCGCTCCCTCTTCCTCTAATAAAGTCTCTGAAGGACAACCGGAGTCTGTAGCCCGAGACAGAATCCAGTCGTCTTCAAACACCTGCAGGAGGAAGAGGAGGAAATTAACAGGAACAAACATGGCAAAACATATGATTCAGACATATTTAGAGCGAGTTTTAAATAACCAGTTTGGTATTTGTTTGCAAAAGGGAGAAGTGACAGCCCTCCGCATATAAACAATCCCAAATAAACTAAACAATGCTTGTGTTTTAATAAGGACAATGAATGGAGGAGAAAGGTTTTTGTTTTTTTTTAAATGAGAGCTCCACCAGTTTGAGACGTGTGAATAACACAAAGCCTCCTAAAGTTTGAGAGAAGAGGCTTTGTGTTGTAAACCGGATGCACGGAGTCTGACAGATGAGGGCATTTAAAAAGGAAAGATGCTATTGGAGTTTCATTACGGGAAGTGTTGGAGCCGTTGTTTTTAAAAGCTTGACCCACGCTAGGAACAAAAGGCTGCAACTGACAATTATTTTCCTCACATTTTGTCTATAAAATATCACAAAAACAGCAAAAAAAAAGAGCCCACGGTGACGTTTTCAAATGTCTCTGATGTGTTTGTTTTGTCTGGTCAACAGTCCAAAACCAAAAGATATTCAGTTAACTATCATATATGACACAAAAAAAGTTTAAAACTACCTCATCCTAGAAGCTGAAACTTTTAAATGTTTGTCATTTCCCCTAAAAATAATACTAAAATGATTATTAAATAACCAAAATAGCTGCAGATTAATTTTCTATCGATCAACTAATCCATTAATCAACCAATCGTTGCACCTCTACGATAGACTAACGTCAGGATATTTCAGCCTCTGCTGCTTTTTTTTAAAAGTTCTGACACTTGCAGGTCCATAAACTTTATGGAAGTGAGACGGTAAATCACAGGCGAGACTAAAACAATAAATCCAGCTGGTGTGACTTAGTACTTTTAGATATCCTGTGACTTCGACGACAGTGAATATTTATAAGCTTGTAAACGTATTAGTGTTACGAGGCAGTCCAGCTTCTCGTGAACTCTCAAACAGGTGATTCACTGCAACAAAATCCATTTATTGTTGTGTTTTGTATTCGTTGCCATTCCTTCCAGTTGTTGCCGTGTGTGTATTTGCTGCGTATATATATATATATACGTATGACCGTGTGTACCAGTCTCATGCTGAGCAGCCGGGTGTGTGTTCGTGCAATGTTGTTGTAGACGTGGCTGCAGCAGCGCAGCAGCTCCAGCAGCTGGCCCTCGACGTACTGAGCGTCAGTCGGCTCGCTGCTCTGGATCAACGCCTCGCCGCGCTGCAGGAGGACGTTAATACGGCCCGAGTTCACGCACACGCACTGCTGGAATGACTGCGAACACACACACACATAGACAGAACGTAAATAAACAGTACATGAGGTATAAGAAAGACTGTTAGAGATACATTTAGTTACATAACACACACACACCTGCAGTCGTCTCAGCTTTTCGCAGGTGTTTCCTGTCAGGTGTTCAACCTCAGTCAGGCGGAAGTCGAGGTCGGCCAACAGGAGAGCAAGGTCCTCCCGCTCCACCTCAAACCCCTCCCACTCTGAGACGAAGAGCTGCGAGTGAAAGCAAATCAAATTATTCACCTCGGTTTGTAAAATGCTTCAGTTATTGTTCAAAGTAACTTGGCAAACTTCTCATCAGGGCTGCAACTAACTGTTATTTTCATAACTGATTAATCTGATGATTATTTACTCAATAATTTATCTATAAAACGTCAGTTCTACCTTCTCACAGTCCAAACTGATGCCTTCAAATGTCTTTTTTTGTTCAACCAAGATATTCAGTTCAGTTTATGACAAAGAAAAGCATCAAATTCTCACATCTGAGACTCTTAAACTAGCAAATATTTGGCATTTCTGCTTTAAAGACTGACACAGTTTTTATCAAGATTTTGCAGCCCTCCTTTTAATTGCATTTGCACTGAACATGCTAATTGATAAACACGTAGTCCAAGAAGAAAAATGTTATTTTTGGATGCTTTATGGATAAGCTTTTCATTCATATTTGGCACCAAAGATTTGATTTTGCATATATTAATCAGTGCATCTACAGTCAGAAATTAAACTGCTGCTCTTTGCAGACGACTTGCTGTTGTTACTGAACATGTTTACAGCAGAACCTACAGTGGCTGCAGCAGCAAAACAAAAAAATATATGTCAGAAAATAACGATAAATTGGTAATGGTAAAAATAAATCACACTCATCAGTCTCAAAACTGTAATTATCTAACAACCAATCATCCAGTAGTTTTGGTTTCATCATCAGACGGTTCTGACCTTCAGTCGTCCCGTGATGGATTCCAGTTTGGCGTTCACGTCGTCCCATCTTGCGCCACACTCCCTCGTCGCCGCCAACACCCGAGCCTGCATGACACCCTGAAACATCCGAGTCAACGTTCGATTCCTCCGCGTCAGACTGTCCAGCTGGACGAGTCGAGATCCCGCCTCGCACCGCAGCCTCTGAACACACAAACGAAAACACGTCTGAGGCAACAAAAAAACCCCGCTATCTGGCGTTTCTTTACCTATAAAACATGTAACAGGAAGCAAGATTATTGATTTTATAAGAATAACACGTGTTGAGTGTTGATGAGGCACACATAAACCAATAAATGAATGACACAAACAATCTCAGAGATTATAACTTTTAGTATTTTAATAATAAAAATAATAAATTACAATATCAGGAGGGATATTCCATTTTTTGCCAATAGATCTCACTAAATCTTAAACGCTGGTCCATTAATCAAAAGTAAAGACTCAATATGTCCTTTAATGATGTATGGAGATATATGGTTTTAATAACTTATCATTTCTCCTCACCTCGAACTTCCTCAGCTCTTCCTTGGCGGCGACGTAGGTAACGCGGGCGGAGTTCGGCGAACCGACGGCCCGCTCGGCTGACCGCAGCCAAGCGTCCAGGTGAGCGTGTTCTTTCATGAACTCGTGCCAGAGGATCCACCTTCTCTCCAACCTGGATTGACGGAGAGAAAGAAAGAAAACACAAACCCCGATGTGATGAAGTCAGACACCAAAAAACTGCAGCGGTAGAAGCAAACATGGAGGTTAAATATGTTCTTGTTGCCGTGCGGAGAAGTTTGTCCAAAACACATCCAGCTGAAGTGAAACCATAACTCCTGGTTCTGATCCACTCAACAGTATTTTGTTTGTCAGTTAAACTCGTCTGGTGGTAATGTTTTTAAAAAAGTAGGTCCAGAGCATCTGTAGTTAGCTCAGTCCTCTCTGATCCACTATTTTTTACCAACACAGCAGAGATTACAGCTACAAAGCTGAACAAAAAATGACATTAGAGAGTGTTGGAAGACATCAGGGATACGTTCTCGCTCTGCCTGGATGCTCAATTTTCATATTTTGTAAGCAAACAAATTAATCGTTGTTTAATTTTTACGTCACTGAGAGTCCAGATTCTACATTCAGGCCTCTGTAACAGACGATCACTCATCTTTCAGACCAAGATCGCTTTGAGTTACAGAAACTAGTAGAGCAGAATTAAAATTCCCATGAACATTTGTACCTTCGCTAAACATCTCAACATTGGAGAACACAACCTTCCTCAACAGTTTGTCATGTGGCTTCGCTTCATATGCATTCATATTCATGTTTTAGCAGCCTTTAATTAACACCATTTCATGGCCAAACGTTACGTCTCGACAGAAGTTATGATCATTACTTTTAGTGTGAATCTTTAAACCAAAACATTTAATATTCATCAAACTCTTGGGAGAGTCGGGTCTGTTAAATCCACTCACTGCCCACATCCCTGCAGGTCTCCATCTTGGCTCCAGCCGTCGTCCGCTTGCTGCGTTTCCTCCTCGTTCAGCTCCAGCGGAGACGAAGCGAAGAGGAACGGAGACTCGGACAGATCCGGCGACAGCAGCTCCGTGTCCATCGCTTCCTCTCCGGTCACAGCATCATCATCACCTCCTCCTCCTCCTGCAGCAGCAGCGGCGTGGACGGCATCACCGTGGCGATCTGAAGAGAGCGAGTCCGCTTCAAGCATCCTGACATCATGCCAGCGTTACCTGTTGGAGAAACAGAAGAGAGAATGAATTAACTTTAAAAAAAAAAAAAAGGCAGATAACAACCTTCTTTCAATCCAAAACATAAGAAAAAGAGTTAAGTTGTGTTTCATGGACGTTTTTGACTCAATGGACTCAAATGTTATTACGTCTTGAAAAGTAGACGTTAAAGTTTAAAGGTTTCCTCCGATTTTAAAATGACGACTTTCCAGGAACTTATCAAGTCTTTTAGCCAGGAAATAAACTATTATTATAAACACAGACGTGTGGATAAATAACGATTAATTGTCTGTTATTCATATTTGTTAGATTATGGTTATAGGTTGGGTTATACTTCTGGAAAACAGCCCGGTATTCCAGGGAATATCATCCAGTTCAGATGATTCCCACACATCACAATTTATGTCTAGTGGACATAAATAAAGCAGCATATTCTCTGGCCAGTTTTAAATCTTCTGTACATATGCTATATACACAGTACGCAGCCTTTCTGGTGTGTTGTTTGATAGTTTGAAGGTTGATGTTTTTGGATGTTTACTTGTAATATTTGGGTTCTCCTCTGCACGTGATGCTCCTCCTGTCAGACGCTGCTCTGCTCTCTGATTTTGGGGGATTAAAGCTGGCAGGTTTAGTTTATTTCTTTGCACACCCACAATGCATTAAAAAAGGACTGTGCTGGTTAGGTTTAAAAACTAAAAGTGGCTGATGAAGACATCTAACCAGAAATAAAATAGAAAAGAAGCAACAACAAACACACCTGCAGCCACACACACACACACACACAGTCTTTACTGAGGTGGAGTCAGAGCTGCTCTGACTCACTGCTGAAACTGAGATAACGTAACACTGAGGCTCAGATTTACGTGTTTGAAACACGGGACGGATTCAAGCTGCAACTTTCGTTCACAATCTGAGTGTCGTCACGTCGAGTCCAGCCGACTGGCGGCCAGCTGAGAGACACACTGAAGGTTATGTGTTTAAATTACACAGCACAGCTCTGACATATTATCATTTTATAACATTGTTCTGGTTAATGTGTAAACTTCCCTCCTTCCTTCGTTCCTCTTCATCCCGTTCTGTATTTACTTACCTTTGTTTCCCGCCCTTGTCTACAGTGTTCATCAATAATTAATCCATAAATATGCCTCAATCAATAAAACATTTTTTTTATACTACACTAAACTGTAGACTTCTGACCCGACATTTTTTCAAATCTACAATCCTAAAATCCTGATTTTGACTAATTTTAGTGAGATATTTTTGCTCTTATTCTTTTAATTTTCTGGGAGGCTGAGGTTGAGACGTGGAGTCAGTCAGTGAAGGTCCTCAAAAAGTATAAAGCTGCAAACATGTGACTTTCTCAAAACTCCTCTTTTTCTTAAAAAAAAAAAGAAAAAAAGCCTTTAATTAATGCTAGCACACTGTTTTATTTCCAAAATGTCTTATTGGTTATTATTATTTAATTTAATTTTTTTTGTCTTCATATCTTTGTTTTGTGCCGTATAAATAAAGTTTATCAGCATTTTTTTCCCTGTTCAGTTCAGTTCTGCCCGACAACAGATTACTTCAGATTCTCACCTGATAAGATGTGAAGATATGAAAGACAACAGACAGACTGACAGACAGACAGGTAAACAGACAAACAGGTAAACAGACAGGTAAACAGACAGACTGGTAAACAGACAGACTGGTAAACAGACAGACTGGTAAACAAACAGGTAAACAGACAGACTGGTAAACAGACAGACTGGTAAACAGACAGACTGGTAAACAGACAGACGGGTAAACAGACAGACGGGTAAACAGACAGACTGGTAAACAGACAGACTGGTAAACAGACAAACAGGTAAACAGACAGACAGGTAAACAGACAGACAGGTAAACAGACAGACAGGTAAACAGACAGACTGGTAAACAGACAAACAGGTAAACAGACAGACTGGTAAACAGACAGACTGGTAAACAGACAGACTGGTAAACAGACAAACAGGTAAACAGACAGACTGGTAAACAGACAGACTGGTAAACAGACAGACAGGTAAACAGACAGACAGGTAAACAGACAGGTAAACAGACAGACAGGTAAACAGACAGGTAAACAGACAGACTGGTAAACAGACAGACAGGTAAACAGACAGACTGGTAAACAAACAGACAGGTAAACAGACAGACAGGTAAACAGACAGACTGGTAAACAGACAGACAGGTAAACAGACAGACAGGTAAACAGACAGACTGGTAAACAGACAGACAGGTAAACAGACAGACAGGTAAACAGACAGACAGGTAAACAGACAGACTGGTAAACAGACAGACAGGTAAACAGACAGACTGGTAAACAGACAGACAGGTAAACAGACAGACAGGTAAACAGACAGACTGGTAAACAGACAGACAGGTAAAAAGACAGACAGGTAAACAGACAGACAGGTAAACAAACAAACAGGTAAACAGACAGACAGGTCCAGTTCAGATGACGACATTTACCACCTCCGTCTCAAGAGATCAAACATTAATATGAACATCTGTTGAACATGTGGACACACACACACACACACACACACACACACACACACACACTGCTGTTCTCCCCAGTGAGCTGAAAGTGTGAATGGAGCTTCATTAGTAAGACACACACACACACACACACACACACACACACACACACACATAAAGAGAGAGTATCTTTATCTGTTGATGAGTCACCAGCTGCCTGCAGCTCAGAGCTGAAACACACACTGCACTGCTGCTGCTACGCTGACACACACACACACACACACACACACACACACACACACACACACACACAGAGCCATAGCTCAGTGACTATAATGGATCTATTTTCATTCATTCAATTTCTACTTTTGTCTCTTAACTTCTGGCGCTTCTTGTCGCATTCAACAAATATTGAACAGTCTCAGTCCTGAGCAGAGACACCTGGAGGGAGTTTAAACTCTACATAAGTAAATACTTCACAGGTAGATAACACTATTTGGACTATTTTAGACCAAATAAAAAGACATAAAGACTTCATCACTTCCTCACTGGAGGTTTATTGCTGGCAGTGTGCAGAGTTTATGACCAGTAAAAAGCGTGTATTTCTAACACTTTCAGATAAAAGCGAGGAGTAAGTGTCCCTTAACGGGCTGAGAAATTCTACTTCTCAGGCTAAATAAACCCTTTAATGACACAAAGGATTAAGAGAGAAAAAATGCACTGTCACAACCTGCAAACAGCTGACATCATGGAAGTACAGGAGGACCTCATGTTACTTCATGCATTGTCAGATTAGCAGAGACCTGAAAGTCCTTCACTCCAACGGACCGCCCACGACAGTCAGAGAGTTGTTCATCAGATTATAGATATGCTGCAGACAAATAAAATATGCTGACTAGATATGAAAAGGACACATGTTTATAGTTTACAATAATAATAATAATAATTATTATTATTATAATGTTGCATCCTTTTTCCCCCACCAATTCCCTCCAAAATCATTATGATGATATTCACCATTATTGCTCTGGGTCACATGATCCTTCATCATGAAGAGTTTGGTCACTTAACCCTCCCGTTATCTTTGTCAAGAACAGCAATGGTGTTCCCGGGTCAGTTTGACCCAGTGCATGTTTAATTATCCAAAAGATGTCACAAACAAACAAACAAAAAATCCTAACAAGCAGTGTGAATATTTCATTACAAACTGTTCTATCAATATTTAGTGCAATGCTGTTCCTTTCCTCTAACAGGTAACGGTTCAATAAAGATAATTCACTCCTTTTTCATTTTAAAAAATGTTGCATGTTCAAACTTTTTTTTTAATGTTTCACCACTTTATTGCTTTTGAAATAGTTTTACATAACACAGAAGCATAACATTTAAATTTTGTTTTACATATACGCACTCGCACACAGTCCTAACAGCTGCCAGCTCGTCTCTCTTGATGATCAAATCGGATTACTCTGGAGAAAACGTGAAAAGTCTCCAGAGACATCGAAATAAAGCCCCGCCTGTCTCTGCATCGCACAGACTGTCATATCTGCACACCCCCAGCGAGGATGAGGAGCCCCCCCCAAATATGCATTTAAATGTGTTAAATGTGCGCTGTATTGACGTGAATGTCTTGCTTGGAGGAACAGGAAGAGAAATTCCCTCGTCTGGTTTCAAAATCAGAATCATTAAAAATCAGAATTTCATCTTCAGACACATCCTCCTCCTCCAGTTCACTGTCATGATCGATGGTGACTTCCAGAGCCTCCTGGACTGTCGTCCTTTTGCTTCTGCTGCTCATCATTGTAAAGGTTTGTCTGACAGAGTGTGTAACGTCAGTAGGACTCCCCTGTTGAGTGTCCGCTGAATGTGAGAGGAGTTTTCCCGCAAGAACATAAACGGTTCTCGTCAAATATTATAACACCTGCACCTCTGTCTGTGTGTGTGTGTGTGTGTGTGTGATTGGGATGAAATATGTCTCACAGTTGCAAAGAAAAAAAAATAGTCTGACATTTCCGACACCCCTTTTACCTCCACAGTTTGACTGCTGGGTCAAAATGACCCGAACAGTATCTATGTGATATAAACATGCAGGAGGTGGTGAGATGAACCAATTTTCATATGTTGATTACACTAATTAAGGCAAACAGAAGAAAAAAAATACTTTTAAACTATTTTTCCTAGATCTTCAAACTTTAAAAACGGGTCAGTTTGACCCGGAACATAACAGAAATAAAAATAACAGCGTCACGTTTTCAGTCTCAGGAGAGTAGTCCTGTGTAAGGTGGGCACTACTGAGCATGTGCAGGCACGCGGTTCCCCAAAACCTCTGGATTTCACATCGTTAAAGTCTTACGTAAGTTCTTAAGTTACTTTTTTTACGAACTTCTTTCTTACTTAAGAGCTTCAACACAGAGTCCGGCTTCGAAAGACTAAATAACGGCGTCACGTTTTCAGTCTCAGGAGAGTAGTCCTGTGTAAGGTGGACGCTACTGAGCATGTGCAAGCGCGCGGCTCTGTTTACAGCTTCATATCAAAACCTCTGGATTTTACATTGTTAAAGTCTTACGTAAGTTTTTAAGTTAATTTTACGAACTTCTGCCTAAACTCTTCACGGTGAAGGAACATGTGACAGCGATGTGGCTCACTGACATGTTTATAATAGTTTTTGGGGACAACAACAACAACAACAGAGGTCTACAGCACACACACAATACTTGCTGGTAGATTAGTTCATTGTCTGGCTGTGCACATGAGATTTGTTGTCAATAAGAGAAATATAGAAAAAAAAATCATCAGCCAAATCCTTTGATCCCTTCCAACAAGTAGAAAAACACTCAAATATTCAAAGTGTTAAACGGTGAACAATGAGAGCCATAAATGAATACTGACGTGCAGCACCTGAATATATGCAAAGCCAGAAGCAGGTTTGTGTCTGGTACTTTTCCATGGCAGTGCGAGGCACACACACACACACACACACACACACACACACACAGAGCCTCATTTGCATCAGCTGAATTAAAACAGGATTACAACTATTAAAACAGTGAAATATTAGAGAATTTCATTGTGATGTTAAAGAATGCAAATAAAAAAAAAGCCTCCTGTTACTGCGTCAACACACACACACACACACACACACACACACACACACACACACACACACACACAGTCTGACTGCAGATCACACAGGTATTAGCTTCAATTACAGCTAAATTCTACGATCTTCAAGGATATTTGAGCTTCTGCAACTGCAAAACTGTTGCTTGATTTGTTTGTTTTTTTTTTATTAAATGGAGAGGCATCACACACACATCTGCAACACACACACACACACACACACACACACACACACACACACACAGTCGGTCCATCTGTCTCTCTGACAGCCTTTAACCAAACACTTCACTCAGTCAGACAGACGAACAACGTGTCCGATACCTGACATTATTAATGACATCACTGATGATGTCACCGCCAGCTGAGCCTGACAGACGCAAAGGAGGGGGGGGAGGGGGAGGGGCATAAATACATTTTTAAAAAATCCCAGTGATCGTATTGGATGAACGAGTTGGCAGTGAAGTCTGATTGGCTGTAACGATTGATGCTTCGTCATCCGGTTTGATTACCTGACAGATCTCTGTGTGTGTGTGTGTGTGTGTGTTTGTGTGTGTGTGTGTGTGTGGTCAGTCATTGACTTTTATGACTTTGACGCCTCCAACAAAAACAGCAGGAGTCTTCAGAGTGCAACATGATTCGCTCCCCTCCTCCTCGACAGCCAAACAAAAACACCTGATTGGACGAACAACAGGATTTGAAAACATTTCCGCCGTCTCTTACGTTTCGCTGCAGCTGCATTATTTTAATGCTTTAATGTAAATCATCAGCACATTTATTTATTTCTTTTATTGACATCAGCAAAGTCGCTGTAAACAAACGAGCTTCTCTCGGCCTACAACATTAAGTTTATCTTCTGTCTCATCTGTAAGGGAAACCTGCTGGAAGAGGGCGCCGTTCAAACTCAGACAGAGCTGGAAATGGCTGAAAACAAACGTCCCGCCCTCCGGACTGAGCCCTGACGCACCGTGACGTCTTCCCCTGGCATCATATCAACTCTGCCAGGGGAAAAAGATGCTCTGAGACTCATCATGATCATTTTTCCCCTACAGTTCTTAATAGTTTAATTTCGGCAGCTTTTACATGACTGTGTGCAGATCTGCTGATTCTCCCATGAACTGCTAATATTAGTTTATACTAATTATTATTATTATTCTTATCTTTTTTGTTTCTATACTTCCACCTGCAGCTCAACAGGGAAACACAAAGAGGAGAATTTGATGCTAAAAAGACTGTAAATGTGTCAGATATCCACTTGATATGACTAAACTCAGACTGATGAAGCTTCACACACACTTTAAATGACTGTGGTGGATTTAAAGGAGATCTTTTAATCTCCAGTATGAACAGGAGGAATGATTACAGCGAGGAAAAAAACCTCTTACACTGTTCATACAGACACCTGACTGCTCTTTTAAGACACACCTCTCCTTGGATGTGTTTGTACTTTCATACAAGTTTGAACTTTTCTAATTTTCCTCTTTGCATTAATTGGACTTATTGCTGCAGGATGAAACTGACACTAAAGGCAGAAGTCCACATATTTACTGCATGTCCAACTGATAAACAAAAATAGTATAAAGCACTAAACATATCGTGCTCATAAAGAAAAACCTGCGAGTGCAGTTTTTGAAAACCGCTGGAACAAAAGCACTTGAAATGCATCACTCGCTGAAGTTTGCAGCGGCGGCGAGGGAGGAGGAGGAAGAAGAAGAGATGAATGACTCCTATTAGAGCGCCGCCGCTTTGGAGGGAAAGTGATATTCAGCTGAGGAGGTGATGAAGGTGAGAGGAAGTTAAGACTATTAGAAGCAAGACTGATTAAAATAACGTCTGTGTCCCGAGACAAAGTTAATCATCCCCTCTGCTCCTCGGGCCGAGGACACACACACACACACGCACACGGGCCTCGAACCGGAGCTTACATGGCCGCTGCGTGACCACATTAAGCAGCGTTTTTCTGTTGTACTGTACCGACGGGTGTTAATCATCTCGCCGCCCCGAACGACTTTTGAGTTTAGGAACGTGGATTAAAAGCACACAGGGATGGAAACAGTGATTCTGCAACCTGAAACTAAACATCAGCATTGTTAAAATCATATTCAGCAAAGGAGATGACAAGCTGGGGGAAAGGAAATCGAGCAGGTATAAAAGCGAATTGGCTTCAAAATAAGTTATTATTGATTTTTTTTTTTCTTGGGGAAACTTGGGAGCAGCACAACAAGCTGTAAAAACACTTTACAGAGAGTTGATTTATCACATATCAGAGCAACATTAGCATGACTTTGTTCCCGGCTGATAAATGGAAAGATCCGACACTCGCTCTCCTTTTATCTCCTTTTATTTTTTGTTTTTTTTCTACCGACTCCTGAGAAGAACATCTGGTTCTCCAGCTGCTAGATGTTCCACTTTCTTCCACCAGCTAGTCTCTGTCTATCTTTGCCTTTCTGCTGTTTGGCTGCTGGGCATGAAGCTGAGAAAGAGCCCAAAACACAGTGAGCTGAAAGAAGACGCTACAAAAGGGAACCACCGACTCGGTGATGACTCTCTGTAGGTTTGAATCTATGAGCGATATCTTTCATTTCAGTCTTTGTTCGAGTCATTCTTAATATAAAAATATGAGTTAGTGCAGCTTTAACTCTGGAAAAAAACTGGTTTCTTTTGCTATTTGGGGGCAACAGCAAGCAGTGTAGGAGTTTTACCCTTAATTAAGTTGTGAATTGTCTTAAGTACTCCAGCTGTGTTAAAATGAAGGCAATATCATCCTAGTAAGGTTATACTTGACCGTTATAGACGTCAAGTGTTATTCTGTAATGTTTTACTTGTATACTGGTATATCCCTGAATCTCAAACCTGGTTATTGTGCGTCACAATATGTTACTCTCTTATTTACCTTTTAAATCGCCACATCTATTCTAAATCATTAAAATGATTTCAGGGGGGGATATGTAGGAGTTGGATCAGTGTATGGGAACTGCATGACCTGGCTGAGTACTAGGTCATGAGGCGTGAAGGTCATGATTAATTGGGAAACATATAATTTACTGATATGTGTTATATCATCAGAATAACAGGAACTGAGGGTAATGTGTGTGTGTGCCACCAGTTCCTTAGAATAGGTGTGTGCCAAGAATTGGGAAAAACAGGAAATCTGGATGACACTCAAGATCATGCAATACACACATATTAGCCTGGTTTGGGTATAAAAAGGCATGTCACGTCTACGAAAGTTGGAATTCTCTGTGTCTACGTTGCTTAAACTGTGTGTGTAGAAATATAAAAGGGATCTTCCCCATCTGACACCTGTGTCTGCATCTCGCCTAGTTCGCTCCTCTTTTCCTCCACAACAGCAGTGAACACACTATATGTATTCACTCTCCTTTTAGCCTTTGCTTTGGTCTCCACCTCCTGAGATCTGGCTCTAACGTGTCTGCATCTTCTAACTTGAGTTTGAATTTGAGTTTGAACACATAAGGACGTCATGTAGGGTGTCAGCGGTGCGTGAGGCCGCCGCTCATCCACAGCGTCTTCATCGGGTTGATTAAATGACAGAAACACCATCAACACTATTGATCTGTTCAGAGGGCAACATAGTGTAGAGTAACACACTTTCCCCTGTTCCTCCTCCTCCTGTTCCTCCTCCTCCTCCTCCATGTCCTCAGAGTCTGTCTATTGTCTCCTCCGGACAAAAGAAAGCAGGCCGAGAACAAACAGCCTTTCAGAGAGAGAGAGAGAGAGCGATAGGAAGGGAGGGAGGATACCTGAGCTCAACGATCTAATTATGTAGTTAGAAAAGAGGAGGAAATGGAAAAAGGGAGATAGTGAGAATATCAGGGGGGCGTCTAGCTTACAAATCCTCCCTAAAATAACTGCTAGAAGGGAAAAAAAGAGAGTCATGGAAGCCACATGATGAGAGTACGTGTTACATTTTTATTATTATCGTCAATACTTTCGACTTCCTTACACTCTCAACTCCAGAGCCACCGGTCCCGACTGAAATCTGCAGTTTCATTTAGATCGTTTAGATCGTTCTTTAAGCAAACACACCAAACATTTTGCTTCTCTAATGTGAGGATATGAAGCTTCAATGTTGTCGTACATGGTAGTAAATTGAATATATTTAATATTTCGGAGCGCTGATCAGACGTCGCCGTGGACTCTGATCTATTTTTTCACTATTCTCTGATATTTTTATAGGCTGGACAGTTAATCGATAACGCAGCCGCCTGCTCGCTGCGGTTTTTAAAAGCAGACAATCAGGAGGAAATATAGTGCGCTTTGTTCGGGACTATTTTCAACAGCAGATTAACCCGCGTTTGTTGCTCTAGTGAGTATTTCTGGCAGCGGGACGTGCGTGTGTGTGTGTGTGTGTGTGTGTGTGTGTGGCATGAGTCCAAATAAAACAAATAAAAAGGAAGATGAAGAGTTGGCTTTATATCAATATTCCCAAGAAGTCCTAACATTAACACAGAGCTTCCAGTGATTCTGGCACTGGTTGAATTTACAGTGAATTCTTTACGTTTGTGTTTCTAATCCTCAAAGAAAGGTGAAATAAAGAAGAAACTATTTCACAGTAAATGTAATACGATCTGTCCGCTCGAACGGCAGCTCCTTCTGTGCGTGAGAGGCCGAACAATGCTGCTCCAGAGAAACGTGAACCTGTTTGCTTCTCTGCTGACTCAGATTAAAAGAATATAAAGGAAGTGTTTAAAAGGACACCGAGCGAGATTTGAGCCTTTATTGTTTTAATGAACTGTGTCTCAGAGTATTGGAAACTTAAGAGCTTCAAGGTTTATGCTGAACACGTTTCCCCTAACATTAATTATAACTTTGTTGATTTAGCAGCCATGAAAGGTTTGTGTCCTTCTTCTTCTTCTTCTTCTTCTTGCAGTACGACAGCTGCAGTCGGTGTGGATTCACAGCGGGAGCGACGGATTCAAACAGAGAACCAGAGTCTGGACCATTCAGTCACTCCGCTACTGTTACCAAACCCAGCTCTGATTTAGCCGGGAGGGAAGGTGAAACGTTTCACCATGACACGAGTTTAATGAACGGTTGCCCAGGAGACCGGAGTTGTGACTTTGGGAACATTGGCGTTCAAGTGAGTGTTTATGAAGGTAAAATGTTGCCTGAAGCCACAACTCTGAACGGCTTTGTTCAGTTATTCAAATAAAGTCTGGTGTGGCGATCAGTGACGGCGGTTTCCATGACCACGAATAAAAATAAACAGCCGAGCCAATCAGAGCTTAAAAGTGGGATTAAGGAGCGGGGGGGGGGGGGGGGGGGGGGGCACCTTCCAAATATCCGCAAGCGCGGATGAGAAACAGCGCAGGTGTTTGTACGTCGACTTATCGACGTAACTTTCTGTGCCCGCTCCGTCACTGCTGATTGGTTAGAGCAAAAACGACGGCCCCAGGACCAGCGCCATGCTGTGAACCCAGTTTGACAGTTGCAGCCTAAGGCTGCATTCACACCAAATCCGGCGGTGCGGCGAAAACGCTAGCCGTCCCATTCATTTCGGATGGGGGTAGTGCGACGAAAGACACGAAAGACGTTGTTTATTTAGCATGTAGCATTTTAGCATTTCAGCGTTCTGCTTTGGACGGAAGATGGTTGATTGATATTACTTTATTATGAAGATGACGCCGCTGTGAGTGATTTCCCAACTTTATATGAGCGCTTCTTCTTTTTCCTTGTCTCTTTCGTTTTTTTTAATGGTGGTTGGCAAACTACTTTCAGGCGTATTACCGCCACCTTCTGACCGGGAGCCACACCGCCGGATTTGGTGTGAACCGTGTAACGTGACGCTACTGGTCCCACAGACTTACACTGTGAAACAGACGTCCGTAAATCAGTGGAGAATGGTCAGAATTTGATCCGCTCGCTCCGATCGCATTTTGAAAAGCCTAAAAGAGGCGCACGGTTGAATTGTTTTATCCCCGTTCAAGTTAGCCCGAGGGCTAAACAGGAAGTAGCCGACTCGGTTGGCGGAAGTCACCAGTGCGCATTTTCAACGGGCCCAAAGATCCCAGAAGACCCGAGTAGTTTTATGTGCGGAAGTCAAACTTTTATGGTTCCACGCGCCACTGAGCAACTTTCACAGGAATGAACGAAGCCCCGCCTCCGACGCCGTATCCAGTTCCCTTTAAACATCCATGACACAAACACACACGGAAACAAAACGGACGTTCAGCGTGAGTCGATGAAGCTGAGAATAAACCGGCTTTGAGGCTTTGTTTACACTTGATATGGTCCATTCTTAAAAAATGAACGAGGCAATGATGTGTTCATTTAAAAATATAAAAATAAAAAGCTTTAATAGAGCATGTAGACCGACTCTGAGGAACAAACAAACACCCTCCTCCCATCACTTTATAAATCACAATAATTAGATTTGCCCTGAGGAAGTATGTATGTAAAAGACGCTGTAAAGACTTAAAATAACATTTAAACCCCAAAGTATTCTTCTTAAAACGTCACAACAGAATGAAAACAGCAGTCGAACAGTTTTCAGTCTTGATTTTGAGACAGGACAGTTAGGACTTTATAATTCCTTGCTCAGTGATTATGTCAAGTTTGGTTTCAGGCTAAACGGGGCTGAAATTTCCAAAAGGTGTCAGAAGAGCCTTTTTACTGCGAAAGATCTTAATCTCATGACCCAAATACGTTAACGTTTCTCCGGGAGATTTGAATGTTAAATTAACTAAGCTGGAAGCGGTGTGTCACGAGGCGGCAGAGCGCGGTGAATTATACGGACTGAAAAGAAGGAAGTGTTTGGGATAAAAAGCGGAGAGGATCACCCAGAGAGGAGGACGCCGAACTTAAAAACCAGAGAGTGAGTGGAGGACAGAGAGAGAGAGAGGACAGATTTCAGACTCTGAGGAGGAGATTTCAGTCTGAAGACTAAATTAATGTTCATGGTTTTAACTACATCTGTGTTGTTTTTGTTGCCAGAGCGACAGAGAGTCAAGTTTGTCCAACACTTTGGTTTAAAAGGTTTCTTCATAATCATCAAAATCTTCCTAAAGCTGAACTAAAACACACTTCATCTCTATAAAGTGAGTTTATTCAAAGCAACTAAATTCTCTGATGTCTTTTAAACGTACAACTTAATGCGGATTCACCAAGAAACACTGAATAAATGCTGCCTGTGACAGAGGAGACTGTTAGTAAAAGTGCTAAAAAAAGAGAGACTTGTAATCAGTTTTCTTTTATGTACCCTGACCACAGAGCTGGAGCGAATGCTTTGTTCGGCCTGGTTTGGTTACATGGATCCGTTTTACAGCAGAAGCCACGCTGGGCTTTGTTTGTCCCTGTAAAACCAGGATAGTCTGATGAGTAGCGAAGGCTCCCCTCTTACAGTTAGAAGAAGCCAAGCTTGTGTCGCCTGGCCCCGTTTCAGAGTCGAGACCAACGCGGCTCCTTTATAACAACTGAAACCAGACTAAAGCTCTCGGGTCTCCGGGGCAGCTCGCTCACTGGGAGCCGTGCCGGGGGCCTGTTTGACCTCATTTGGCTCTCCGGTGGAAACCAGGATAGTCCCGTTTCACCCTGAGTGCTGATGAGCTGCGGGTAAACCACACTGGCCCTGTAACAAAAAACCAAGGCCCTTGCATGGAGAAGCAGGTCGGCATCGCTCTCCGACATCCTGACCCACCGACAAACCTTCAGACCCAGAGTTTTGCAGAAAGATAAAAGAGTCCGCAGCTACGAGATCGACATTACTCTCCTTCATCTCAATGAGTTTTTGTCACACGCTGCACCGAGGCTGCAACACACTCCTCTAAAGCTGCCTGCAGGTGAACGTGTGTGCACAGTTTGCGCGGTTTCCTTTATACGTGTGCACATTTTTGAGTGTTGTCCAGCTTTGAAACTTCCTGTGTCGACCCGCAGAGACGTTCACATGACACATTCGTCATAACTCAAGCTTTGGAGCGTTTCTAGTAATGTGAACAGTGTGTATTAAAAGTTAACCTGGCGATTGTTGGGGCAACTTTCTGTCTCATCTCATCTTAAACTCGACTTCCTGAATCATATCTCATCTTCTCACCTGTACATGATGACCCCGTTTGGCCTGGACTGACCCCGTTTGGCCCTGCAGAGTGTCGAGTGTGTTTCTTTGCAGACTTGCAGCATTTTAAAAAAACACAGCGACCGTAAAGCTGAGGGAAGCAGGGTGTTTAATGGTGTAATAACGTTACGCGTCGTTACGGCCATCGGAGGAGACATTAGCCCGCAGATGTTAGCTAGTCGAGAGTCAGCCCAGGCCCAGGCCTGGCCGCCTCAGGGGGCGGAGCCTGAGGATATAAGGAAGGTAATCTGAGACATAATGAAGCCCAGCAGCCTCAGCAACACTAATAAAAACACATTACAGCCTTCAGAAACACTCCTATCAACTCAGAACCTGCTCCTCTTTAATGCACCTTGTTTATTGCTCTTCTTCTTCTCTCACTACAAACTGTGTCCTTCCTCTTCCTCTCAGGTCATCACTATTCACATCTTTAAGTCAGATTGTACTCCATCTAGTCGCCGCTGGTCACAATGAGAGGTGACACCGAGAACAATGAGAACTCTGTTTTTTTAAATGTCACGTTTTTTTAAGTGTCAGGTGGGAACTGGGTCAAACTGATCTTCTCTCCACATAACTCGGCCCTCTCGGGTGACGCTAAAACATCCACACCGCAGGTCAGGTCGCAGGTCGCTGTAGTGAAACTGTAGCTACAGTTACGCGATATGTTGACACGGTCACAATGTGAGAGCTGCGGGTCGGTTTCACCTGAGCTCAGTGACATCATTAAGCCCGAACCACTGACACAAGACTCCTCTGTGACATTAGATGAAAGCACAGGACCAGTTGCCACACAGTCGACTACTGAAGCGTAGAAGAGGAAAAACTTCTCTCCAGAATTTCAGTTTTCTGTCAACACTTTGTGTCCAGACGTGCCAGACAGTGCCGTGGTTAAATAAAGAGAGGAACTCACACGTGTCACTCATATTTCGCAGCAAATAAACATATCAATCACGGCTGATTTGAAAAGCTCAGACAGTTTGAGCATCCTGTTGACGGTGATGTCAGTCTGCCGCCGGTCAGCTGCTCCACCGCTTTTGGTCCAGACTGAAACATCTCAACACACACGCCGGAGGCACCGTCATGAAGTCTGGAGCTGATGTTCATGGTGCCCAGAAGAGGAACCGCAATGACTCAACAACGACTGGAGATGTTTGCAGTCAGTAGCTTCTGACCTCAACTTTAAAAACTGTTTTAACTCATTGACCAAAACTTGGCTTTTATTTTTAGCACAACACAGTGACAGTGAGACCTCTACTGAGCCAGAGAGATGCTGAAAAGCTTGTTCCTGCTTTTCTTTCTAGTCGTCTTGATCGTTGCGGCGCTCTACACCGGCCAAACTACAGAACAAACTACTGATGCTGCTGCCAGGGTTTTAACAAAAACTAAAATGAGAGATCATGTAACTCCTGTTTTATACAACACACACTGCCTCCCTGTATCTTTAGAAACTGAGTCTCTTAGTTTTATATCACGGACTCCCCGTCGTTTTACGATCCTCCACAAACCCTAAAGATCCTTTAACTGTTCCCAAGATCGCCACAAAAACCTTCGAGGGCGCTGCTTTTAGCCACAACGCCACAGAAATACGACTTGCTGACTCTAGACAGAATTAAATGACTAATCAAAAAGCATCTCTTTAATATAGTGTTTGATTTTCTCGCTTTTTTAAAACATTTTTTATATGCACCGTCTCCTCTTTCTTTCCAAAGTGCTGTTTTATAAATAATAAAACACAAAAGTTCTCCCTTCATGGAGCACTTTGAGCTGCATTCTGTGAATGAAAAAGTGATAAATAAATAAAGTTCAATCAGTCATTCGTACATACATGTTCATGTTCCCCATCATCATCATCATCATCATCATCATCAGGTCAAAATTTCTTAAACTCTCAAGGACATTTTCAAACCTATCGTTTGTCTGGTCTGATTTATTGTTTAAATGTCAATTGAAAATTGCAGATAGAAAACTTCACTAATAGATTAGCTGTGTTTTTGTCAATTATCATTCTGTTGATTGGTTGAATGGAGCGATTCAGCCAATTAAATTCAAGTCAAAGCAGGGGACGGTTGAAAGCTCGCACTGCATTTCACATGCAAATGTCACAAGCAACGACACTTCCACTGAACTTCTGCAGCATCGTCGTGGTCGAACACAAAGCTGCCGACACGTGAAGAAGAAGAGCGCTGCACGTTCATGACGTTTGATCAGAACAAACCGCAGAGACCAGAACCTGAGAGACGACGTGAACTCACAGAGCAGACACGTGGCGGCACGTTTAAATCGTTACTGGACTTCAGGTGTGGCAGAGGATTGTTGTTCTGCTGCTGCTGCTGAAGGAGAAGCTACTTCGTCATCACAGCAGTAATATCTATCATAATAAAGCTGATGTCTTGGAAATTAATTTGAGATAATGTCCGTTTTTGTTGAATAGAGTGAATAAAATACCTATAAATTCAAGGTTATTCATCACATTGGTGCATAAATGTGTGACCATGAAGCAGCCCTGCAACCTCTCTCCATCCACAGGAGGTCTCTATCAACTGGCTTATCATACCGCAAAGGTGGATCAATAAGATTTCAACCTGGATCTTATTCCATTGCCTCCATCAATCAAACTATTGTTACTGTCCCATGAAAAAACATGTATCCCATCTATTGGTAATCTTCAGGTTTTCACTTCAGTTGCAGGATTTTCAGGTTTGCTGAGAAAACTTTACTGGCTCATCAAACTGCAAGGTTCACAATTCTCCTGTTTATATCTATTAAACATACACTGATCAAACATGTATCAATCAGTTACTTATTTAACATCTATAACTCTCCCGTGAAATGCAATTCATTTATAAAATATTTTTTAAAAAGCATTAAAAATATGAACTGAGTTTGGTCTCCTCCACTATAACATCCCTGACTGCACCAGACAAGTGTACGTGACTGTCACATAATGTCACCAAGGCAACAGAGGCACGCATCTACGCACGCACGCACGCACACCTGCAGTATAAACTCATACCTGAGGGCACGAAAGACACGGATACACTGACAGCCCTGTGTCAATGACTCTCTCTCTCTCTCGCTCTCTCTCTCTCTCTGTCACGCGCGCGCGCACAGGTAGCCTAACAAAAAAACCGGTTCTTCAGCTGTACAGTGTAAATGATCACCTTCAGAGATTCACATTAGGACACATGTTTCCTGAAACAACATGTGCTTAAAATGACAACAACAACAACAACAACAACAAGGGGGTTTCGGGTTGAAGTGAAACGTAGTTTTGAGGCGGAATAAAGAGCTCAGATGGCTCCACACAGCCTCACAAACCGGAGAAGTCAGTGACACTGTGTAGAAACTGTGAGCAGAGGTTAGAGAGAAGGTAAACCAGATCTAGGTTAATTAACGCCTGGATGATGATTGACTTACCCGCTGATGGATGAGCTCATCTCAGGAAACGTGACAAACGCTTCCGACTTGCTGACAAAAAAAAAAAAAAATGAATCAAGCACTCAAAAATACTTCCGGTGGTGATCCAGGTGAAGTTTCGGCTCGTGAGCTTGTGATAACCGCTGGTTCATTAAGTTAATCTGCGCAGGTGAGCCGTGTTCAAGCTGCCGCAGAAAATAAGTATGTAGCAACTGAAGAGCAACAGGTAACCCGAGACTACCTGCTGCAGGTAGTTTACAGGCCACGCCCCCTGTGAACCTGCCCCCGCCCCCGCACACACACACACACACACACACACCTGCAGCTCCACACCTGCATCGCGCGACGGTTTTCTTCTTCTTTGACTTTTATTGGCGGTTTGTTGAACAACGAATCGGCCCATTAGAGCCTCCAGAGGGTTTGCAGTGTAGATCTGAATGTCTAGTATTTACAATATTCATAAAAAAAAACACTAATCTTCTCTATTAAATTAGTTAATCTAAGTACTGAAACAGGATTCAATAACTCATCTCTCGAGTTATTTTGTAGAATCTCTATTAGATCAAAGTTTACTTTCATCTCTCTGAGCGTTTGAATCAGATTCTTTGTGCCTCGTATTTCTGACTTGTTCTTCTGTTTCCTCTTGCTCACAGTCTTCACATCCTCCTGTATTATGTTTACTTATTTTTAAATGTTTTAAATGCTGTTCTGTTTAGTCCAGTGTGCCAAAATCTCTTAATATGACTGTCTAATCTCTCCTGTTTCCTTCCTGCACACCTCATTTCTCTCGCTTCCCTTTAAACTCCCGTCGTCCTTTCCTTCAGTCTCTGCTTAACAACGCTCTCGATTTCTGTCTTGCTGGAGCTAACTGCCAAATCGATGTGATTATTTTTTGTGGCCTCCTTTGCAACCTTAACTGCCGTTTCATTTCCTTTGATACCATTATGTGCTGCTACCCATAAAAACATTACTGTAAGACCCATCATTTGAATTCTGTATAATTTGTTGTACTTCTATTAAAACGTCTGTTCTGCTGTCTGAACGACTGCGCTGTAAACCGGCTGGTGACCTGTTCTCAGTAGCCTGCTATCCACGGCACCGCTAACAAGCATTGTTCCTCTGTAAACTTATAATATATCACCGACCATTTTCCCTACTTTTAAATGAAACTCTGGAACAATAACTGCTGCTCCTACTTCAGTTCGAGTTCACCTCCTGGTCAGAATAAAGAGGACACTTGCATCCTTTAATAGACTTTTATTCCACTGACTTATTATTTATTTTGTTGACTGTTTGAACACGTCAAGGCCTCGGAGAGCTGGAGCAGTTTTTTGCATGGGACACATCAAACCGTAAACACATAAATCTCCGCCATTCATCCCAGGACTGTAAACATGTTGACTAAGATCGATTGTTAATCATTCCTCCTGTTCATACTGGATATTACAAGCTCTTCTTCAAATGTGCTTTCAATGTAAAGTGATGCAGGTTAAAAATCCACACAGTCATTTAAAAGTTGATGCAAAGCTTATTGGAGGCTTCAGCAGTCTGAGTTAGTCGTATCAAGTAGATATCTGCCCAATCTCTGAACCCATCCGCTATCTGTCTGATGATGATTTAGCCTTTTGGGGGGCAATATGTCATGGGCTCCGGTGGGCCGGTCATTGTTTACAGTCTGATTAGCAGTTTGAAACAGTCCACACGACATTTCAGCTAATCTCTATAAACAGATACGTGCATATCAATGTTGATAAGTTTACTGTGGAGCTAAATCATCACCAGACGATAGCAGATGCGTTCCCGAGATTGCATTTTGGCCAACTCATTCCACCTCTTTTGCTCTCCACATGGACTTTTTACCTGCATGCAACCAAAGCCCACTCAGACGTGATTGGTCAATACTACTCAGACTACAAATGGAAACCTGAATGTTTCCAATACAACAAGCTTTTCCCATTGCCAACAGAATCTGTATTAATATCTGACACATTTACAGTCTTTTTAGCATCAAATTCTCCTCTTTGTGTTTCCTTGTTGAGCTGCAGGTGGAAGTATAGAAACAAAAAGAGGGACTTTGGCACTAAAAAGACTTTAACATTGAAAGATATCTACTGGATTTGACTCATTTGTTGTTTTAAGACGGACTTGTGAACCTGTCCCTTGTAAAACAAAACAGAAGGTTGATGTTTGCAACCGGAGGCTCTGTGCCCGTTCAACTCGAAGGACATGACATGCCCCCTTCAAGTATTTGAGATTTGAATGGCTTTAGAAATTGTTAAATTCTATTTTCACACTGAGTGCATTTAATTAGCCATAATAACATAGCATATAAACTTGTAAGCTTCTTACAGGACTGAAGCTCAGTCTCGGCCTCTGCTGCATCGATTGTGATCATTCTCTCTTTAATATGTGTCTCCCAACTGAACGAATGAAACACTAAATCACTGGAGCGCTCTTTAAAGGACGAATTCTGTTTATTATAACTTGGATATGATTTTGTTCATACATACTTAAATTCCACAATCCCCCGCTCTTTATTTCCACCTTCAAGGTTGGAAGAATCACTCTATTCCACACTGTCTGGCGGTATCATAAAGTTTATATGATGTATCAACTGCAGCTCATCAATACTGTATGATGTTTATGGTGTGAGTGAAATAATCAAACCTCAAACTAGGTGTTTTTATAGCTTCATTTCATCAAATGGAAATGGACATTTTCCCCTGCCACACATGACTGATGTCTTTAGGAACTTCAGGGTTTCGATGAGAATTTGAACAAAGTTTGAAAAAGTCTTTGATACATTGATGGGCTGCTGTTTGTTAAATTAAGTAGTCTTCCGACATGACAACAGTGTTCGAGAAGTTTTCCATCACTAAACAACCGTGCTAGCGTATAATGTTCGACTCTGGTGGGACTCGAACCCACAACCTTTGAATCACTTCACCCGTGTTTGTCTAGAAGTCCAATGCGCTATCCATTGCGCCACAGAGCCTCACATCAACCTCTACTGACAAGTCAAATCTTTTTTTTTTTTTTACACTGACCCAAATAAAGCACATCTACTGCTGCTAAAATACCTGCAGGATGTTCATGCCTTCAGTGTGTTTCTGTAACTTCAACACACCACTGGGGACGTCTAGGTGCAGCATTGGGTAGCAACAAAAAACATATATAAAGACCTCATAACAGGCAAGGATAATTTAATGTCTAATAAGTGCTTTTGCATGAAGTGTTTGTCTAGAAGTCCAACTCTGTATCCATTGCGCCAGCTGTTTCTATCATGATCACACAGTAAAATATGGCATGCCTGATATATATATATATATATATATACATTTGCAACCTGATTTGTTTTTTTTATAACCACTCCTTCTTTGAGGTTTCAATGCCAATGCCAAGGGACCTGTGGAGGAATAATTTCCTTGTGTAAATAGTCGTGGCAGTGTCATCGGTTAATTATTAGAGCAGCAAGGAGAGGTCACTGCTCATGATATTTGATTATTTGCTTAAGATGTTTATGATATGCGAAGTTTGCGACACCGTTGTTTTCCAAGCCGAAACATGTTTGAATCATGGCCAAAAAATGTCAAGGTCACTAATGATGTCATTCTGGGAGGAGCTTTACAGGAAGTGATGTCACCGGGGGGAGGAGCTTACAAGAGAGACAACAATGTTGGGAAATGGGAAGGAGGAATCCTAGAAAAGATAAGATAGGCTCCACAAAAGGAGGAGTATTTAAGATGGTGTCAGGTTATTGCTCCATGGATCAAACCTTGATTTATTTATATTGCATTTAATACGCAGTAAATCTGAAACTGGCTGAGTTCAATGTAATTAAGTTTTTTTTTTATCATCTTGGTTTTTGGAACAAATATGTTGCAACCTGAAATTTTCATCACTCTGTCAACATCTAAAGCTCGACTCTGGTGGGACTCGAACCCACAACCTTTGAATCACTTCACCAGCCTTTGTCTAGAAGTCCAATGCACTATCCATTGCGCCACAGAGCCTCATGTTGTCCTCTGCTGACAAGGCCAGTCATTTTTTTTAAATATCTTGACACAAATAAAGACAAAATACCTGCAGGATGTCCATGCCTTCAGTGTGTTTCTGTAGTTTTTCTGTAACTTCAACACACCACTGTGAAAATAGATGTGAAAATGTAGATTTTTTTGTTACACTCGATTCTATGAATAGCCCTCTTACCAGCAGGTGCATGAGGTGTTTCATGATTTTAGGGAGAATGATAACCTTTATAAGTTTTCCTATTGGTTTTGTTTCTTTTCACACAGAGAAAGGTCCAAGCAAACAATGTTCTTTGTTGTGCTAGTCAAGGTCTGACCTCAATTAATCATTCAGCTAGCTGCTAACAACTAAGTCACATCCCACCATGCAAAGCACACCTGGCAACAGGAGGTCAGACTTGCAGATAGTCGGGTTGGATCATGCTGCCAACTATTTGTTCCAGGGTTCATATAGGGACAGGGCAAGACCACATCCTCATTAGTTCATTTGGTTCTGTTGCTTTGCTGGCTTCATTGGATGGAACAGTTTGACTGGAGCATAAACTCACTACATGTAAAGATCGACTCTGGTGGGACTCGAACCCACAACCTTTGAATCACTACACCAGCAGTTGTCTAGAAGTCCAATGCGCTATCCATTGCGCCACAGAGCCTCCCCTTACCCTTGGCTGAAAAGTCAAGTCATTTTTTTTATATTGAACACAAATAAAGCTCAGACTTGCAGGTAGTCGGGTTGGATCATGTTCCAGGGCCGAGACCACATCCTCAGCTCTCGATATGGGTGTTTTAAGTTCACATCCAAGTACGCGTGTTCAGACCTGCACTTAGAGAGTTGATGTGGTTCTGTTGCTTTGCTGGCTTTCAGTTAAGGGAATGGTTTGGCTGGAGCATAAATCTGTTTAATCACTCTGACTACGTTTAAAGCTCGACTCTGGTGGGACTCGAACCCACAACCTTTGAATCACTACAACAGCACCTGTCTAGAAGTCCAATGCGCTATCCATTGCGCCACAGAGCCTCACTCTGACCACCACTGACGAGTCGAGTCTTTTTTTATATTGACCCAAATAAAGCCCCTTTACTGGTGCTCTCACTTTTAGTGAAAGCCTTCATAACAGCCAAGGATTCTTTAATGTCCAGTCAGTGTTTTATGATCCTCTTTGTTTATCCTGGCAGTTTATAAACCACGACTCTGGTGGGACTCGAACCCACAAACTTTGAATACCTTCTCCTATACATCACTAGAAGTCCAACGCGCTATCCATTGCGCCACAGAGCCTCTTTTTTTCTGAGCTATTGGAAGTTCAGCCATCATGCATTTGGAAACTGTAGGCTCTGTACTACAATTTAAGATGAAGTTATGTTGGTTTAAACAAAGTTCCACTACACAGCATGAGCTTCTACTTACTGACCGTTGAGTCCTGAGATTAAACTTTGACATATCATACTCACCACACACTTTTCTTGTGCAATGAAAAAATCATTGCGGCATTTCAGCTGTTGTCACTTTGTCAGTTTGACCTCCAAATAAAATGGTTTTGGATAATCTGGATTAAGTTTGTTTATTTCCAACCTATGTTCTTGTAAGTGATGTCGTTGTTGTATTTTCCCCAGATCTCAGCATCTAGTGAACACAATGTTGTTATTACTGATAAAAAAAAAATAATGGACAGAAAATAAGATCCGAGTTGAGATAAAACAGAATTACTCATCAGCCCTAAAATAAATAGTTAACCTTGTGGAGACCAAGATTTTGTGGAGAGTGGAGGTGAGTCCCCATGATGTGAATAATACATAGAGAATATGACATACTTTATAAACACACACACACATACTAGAGGATGACTGACAGACAGCACAAATCAACCCCTGGCTCGTTTGTGTGTGTGTCTCATCTGCATAAATGTAAATGAGTTCACACACACACTGGGCCATAGATTGTTGCAGTGACTTTATCTCTATGCAATTATTTAAATGAGACCTGGCATTGTAGGACAGTTACGTAAGCGCCGTATTTCAAAAAGAGGTTTAGCAGGAAATTACATAAGACTCTTGTTCTGAGGCTATTTACAGCCACGATGAACCGCACTCTGTGAAGACAATCACACCAAGACAATGCATTGTACTTCTGGCTGCGAGTGAAGAGGGGGGGATTCAACACCGAACGCGAGCCGAGAAGCTTGTAAATTTAAGTCGGTGGCTGCTGAGTTCATCACCTCCACCGGTCAGTTTGAAGTCTTTGTGTTCAAACTGTTTCTGTCCGCAAAAACTTAAAATCTTAAAATCCACAGCTACACTGAAATCACAGTCCGAGCATGGTCTGCTTTCTTTACAGGACGTCCACCAACCATCTTCTGCTCTCTTTTGACTTTCCACCAGACTCCAAACTGACTGGCAAATTTATTTTATGAATGTGGCGGTCGGCCCTGCTTTCTGATTCTCTGTTTGCATAAACATATTGCTAAGCGTAGCTTCGAGACGCCACCGAGTAGATGACGTTGCCATGGTCCCGTCTGTCTGGCTCACTCTCAGACTGTGCTATATAACCTGAATATATAAGGAATTCAGTTTCATTAGGGTCTTATTATGTTCAACCACGTTTGATATGCTCATTCCAAATTTTTGACTTAGCTAATGTAGTCTAACGTAATTGTTAATTGAGCTGATTAGGAGGAGTTGAAACTCTAATAATCATATTTTACTACCGTCTCTCCTGTTTGGTGAGATTTTAGAAGGAAATATAAGGCTTCATATAACGTTATATGACTGTACAATGAAATTATTTAAGTATCGGCACTAAAACTGACACTGCTGTCTGCAATTGAAAAGGGTCAAGAGGTACCTATGATATGTTTTAGCAGGATTGTGGCTCACACAAAAGTCACACCGTGATTTGAATTTACTGAAAAACTGCTACAACCTTTAATAGATTTATGTCTACAATGCCTTCACTTAAATGTCTCAGCTGATGGATGTGTAGCACCGTGCACACAGATTCCTAGAAAGTTTACTTTTCATGTACCAGAGATGGTCTTCATCGCATCTACTCTCAGCCGGTGAAGAGTGAACAAACTCTTGGTGGTGTTGGGTTGATTGCCTCAGTTGGATCTCAGTAACCACGGTGTTAAGTAGATGCGTTTCTAAGATGGCTTACAGATATCTAACAACTCATTAACATCCCATTGGGTGGTTTTTCCAACGCTTGATTAACCTTCACATGGGTATAAGTGGCCAGAGAGCTAAATAGGCAGATTTCTGATGTGGTGTCCTCTCAGTGGATTGGGTTTAAGCAGTTATTGAGCTAAGTAGAAGCGGTTCTTAGCTGCTGAGTAGATGCTTTGGAGTCATTGTGGAGCTGCAGAGGATTAGCTGATGGCAGTCTGATGACAGATGCATCTCTTGGCTCCAGTGAAGACGTTTTGCATGGTTCACTGAGCTAAAACCACTGAGAGCATCCAGGCTCAGGAGGGGAGTCCCTATGGTAGCATTAGCGCCTCAGTCTGCTCCGGAGGCAGAGATAATACTATTTTGTTAAACCGCAGAGGGTGGAGCCACAGAACCACAGTAACATTAGATTAAAGCTGGTGAAAAAGACACTGAATTTAAAGACATGTTACATATTTTCCTATTTATGTCGTCGGTTTAATTCATAGGACTTGTAAGATAACGTTGTCTTATTATGTTACACAGGGTTTCTAGAGGCAGGATATGGCTCTGAGGCTTCTAGATAACAACAGGTGAGGTTATTTCAAAGGTTGTAGGTTCAAGTCTCACTGGAGTCAAACTTTCAAGGTTGACTAGTACGCAGACTCTGACACTACTCGACAGTAATGAGACAATAGCTGAAACAGAGTAGCTTGCAAAATCCATACCAACCATGTTAAATCAAGGATGATGGAGGATTTTGTCCTGCAGGCCAGATCAAACACCAGACTGCAGCGGAAGTCTGTTTTTTTTTTTTTTTAAATGTTTGTTTTCAGGCTTTCATACTTTCCACAACAAGTCTGAACCATGACACAAGAATCCCCGTCCTGAATCGGAGCGTCTGGCGTGTTTGAGTTTGTTCGATCATGTCATTCATAACTCATACGAGACTTCCAGGCAGCTGTGGGAGAAGTGGCTCAAAGTTTGAGGGTTTGAGTCCCACCAGAGTTGATCGTTACAGGTTGGAGGTTTTATTAAAATCTATCGTGCAGATCTCGATGCTACTGGACGGCTATCAGAGGGAACTCAGTAGTTAACATCTAACAGCTGAGATATGATTGGCTGCTGTACAGGTGGCTCTGTGGCGCAATGGATAGCGCATTGGACTTCTAGTTGAACACGTAGAGGAGTGATTCAAAGGTTGTGGGTTCGAGTCCCACCAGAGTCGACCTTTAGAAGACGTCAATCTGCCTTTAGATGAAAGAGCTGGAGGACAACCATCAGATCAACAGCGACAACTCAAGCTTGAAGTTCAGTCATGTGTAGTTTGCGGATGCTTGATAGAGTGATTTATATGAAATTATTAACGGTCATTACGTCGCAAGCTAGTGCTGTTGCTCCAACAGCAGAAAAAACCGCAAAGGACCGAGTGCACAAACATCCTGCAGGTCTTCTGGAGTTATGATTCGGGGCTTAATAATTAAAACTGACTCGACATGACTTGTCAGCAGCGGCCGACGCAAGGCTTTGTGGTACAGCGGATATCATTAAGCACAGAAACAGGTTAAATCATGTTTCTTGTGTTTTTTTTACACCAACCTGCTTCACTAAGAAGAAGGTTAGTGTGGATAAAGAAGAACAGCAGAACAAGGTCCTGTGTGAAGTTGAATAACCTCGCAAACTTATAAATAAATAAAGTTACTCTCCTGTGTATTCTTGCAAAATTAGTCGGCGCTTGACGTGGCGACATTGTGACTTCTTCAGGGGTGAATCAGCAACCATCATCAATTTTTTTCCTGTTTTTATTCATGGCGAGATGGATACTGAGAGGAATGGTGTGACAGAGCTTATAATATAAAAACCGCTCCCTTCCTCCCCTCATTGGTCCGCTCACTGAAGTGTCCAGAAGCCTCTAATAAACACTCTAAATCATCTCCTACACGTTGATTTCAATGGTTTGCAGCGTTTTTTTCGCAAAATCAGATTCAGAAACGTGTACAGCATAGTTTCCTGTCGCAGTGAACGTCTCCACGCTGTGTCAGCTGATTGTCGTACATTCAGAGATGAGCCGCAGTGTAATTATACAATAACAATACAAACTGCAAAATGAGGATTTATGACCAGTAAAGGAATTAAAAAAAATGTCTGGACCCTCACTACAAAAGTTTAAATATACTTCATACATGCACGAAATGCTGAAGAAAAACATTTCGCCTTCCCGTACAACACAATGAACTGCACGCACACACACACACACACACACACACACACACACACACACACACACACACACACACGTTGACCTCCTCACCTTTCCGCTTCAGCGCCCAAACAGCCTTTTGTTCTCTAAATTGACCAATGACACAGCGATTGTCCGCCTGTCAGCCAATCACGGTTCCTATTGTGACCCAAATTAGCCAATCGGAGCGCCATATGTACCTCCAAACCGACCAATCAGCCGGCAGATGCCCCCTTACTGTCTTTACGCCACACCCACCCACAACTATCTGTCACACACACACACACACACACTGCATAATTGAACTCGCCTCCCTTCACTCTGTCTTTTGGTCTTTTGTTCAGATGTGCGCTTGTACATGAGCTGCACATCTGAAAAGCTGTGTGTGTGTGTGTGTGTGTGTGTGTGTGTGTGTGTATTTACTGACCTTTGCTGCTACATCAGCTCTGACCTTTTTAATAACAGCGAGGGGCAGCATTAGCCACTTTTATCTGACACACTATGTGGAGAGAGATTACCAGAGAAAAAAAAGATTCGAATACGTCGTTTTCATCGTTCTCGTTGTTTTACAGGAAACATTTCTTGTATTTTCAACGAGCAGGTTTCATCTTGAAAGTGAAACAAACAAACCAAACTCTCTCTATTTTTTTTTTTTAAGGTGAATCTCTCATTTGCTTTCCAAAGAAGAAAAGTGATGGATTATAACAAGTGATAGCATGTTAGAAATGATTCATCTCTTCCTCTTTCTCACACCGGCGATCACGTCGGCTTAATTGGAGACGACAGCGCAGTCATCGGGTTTCATGACGGATAAATAATGTTGGAAGATTATTCCGGCAGAGCCTCGGAATAAAAAAAATATATATATAGACCATGAAAATGTGCAGAATATATCCTCTTTAAGACATGTACAAATAGAAAACATGTGTGTCTGCGGCTCAGCTGAGAAACAGAATGTGGTTTCTGTGCCCTGCAAGCAAACGCTTAATTAATAAAAGCAAGTTTTGAATCTGCATTGTCAACATCAACTAACCGTCTTCCTTCATTTTGATGGTGTGTTGCGTTCTTTATTGGTCCAAAGATGACCTGAGCACAGTCTGAACAGACCTTCACAAAGCAGGTTCAACAAACTCTGAGTCTAATCCGTCGATCTACGCTGAGATAAGAAACTCTGAGGAGGATAGACCCTATCCGAAACACAGTAGACCTGAAGAGGAGGTGAACAGGAACACCGGCAGCAGACTGATGCTCCACCAGTTAACGAGTAGAGCGGCAACATGTCATCCTTCCTGCCTTAAAGCACATATTTATCCTGTGATGATGATGATGATGATGATGATTATAATGGTGGTGACGCACCACATGATCAGAGCTGATGGAGTCTGCAGCAACACAACTCAACCTACCAAACCTGATTAGACTGAATATCTTTTGGGCTCAGATCCTGGATCCGGTCTCTTTTAACGAGAACCAAGAGCCAATAAAACAAGGACCTGCTCATTAAAACATTTCTCCAGCTGCTGCTTTGCACTTCAAAATCTGAAAAAACATGCTCGAAAAGACAGGAGTGACTGACAGATGTCCAAATGACTTTAGTCCCATGTTATCTGTCTGTGTCTTTCTCTCCTCTGGTGGAATCGGAGTTAAGCGTTCAGCTCTGTGGAAATCTGGTGGAGGTGCATTAAATCGGTGGGAGTAAAGACGGGCGGATCTCTCTGAGGTCTTTGCAGGAGGAGAAAAAAATCCTGCAGAGTTGAGAGTTAAATCAAGCGTGCCTGAGGAGAGATCACATTATTCAGAGAAAGACTTCTGTAGCACCTCAGGTGACGAAGAGTGTGGCAGGAGGGGAGGCTTCCTCATCTATCTGGACCCACAGTGTGTGTGTGTGTTGTGTCTCCTGTGGGCTCTGCAGAGCAGTGAAGGTCGGACAGTTGTCTAATGACTGTCTAGTGTGTGTTTGTGTGTGAGTGTGTGTGTGTGTGCGTGTCAGACAAAGAGCCGAGACTTGAATATCTTCCTGTTAATTTAAAATCATAATTTATAGATAGGATCAGTTGTAACCAGTGAAAGAAAGAGACAAAATCTCATTGAGGGAAACTGTGTGTGTGTGTGAGAGAGAGACAGAGAGAGAGAGAGAATGGCTGAATGAAAGATAAGTCGATGAAAGGATAAAAGAGAAGCAGAGAGATGACTGGGAAGACAGAGACATTACATAATGGTTGTAACAGCCGCATTTCTGCTCCGCTGTCTGCGTCGCCCCCTGCTGGCCAGAACACCGAACTGCAGCTGAATCACACGGCTGTGAATATTCAATCAGGGTCATTATTATGTAAGTGGGTTGATAAATGTCACACACACACACACACAGATGAGATGAAAATGAAAATCACATTTAATCATCCGTCTCTGCAGTCAGGAATAATGTCAACATGTTTTTAAAATGTATTGTTAATAGTTTTGTATGATTATAATGAAGAAAAAAAGGTGTGTTTGAGAAAATATCAGCGTCTGTGTCGGTGTTATGGACAGACAGAGATTTTGAAGTGTAACGACCAAAGCAGCATCTAATGGATCCGTAGTGACGTTTGCAGGTCTGAGCAGACGCACTGCTTCCTGCACTGACTCTGAATGTTCTCCATTCATTGGATGTAAATCACGAGGAATCGTCCGATATAAACTTGATTCCCGGGTGTTGTGGATATTTTCATAACTGACCTGAGCCACAAAAATGTCAGGCTGTACTTTTGTCTTCTCAAAGAGGAGATAAAGGCTGTTTGATAAGCAGGTGAACCGAGGCCAGGATGCAGACCACTGCCAGACCAAACAAGACAAAGACCTGAGATACAACTAGAGGTCACAGATTTATGATTTGGAGCTGATGAACCAATTTCTCTGATTTGCTTAAAGCTCTAATCTGTAATAATTCCTCATTAAAATGTGTAAAAACAACTAGACCAGACAGAAGCTTCTCTCCTGAAACCTTCAGGTTGTTGTCACTCAGGTCTAGACCTATGTTCTATATGTTGTTGAGTTGTGTTCTTACATCATCCCAAATGTTTCCAACAGTTTTCAAACCCAGAGAAATCTGTCATTTTAATCAAAGTAACGGACCGTTTCGTTTGGTGGCCTGTCAATGGCATCATACCTCCTCTACCAAAGAGTATAGAGCACAAGATGCATGCGTCGGCGCCGTGTTTGTCCGCTACAATGGCGTCTAGCAAAGAGTAACTTACACACATACAAGATAATACATGGGCTTTGTTGCGCTTGTTCCACACAAACTGTTAGAAATGGACTTTTATTCAGTTTGAAGCCACATTTTCATGATAAATTTAGCTGGTTTTTAACTTGATCTTTTAGCCGCAAGAAGGATTTTAGTCATTGGACGTCTGGATCTTAAGTTATCAGAGAAATAAACTGGGCAAACGTTAGCAGCAGCTCGGCTAACAGCCCCTCCAGGAAGTCCGCTGCTCGCCAAACATCGCCAGAGAAGTATTGATTTTTTTTTAGGTGACGATTTTAGTCTGCGGGTAAAAACATCCTGAACCATGAACACCAGAGTTATCTATCCGCGATGAAGCTGATTATTTAACAACGAAGACAACAACTCCCATGATCCCTTTGCTACTTCACACCGTCATCACACTCCGTCTTTTGTTATTGTTTTGATTGAGAGACCCCTAGTGGCTGAAATGACATACTGTTTGTTTAGAGGCTGGTGTTGGACTTCCAGGGTTTCAGAAGAGTTGAGACACCGCAAACAAAGACTAATTGTTCTCCCTTGTCAAGGTTTCATCAAAGCGTTCCCAGAAAATTCAGCAAACTCTTTTGGTTTAACTGAAAACTGCCAACATCAGCTCAGAAAATCCACAACACCGGGGGATACAGGGCTTTACAGTCAGCTGACGAACAGGTTATCGATTGGACGTGCAGAAAATTTAATTCACCAGCTCACTTTATTGATTTGTGTGAAGTCCACCGTTATTCCTCCAGGAAACACAACAGGAAGTGAGTCCTAACCCTAACCTTAACCTTGGGAGAGTTCGTCCCTCCGGCCGATCCAACCTGTCGTTAACCAGCACTGAACTGGGAAGCGTCCAATCAGCGTGGTTGTCGTCTAATTTGAACACACGGCCCTCCTTCAGGTGGTTGAACTCTTTTTTTTTGCCCACCTGCAAACACAGAGATCACAAACGAAAACTGTAAATTGCAATTCTGATCCCGAGCCGGAGCGGATTATGAAACCAAACCGTGACAACCGAAGAATACGGAGCTTTGAATCTCCGTGTAATTAATTTGGATCCCGTTCAGCTACACCAGAATCAATATTTCCAAACTCCCCCCACCCCCCCAGAAAACAGAGCGATTTGTCCGTGAGTCATCACACCGAGCCGAGACCCAGGGAGAGTTTTCAGTTTGATTCCAGCAGGCGTCTCATTCACTGACCAAACTCCTAATAGTTTCAGAAGGCAGACCAGAATAATCTTCTTCTCCGCTGGGATGTGGATCAGCTGACCGAGGCGGAGGATTCCCTGCTCTGCTTTCATGGACTGATTATTATCAATAAATCATCGTGATCACTCTTAATACTATTTCCTCTCTTCCCCACTTTCCCTCTCTTGTCTTGTCTCCTTCTCTCTGTTGTTCTCAGAGGATTCAGGTCATCGCTGGGTTGCAGCCAAAAAAAGACGTCAGTCTGGCCGAGACTCAAATCTTCAGCTCTCCTTCCTCCTCATCTCTCCTTCTCTAAGTGCTTTCTTTAAAGATCACCAAATACAATGTTACAGAATCTGAATAATACAGAATAACAAGCAATATATCACCAGCAATCTCACCATCTTTAAAAAACAAACAATTCATCAATAGCTAGAAGAGTTTTGTGCTAACAGAGCGGGAGTTTTAATCGAGTTTAAACATTAAACTGACTCAGTGTGAGCAGCAGGTGAGCCAGCTGTCAATCACAGCTGTCAATCAACGCCCGCACGGCTACTATACGTCTTCAAATCTGATTAATGAAGCAATTATTTCCAAAAATCACCACCAGCACAGGGGGTCGAGGCTTTTTTTGAATGAGAGTCAATTGGTGCCAACATCTCTTCTGCTGCTTCTGGTAGATGCTGCTCGGGACGTAACGCTGAAACCATCCATCAGAGTAACAACTAAATACTGAAACACTGAACCAGAGGGACTAAAGTCAGGAACTAAAAGTCCCTTTTGTACCCTACTGATCCAGCAGAGCATCATTTGAAATGTAACTCTCATGCACGTTGGTGTCGGATGTTAGGGAAACATGCAGCTCACTGATGGTTATTTATTGCAGATTCAGAACGTCTCAGCAGGTAAAGTTTTATTTCTCTCTGTCTTTCACTCTTAAGAAAAACTACACAAAAAACGACATTTGAGTGACGGACGCCATCTAGTGGACGCTGTAACATCGGACCGCAGGAGATCTCTGTTCGTTTCCTGTTTCCTGGACAGTTCTTTAAAAAAAACAACATAATTACAACTGTCCCCTAACCTTAACCCCCTGGTTATTATTGTAGCCATGGCGACGAAGGTGGTAATTTTAAGTAAGTAGTAGCTTTAACCCACACCACATGTTTCTCTAACCTTAACAAAGTGATCATTTTAACCCAAACCTAACCAGACTTTAACCACAGCGTCGTCACATTTCCGACATTAACACTACTTGAATGAAGCGGTGCACAAGTTGTGGCAGCTCTGGTGTCTGCGTTTGACCAATCAGAGACATTCAGCCATCCAAACTCCTCTCTGATAGGTCACTGCGCTGTCAGGTCAGACAGGACGAACCCCGAAGCAGGAACTTTGTCACCTGCAGTGGATGCAGCTCTGAGGTGAAGCTCAATGACCGGTGGACAGAGTATTGAAACCCGGAGACAAGACAAGTGAGGCTTTTTAAAATATAAAAAAGCAGTGCAGAGCAGACATAATATTGAAACCCTGCCAAAAAAGACATACTGGACAGGAGTATTGAAACCCTGCCGACACAGTGAGCTCTGAACAGTCGCCAAGATACAACGAGTGGAGGATTGAAACCTGTCCAAGAAACCCTGCGAGTGAACTCCCGCTGCGCTTACTAATCAGCTACAGTACAGAGGCCGAGCCAGACAGACAGTGAACCAGCCAGACAGAGAGAGAGAGAGAGAGAGAGAGGAAGAGGAGAGAGAGGGGGGGGAGCTGGATGTCTGGAGTCCGGCTCAGTGAGCAGTCTGCTGATTCATGCTGAGAGAGACGAGGCAGCGAGAGCAAACCGAGTCTGACAGAGAGATGTGAGGGGTTTTTTCAGTGCAGCACACCTGACGTGAATCATTCAACAGCAGCTGAAGGAAGGAAGGAGGGAGAGAAACCTACGAGATAGAAATGGACACCTTTAAGACAAGTCAAGATGGATGTCTTAAAAAAAAAAAAAACGACTACGCAGGGAAGACACACTCTGAGCTGTCTTAATGTGAGAGATTAATCATGTCAGTTTCACCTGCTTTACCTTATTCTATATGGAACTGGGGGTTTTCTTTGCCCTGCGTCAAGTCTCACAGACACTCCTTCTTCTTCACCCAGATCCTAAATACAGCCCTAAAGCTGCAGTCACACTTGATTTAGCCTCCTCCCATTCATTTTAATGAGAAATGAGGCGTCTGATTGACCTTTTTACACACAGAGTCCAGCTAGTCTGAGAGAAGGGAGGGGGGCAACAGCGAAATAATGAAGGAGCTTAGTGACAGTAAAGTGTTTGATAAGAAGCTGCTTTGCTCATTAGTGAAGCTATAAGCTATTTCCTGTCCAGCCACAATTTGGCACATTATGTAAATAAATGTCGTCTGATAAAACAGTTTGTTTTTGGGGGGAGGGGGGTCACAGCCTGGGAGGCAAACATCAGGGCAAACACAGACCTGTTGCACGAGAAGACTGTTTATTCCATCTGTTAATCCAGTTACTGAGCCGTCTGACCTTTGACCTTTCACTTCCTTTAATAGTTTTCATGTAATATATTGTTTTGAAAATTATAAATATAATTCAGTTCAAGTCTGGTCTGTAAGTTCAGAATGATCTCCAAGAAAGAAATATGCATTTACGTACTGATTAGTGTTCAGTCGGTACACTTCCAATTACACTGTATTAAATCCAATTAACCCCCAGCACAGGTCAGCTGACACATTTTAACATTTTTAATATATGAAGAAGAAACTTTACAAAAAAAAAAACTTAGTAAGAATTCATTAATATTTAGTTGGGCTTTAATGGAGAGGAAATTACTACTATAGATCCATAATACAGAGTGTTATAACTATGAAGAAATATATTAATTGAATTGTAACATTAAATTACTCAAATCCATTAAAGCATATATTTAAAAAGGACTTTTGGAATCCAACAGAATTCAACATTTAATAAAAACTCATCAAACTTCCTGATCTTTATTATATTGTTCATGACATCAAACTGTCCGTCTGACCTTTGACCTCTGTATTGTTTGATTTAATGTGTGTGATATTTAAATGTTCCTCTTCTTTTTTTCTTCTCTTTAATCTGCTTCCTGATGATGTTTGAAAAATCTGCTGATGTTTCTTTTTTTTATTCCTTTCATGTCTGTTTAACGATCGATCAGATCAGAGCGAGTTCACAGAGACGACACTGATTGATCTGCTATTGATCACCTATTGATCTTCCATTTAGAGGTCAAACTGAGCTAACAGCATCACACTCAGCACCAGATTTTATTTATTTGTTTATTTAATTTTTCATTTAAATAATTCCCACAAATTTAAACAGTTTCTGTTTTAGACACAGAAACTGCAGCTTAGTTTTTATTTATTACTTATTAACTTACTATTAAACAAATCAGTTTAAATAAAGCAAATAGGAGGTTTTACTTTACAGACACATTTACTATGTTAGCAGTTGTTGTTTTGACACCATTGTGTGTAAACCTGTAAGTAATACCTACTAAATACTACTTCAAGTTAAATAACACTGCTGCCACTAACAGGTAACATAACAGGATGTCACTATAATAATGATATTTTTACTTCTATATTTGCATTATATTTCTCAGACACAGAGTCAGGGATTTAAATTCCTGCAGGCTGTCAGACTGAAGCTGGACTGTGACGATACTGACGGGACAGTTTGAACACAAAGACAAAAGAGAGAAAGGTGTGAAAAGCTCGTCGAGTGTTGACGGAGTCTGACCCGCACGGCTGTGATGTGTTAAAGATCAAAGCTGCATTCATGTACAAACACACCGGTTTCACTCTGACATCCCTAAGATGCCTCTGAAGTCAAGTACAGTATGGCTGTGATGGTGTAAATCTATTGTACTTTCATACTTTTACCATTAACATCTGGAAATATTCCTGCGAACATCTGTTTGCTATGATCGTTTCTCTGTGTTTGTCCGTCCGGGTCACAAATACAGTCAGTATTTGTCAGTCACAGTGGTGGATTCTTTACTTAATTAAAAGTAGAACTAAAACAATGTAAAAAAAAATACTCCATTACAAGTAAAGTGCATTTAAAACAGTAACTTTAAAGATGACATGTTTCTCTTCTTCTCGTTCCCTCAGCTGGATGTTTCTTCTCTTCTCTGTGCAGAGTCACAAGTTTCTCTCCTTTAATTTAACTCGTCAGCCTACGAACATGACTGGTGACATCACAAACGCTGAGAATGGACTTTACAGTGAAATATGAGGAAAAGAGTCGATGTAACTTCAAGAATTTTTACTGAAATTTTTTTGTTGTTGTTGTTGCAAAAACAATATCAGATCTTATTTAAGGAATTTAAAGCAGGACCTTTCATATTATGACTTTAAGAAGGACTTGTTTATCAGCCCATGTGACTGATATATTATATAAATTACACATCATAATGAATTTGATTTGCATTTTACTGATGCAGCTGGTCTGAACATATGCATATATATATATTTGGACATGCTTTCTCATCCAAGTGAACAGGAAATGTGTCCAAACGTTTGACTGTCTAGTTTAGTCCAGTGTCAATCTGAAGGGTCGTGACATGACAGTTCTGTTATGGATTTGTAAACATTTTTGTGACTGTTTCTCTTATCTTTACTCTTTTGAGACACGCTGGATAATTTTACCTTTTGTGTGCATTAATCACTTCTATAAATGAGAAGTTTAGAGGTGAAACGTCTTTTTGATGGAACTGCTGACAACTCAACATGAACAAGAAGTCTCGACCGCACGCTGCTCCTTCTGTCAGGAGCACAACTGAGTTCAAATATTGAAATCTACTGTTTTAATCTCTAACAGTGACCGAAGTCATCAATCTGAAGACTTGAGTACTTGAGTAAATTACTTTCCACCGCGGGTGCAGCAGAAACAGAGTGGAGTGTGGCGCCACCTGCTGACCGCAGACAAACACTGCATCTTATTAACAACAAAACAATCCAGATTATTTGTGATAGTTCGTGTTTTAGGGACTTAATAACAAGAGGAAACAGGACAGCAGGACTTAAAGATAATTAGTACGAAATTTAAACTTGTAGAAAGATGTTTGGTAAAGCAAACGATGAAATAAATAAAGATAAAGAGAAGATAGACATGATGTTTTATTGTTTTGTTCTCTTCTGTATATTTTATATATAATCTGACAGGTGAGATGATTTCACTTACTCTCTAAAAACTGTTTAAAAGACAATGAAGAGTTGAAATATTAAAAAGCAGCAGAGCAGAAACAATGCTGAAACCAACAACAGCCCAAAAATAAGAGATAAGAAATAAGCTGCGGAGAGAAAAATCATTTACTTTATCTTTGCAGAACGATTTATTTTATGCATCATTTCACCAATTACTAAATTAAAACGGACTAACTGAGATAAACAGGAAAAAATAATAAACCAAACAAAGTGTTTGTGTATTTTGTGTAACTATAATATCGGCAGAATAATTAAGTTGTTTGAAGAAAAGTGAAAGTTAGCGGTTGAATAGAGGAGTGAATGGCCGATGAAGATGAACAAAGTGTTTAAATACTCAGTCACTCACATCATCGTTCACTTCAAACCATCAGAGGGTTCAGAGGTCAAATCAAAGTCCAGTTTTCTTCTCATGTCTGACTGAACTTCCAGCATCAAACACCCAAGCTCATTAACATATTAAAGCAACGTCAGGTGTTTGATGCTCCTCTGCAGACTTCTCTTTAAAAATGGACTGTGAGGGACTTCCAGAGCTCAGAGGCCTCTGGAGAAGCTTTCTGGAAACTTTTTTCTGGATCTCCACTTGTCGGCATGGACGGAAGCAGAGTGTCAGACTTCAGCATCCAGCGCATCCTCTCCCCGCAGTTCGGACACAAGCCGCCTGTGATGGAGTTCCCCCCGGATGGATATCTCCACGGGATCCCCGGCGGATTCAGCCTGGACTCCAGGAACTTCAGACCTCCAGGGCCGGTGCCGGTGCCGGTGCCGGTTCCAGACTGCCTGCAGTGCCGAGGGACGAACTTTGGAGACGCTTTTTGTCCGTACGGAAGCGGTTTCCATCACGCTGACTGCGGCGTTTATCCAAACTGTGGAGTTTACATGCGCCTCAGCCAGGACTCAGCAGGTATTTACACATTTAATGCTCAGTTTCATCTTCCTGACAACATCATTTCAGCCTAAATTGTTTAGCTTAAAAAAAAAATCACTTTTATTTTAAAACTTTTAGAAACTCGCATTAAAAGAGCAGATAAAAAAATGCCTAAAGTTTACAGTAATGCGCAGAATCTCTTGTTTCACTTGACTAACTAATGTTTTTTTATGTATTATTATTGACCAGACCCTCAATCGTTGGCTGGTTACCACGGTTACCATCAGACGGCGCAGTCCCAGCAGCGTCAGAAGGCCCGGATGAGGACGGTGTTCACCGACAGTCAGACCAAACAGCTCGAGGCGCTGTTCGAGCTCACCGACTACCCGGCCGTGGAGGCGCGCGCCGAGGTGGCGAGGAGCACCGGGCTGAACGAGGAGACCGTCAGGGTGAGTCTGATGTGATTAATCTCAGTGGGAAAACTTCGCTCACGGCAATGCGTAAAATCTCTCCAAGTTTGAAGGTGGCATTTTACGCATGATGCACCAATGCAACGAGGAAAGTTTTTTCCTCTTTTATAAAGCAAATTATGTATTTAAATTTTTAGGGGGACACATTCTAAAGAGTTAAACCATTAGTTAACGTTTAAGCTGTCATCCCAGCCCCAGATATTCAGAAGAAACCTCATTTGTGTTTGGAGCCATAAACTCTCCAAGTTGTATTTTTGCGCTAGAAGACTGTCAGAACTCACTGAGATAAAATCCGGTACATGAATGTTAGTTTATTGTGTTTGGAGAGACTGTGAAACTGAAAATCTCCTCTCTCTCTCCCTCTCTGTGTGTGTTTCAGGTGTGGTTTAAGAACCGCAGAGCCAGGAGGAAGCGGCAGCGCAGCGGGTCAAAGGTTAAATCCCCCTCTCCTTCTCCCACTGCTGGAGCCGACAAGAAGCTCTTCACCGCCTTCCTCTGAACCTGACCGACAGTCCGCCTCCTGCTCAGAGGTCGAACACATCTTCTCACCCCCAGAGGTCAAAGGTCAGCTGACTACATCCTGCTGAAGGGCGCGTCAGTAAGGCGGATGCTCACTGGATCATCTGCGGACCACCGCTGAAAGCTGCTTGTTTGTGGCTGCTGCTGATTCATAACACGAGACAATTTAAAACTATGATGATGCATTCAGGCACTGCTGGGACACCTCGGACTTAAACCCCCAAAGACAGTTAACTGTTAATACTGTCATTTTTGCCTTAATTTCTACTGGTCAACTTGTACTTTTCAAGTTTCTAATTATTTTGTATTTCTATTTAATTTATTGAAATTAGTGTATTAAAGATAATGTGTGTAGGTTTTAACCAGAAGCACCATTTCTGACCACAAAGTGGTTTCATTAAAAAAAATAAATCCAGTCATCATGATATGAATTCTGTCCTGTGATGGTTTTTATTTTGAGTTTTCTTAGTATCTCTATTAACTATTTCAGTAGCCCTCACATAAACAGAAACATTTGCATTTATATTGAAACACACTGAGAAAAACATTTATTAACTTATTAGGCTGTCATCTTAAATCCTAAATACAAAAAAATACAAAAAACAGAGCTGTGTCTTTATGATTAGGGTTTTGGTCACCATGTTTGAGCCGAATGGGCTGCAACTTTTTGTAAACACATCAACATAAACATCACTTTTCTCTAAATGAATAAGATTTCCTCAGGAGATCAGGCTCTGTTCATGGTTTTAAATGGAAGAAAATGAGAAGCAAACACAACCTCAGTGTGTTTGATCCATCTGTGTTATTTTACTGTTTGACCTGCTGACCTTCATATTAACTTTCTATCCTTAACTCTGTGTTCGCTCTCACAGTTCTCTTAAATTTGAAAAAATCCATCTAGAAGATATGATGACAACAATATAATATATTATGTGAGTACAAATATTATTTAACAAAAGGAGGAAACATGCAAGAATTAATTAAAGTTACTTGTGGGGTCCCTCAAGGCTCAGTGTTAGGTCCCTTAATGTTTAATTTGTATGCATATTTGTAAGATTGTTTTATTTGCAGATGGTACACAGTAATGTAGCATCAAATCATTATTCTTATTCTTCGCTAATTGCATGACAAAGTTAGCAAACTTATGAGAGAAATTGTTTAAAAATCTAAATATTGGGCGTAATGATAGACATAACTGCAACCCACATCTAAATAGCATGACTGGCTTTCAAAAGGATATTACAATAGTGTTTAAAGTCTTCACTATACCTCTGTAAAATAAATTTTACAGATCTCAAACACGATTTCTATGAGTAAAAGCAATGGACAGGAGAGGTAGAAAAACAACATCAAATTCTTTATTATATTCATCAAGTTGTCACTGTTATTATTTGAAGCATTTCCATGCTGATGAGAAGAAGATACACATATTGAAAAACCAAAATCAGAAAATACTGAGAGAGAGAAAGTTACAGAAAGAGAAAGAGAGCATGCAGTGAGTATCTGTTAAGATGAAGACGTCCGATGCTCGTTCTCCCCTGTTTCCCCTTTTTAACGTCCATCAGTTTCACGCACTTTTAAACAGGAGTGACTCACACACATGGGGCTGTAACCAAGCACAAAGTAACACACACACACACACACACTACAAAACTGGAGAACAAAAAGTACACTTAGTGAAGTTATCAAAATATAGGCTATATACTGTATATTCTTAAGACTTATTAATGTTAAAACAACCAGTGCTGAGTTAGTTTCTATGAGAATGAGTTCAACATTATATTCTCAAACACGTACACCGATCGATTATAGATGATCTGAAAGGTCCAAACCAGCGATTCTGAGTGTTTTAGTCCATAAACTGCAAATCAGTTTGAAGTTAAAGGGCTTAAACAAACAAAATCAGTAGTATGGTCCTTTAATTTGAGTAAATTAAACAGAGAATATGTAATGAAGAAAGCTTATGTAATGTTTTCCGGTAGTGACATGAATAACTAGTGACACGTAGTGGCCAAACCAGAGAAAGCTCCACATTTACACGGTAGTCAGAACACGATGTTCAAACCAACATAGGCTTCACTGGGACACGATGACTGTACCGTACGTTTACTGTACAAAGACAAACGTCCACCATCACTGTGGTCCACTAACGTCAATGTTTCACCTAAAAATGAAAGGAGAGTCAGCAGATCCTGACTCGGCGGAGCTTTAGCACTGAACGTTGGTGCTGCAGCAGCTTATTTGTAGCGGCACGTTTCCTGTGCGTGAAATTATATAAACAGATGCGGACTACACCGTGTGGGTTTACTGGAGTTCATCAGGCGGTTTGCATGGCATGGCGAAAGGGAAAGTAGAGCCGACGATATGAATACAGGGAGGTACAGCTGTGAGTCGTCTGCATATCGTGTGAACGGGACTTCAAAGATTCTCACTCCTGTCAAGAAATCGCCTTCAAGAACCTTTTTAACAACCCAAAGTGGTTCAGAAAAGTGGCTTAAAGTGAAGTTTGCTTCAGTTAGACAGATTTTACAGCTGAAATTAAGTTCAGTCACGTTTCTCAGTACACTGCGAACTTGAGATGCCGAGTATTAAAATCAGCAGTGTGCATAATATCAACTTCACCTCATCCCTGAAAAAAGCTGGAATTTGATGAAACATCATAAAATAAACAGATTTGGGTGTATTTTAAAGTCACTTTTCCAGAGCAGCCTGTAGTTTTCAGGACTTTTTTGGTCATTTCTGTTATTTTCAACGACATTTTCTACCCAGAAAGCTGCTCCACTGCATTTCAGCTTTTCCCAACATGGCCTTGTTGTTAGCATCAGACAGTGATCACACAAGATGATTGTTTTAGAAGCAAGGATTGCAAGATGATTAAACCACCTGAACTGTCAGGCTGAAAAACACCTTCAAAACAAACGCTAACAGGGCAGGAGTTTGTCTCCAAAATGCTAAACCGGTCGATGCTTTGTCAGCCGATCAGGATTCCTCGTACCTCAACCTACAACTCATAACACAAAGCCCGAGAGTTGGACGACGTGTTACTCGCATCATCTGTCCGCTCACATCTCACATTCAAGCAGTGACACTCAGAGCAGAGAAAGAAAAGCTCATATGCAGTCACTTGATGAGTGTAAGCGCTGTGGTTATCATTAGCGTGATGTTGAAGCCGACTCCACAGGCACAAACAGAACAGTTATCGTAACAGCAGTGTGCGGGAGCGACCACAAAGTGTTAGAGTAAAGAACAACTGAGAAAAATACTCAACGAACCAACAACAAATGTTCAGAACCGCCTGTTCAGTCTGAACTCGGCGGACTCCAAAACTTCACCTATATCAGGATTTTACCAAAATACCAGCACTTTTACGATAAATGACTTTTTAAAAATGCAGAGATTTGTGGATTAATTATAAATCAATTTAATCATAAAACCCATTATAACCCATTATTTATAGGTACAATTATCTTACATTTCTTAAAATTGATATAGATATTGATTAAGTTTTACAGCTCTGGAAAAATGCAGTTGCAACTCTGAGATCTGTATGTTTTATCCAAAGGAGGAAGCTAACTTGTGAGGAGCTTTTTGATAAATAACTCACAGGAAAATGAGTCGGAAAACACAAAATTCAGAAGTATACTCAAGTCTTTTCAAGAGCACAAACTATATCTGAACAAATGTGAGCGATGATTCATGGTCATAAATTGAAAATTCAACCTGTAAAACATGCGATTCATGCAATATCACTTAAAGATATAGATGATAAACTTTGGGTTTTTCTATAATTGGGTTTCCGTAGTGTTTGACTAATCTCAGAGTCTCTGAGGTGTGAATGTATTGAACCTCCAGAGATTGATTTGTTGTTTTTAAATGTTTCTTTTCTCCGTCTGAACATTTGTTGGTAGTTTCGGGGCATCAGAGTGTGAGTGTGTTCATCTCTCTGTACTGGTGTGCTTACAGAGTGTAAACAGACATTAACACAGGAACCATTTCCACACAGAGATAGGTACACTGTCATTAAACATATTGCTGTTTTCAGTTATAGAGTTTTTTTTTTTTAACATTAAGCACACACGTAAGTTTAGATTAACTTGTGTTTTTGTTTCGTCTTTTCACGGATGCTCACATTCACAAATGTACCAAAGTTATTTAACTGGAGAGAGAGAGAGGGATGAGAAGGAGAGGGGAGGAGAAAGAGGGACGAAAAGTTTTACAAATATCACGGACTCTCTGGAGAGGGTTTAAAATCGGGATGAATGAAATCAATGCCAGATGTGGGGAAACAGAGCTGGATAACATTCAACTCTAAACCGATTCAATGTTGTTTTAAAGCTGACATTAAGTTTAAACGAAGCTTATTTTCAGGCATATGCATGACAGAAGCAACAACAAAAACATTAATATCACATGTTTTGGGGCTGAAAACACTTTCATTTGAACATTTTTGATTTTTAAGATACATAAAGGAAGTCATCGTTTTGGGTCTGTTAGCAGTTTTGGTTAATGATGTTACAATTGTACCGTAGCTCTTTATAAGATTTCTATAATACACTGTATTTTAACTCTAACTAGGAGGACTAATGTTTGTATTTGGCAATACACTGATTAATAATGGCATTTTATTTATTCCAAGGCGTTCAGTTGAGATGATATCTAACTAGTTCTTCTATTCGAGACTAAATTAGCTTCTTTTTTTTTCTTCTTTTTCTATGTGATAAAGGAAAAAAAAGACAAATCCAGCTGTTTCCTATGTGTTCACACTTGTTGTGAAAGGGCAACTTAAACATACACTTTATCTTTAATACGTCCGATTCGACTTGATGTGAGAAAACGCTGGCATCCGTATTAACTACAGAGCGACAATTTCTCTCACATGTGACAAGATACAGTTCATAGAGACCAAGAACCATTTTGTCCTCTCACACCCCAACAGTGATATTACACATCTGTAATATAAAAAAATATAATCGACTGTAACAACATGATAAAATACAACAAAGTCAGTAGATACTAGATGATTAACCCTGTTTTCAGTTTGAAATCTGAGATTAAAGCATGCAAGTGATAAAGTTCTTCACACACAGTTTAGAGAAGAGGGTTGAAAGTAGATCTGCAGCACTGACTTGGCTACTTGTTGTAACCACCGTTCTCCGAGTGTGAGACTATCTCTCCAGCTCAAGGCTCCTCCAAAACACCTATCAAATCACGGTTAGTCAGAAAAGGCCATGCATGCGTGCCTGTGTGATCCTAACAGAGCGACGAGTTCACGATTAGTGCGTGGACGCCTCAGCTCACGTGTCTTAAAGAGTTTCAGTGGAGAGATAGCCTCGACACAAGAGGGAACCGTAAAGACAGCGCGGCAAGTTAAATGTAGTTCTTGGTCTCGGATGAGTAGTGAAGCAGCAGCAGCCAAATCTGGGTCCAACGCTACCGATCGACTCGAGTCAATCGAATTACATATTCTGCGTGAGTACTTGAACGCGTCGAAGCGACACAGAGTGGCGTTCACACTCACACAAGCGTGACATGCAGTTTCAAGGCAACGAGAAAGAAAAATAACTGTAACCGTCTGATGAGTATCGACTACATCGCCCCCTTCAGGACTGAGAAGGGCTTACAATCGTGCCATTGCAGCGTGTGTTCAGGTACTGACGCAGAGTATGTTCCCGGATTTAAACAAATACGCAAACCAACGACAGTATTTACACTTTTCCAGCCAGCTGGTGCCAAACTTGAATGTCTGGCACTCGTTCCAAGAATTTGGTGAGACCCAAATCTAGTAGCAGCAAAAACAAAACATGTAGCAGCACAAGCTAACGCTATGTGTGTTGTTTTTTTTTTTTTTGTAATCCTCAAGAGTGAATAAACAGCAGTTTTTCTGCCCCAAAAAGATACAACGTGGACAAATATCAAGCTGGGACGATGTGACGAAATGATAAGATGTGTAAACGGGTAAAGAGAATATTTTTGGGGAATTGCTTTAGCAGAGCTGGATTCTCAGTTTCATTAAAGGATTGCAGGACGTTTTGATCAGATACAAGGCACTATAGATTTTGCTATAGAACGGCTAAATTAGAAGGATTTGGGCTGAGCGTACGAGAGAAGAGGGACGAGGGGGGGGTTTCACTACGAGAAAAGTTTGACCGACAACAGCGTTAATCTGAGGAGACTCGGTGGGGGAGGGGGAGGGGAGCGAAAGTAAGAAATGGCGAAAAAGAAGAACGGAGATATCAATCCGGTGTAGGAGTAGAGGAGGAAGAGGAGGTTAGGACTGCATCTCAGCGCGCAGCATCCACGGAAACCAACAGCAGAACAGCAACCTGGAAGAGAAGAAGAAAGGAAGAGGAGGGACATATGAAAGATGAGGAAGAAGACTGACATGCGGAGTTCCCCAAGGCTCCATTCTGGGGCCTCTTCTGTTATGCGGATGACACACAGATTTACGTAACTGTATCACCAGGGGACTACGGTCCAATACATTTCCTCCCTATGCATTGAAGAAATCAATGATTGGATGAGACAGAATTTCCTTCAGTTAAACAAAGACAAAACTGAAGTAGTTGTTTTTGGAGCCAAGGAAGAACGTTTTAAAGTCAGCACTCATCAGTAACGTTAAAAACCACAAACCAAGCCAGAAATCTTGGTGTAGTCATGGACTCAGACCTGAATTTCAACAGCCACATTAAGCCAATTACTAATGTCTATTACTATCACCTGAAGAACATATCAAGAGTTAAAGGACTTATGTCTCAGCAGGATTTGGAAAAACTTGTCCATGCATTTATCTTCAGTAGACTCGACTACTGTAACGCTGTCTTTACAGGTCTCCCTAAAAAAATCGATCAGACAGCTGCAGCTGATTCAGACACTTTTAATCGTTTTTACATGTCTTGCTTTTAAATTCTGTTTAGTGCCTTTTATGATCTTTGTAAAGCACTTTGAATTACCTTGTTGTTGAAATGTGCTACACAAATAAACTTGCCTTGCCTTGTTTATATCACCTGGTAACGGTAACTCAAATTCACTCACATAAGTTTTAATTGTAATTGCACATTTGCGCACATCAGCAACATATATATATGATATTATCTTTGTTTAAAAAAAAGGGGGAAATGCTGCGTTTAGGTCACGTTGGAGTTACTATAATCACCCATTTCTGACTTGTAAGTAACATCCACAATAACACACAGAAGTTGGATTTACAACTCCAATAAAGAAGTAGCTGAAAACAAACATGGACGCCTCAAATAATCCATCATTAAAGGTGATTAATTGATACGGTGCAGAAGTTCAGCGCTGTTCGGATCAAGTGTTGCTGTCTTGTCACTGTTCTCACCTGGATATGGAGCTCTCAGAGGTCAGGTCTTTAGGAGAACGCATTGTGTTGAAGTTACGTTTGGGCTGCGACACTGCGAGACACAAACAAACAAACAAACGATATGTTAATGATGATTCAGGGGTAAACATAAAGGTGAGTAAAGCTTCATCACAACACAAACCTTTATTCAGATTTATGACTTTATGCTTTTGATCCTTCAATTGAAAATTGTGTATTATTGTTATTTTGGGGGTTTTTATTGGTAGTTTTGTCCATTATTTCTATCAGTTATGAAACTATTTTACTTTCAAACTTCACTGCAAAGAAATAGCAACATTAACAGACTCATTTTTTACAACAGAATCCACAACTTAAGCATCACGGAGGATTAAAACAAGTCCAGTTGAACTCTGAGATAAATGAAAAACAAAGGCAAACATCCCTGAACTGTCCGCTGTAGTATAAACCGTTCACTGCACAATTGAACTACAGTAATTTCAGGTACAAAGTCGAACCAGCGAGAAACTCAGTCGCTGTAAGAGTGACTGTAAGATGATACTTACTTGTGACCTGATGCACTTTCTTCACCATGGAGTTGTCGTTCATCGAGCCGTCTTTAGGACCTCCGATTCTAGTAAAGAAAAAAGTGAATGAACTTTCAGTTTATTGGTGTTTTTATTACGTTACTAAAGTAAATGTTATCCCGGCACCAGCTTTCCACTGGCTTTAATAACATCCTCAATTTATCCTCACCTCTGGACGCGGGAGGGCGGCGCAAACACTCCATATTTGGGGAGGCAGCTGAAGTAGCGGACTCCAAACACCGAGCCGTCGTGTTTCCCCGTCGGCTGATCCAGCTCGATACCAAACCAGTAACCTGCAGGGACACATAGCGGATCAGATCACACCCTCGTCTGCTTCTGACAAGTCGCTAATTGTCGCTGTCGAGTGAAAAACTGTCACCCTCTCGGAAGAAGGCAAAGGAGGACGACTCACGTGTCTGATCAGAAACAGAACGACGATTTTTCTTATTTTAAGATTGTCACCACTAAAGATTGTCCAGTGGCACCAGAGGAAACGCCAACATGTTATAAATAAAAAGGGCTTTCTCCTCGGTACGGTGGCCATTATAGGACATGTTAGCTAATGTAATGCTGTAATGCTTAGCATGTTAGCATATTTTCTGAAAAAGACGTATTTAGCAGTGTTGTTTTGCTCCTTCGGGTCATTTGTTTACATTTTGGCAGTAACTGCTCTGTCTCTCTCTCTCCTTCACCTTCCAGATGTGTGAATGGCTGATTGTATGCAGATGGTGCACCCTGATTGGCCTGGTTTGCCGGGACAGCTGACGACTGATTGGCTGACCCATATGATTTAAAAACCAGCTGATGCCCTCTCTCTCTCTTTCTCTCTCTTTCTCTCCCAAGTCCAACAATGGAGGCCCATCTTGTCAGCAGTTAGTGTGTGTGTGTGTTATTCTGTAAGTGAGCAACCTAGTGATGCAGAACCAAGATCTTTAGGTCTGTTAGGCCTGTAGCATGGATCATCTGTGTATATTGTAAATAGTTGCACAACACTAAGCAGCAGTTAATTAGTAGGAGAGAGAAGCCCCTTTTCTTTTGTGTGCATCATTCTCCTGTAGGAGTTAGGTTAGTTGTCTTTTGTTTCAATTTTATTTTGATAGGGAAGTTTAGTTTACTTTTGTTTGTTGTTTTGGGGGCATTGCTCATCTCTGAAGTTAAAAATAAACTGCTTTAGTGAACTTTCATGGTTGTTGGGCTGATTATTCTTGGGCTTGGGAGGAGTGGGGGGCTCTTAGCATGTTATATCCAGGTTTCCCCTCGACTGGGGCTTAGTTCACAGTTTAACGATTGTTAAGTCAAAGGATGTATTAAAAAGTATTGATCGGTATTTAATTAGTAAGTGAAAACACAGGAACGGGAAGAAAAGAAAAGTTTGATTATTAAAGGTAATGACTAGAGAACTAATGTTAGAAATGTCAGACCAAAACATAAAACGTATATGTGATTGAATAAAGTTGTCTCTGATAAAACTGGCGTCTCATCTGGACAGAGTCCACTGAGGACCAAGCGGACAGACCTGGAGCAAAGTCGGTCTTGCCGTAGAAGCGGACGACGCCGTGTTTCTGTCCGGCCACCAGAACCTGATCGCCAACTTCCACGTTCATTCCCTCCGGATCCAGACTGGCTACCGACGACTTCTTCCTCTGGGCTGAGAGCACACAGCAGAAACACACTCACAGCCAGGTTTACACACGTGTGTCTGTTATACTGTACCGCAGACACCAATCACCTTTCTTCCTGAGCATCAATCAGAGCTACCTCACCTTTCTCCTTCTCCTTCTTCTCTTTCTCCTTCTTGGTCTTTCCGGCGAGGCGGGAGGCCAGGTCCATGCGGGGCGTCCGGGGGGTGGAGGTGACAGATGAAAGCGCCTGATCCACAGCCTTGGAAATCTTTGACACCGGTGCGAAAATCCCTGCAGGACAGAGGAGACAGAACACACTGAAACCTCAAAGCCTTTGAAGTTATCTCGAGTTCATTCCCGTGCATAAATACTCCAGAGGAAGCTCTCCTTTTAGCTCCGGTTTGGTCTCCACCACCATCAGATTGGTGACGTATTCTGCAAACTCAGTGTTTTAAATGACAAATGTTCCCTTTTTGCTACGTTTTTGTATTACAGCAACATAAAGGACATGCTCTGACTGACCAGTAGACACCTCCCTTTAAGAACGATGCTGTGAGAAACAGCTATGGCGATGACAATCTTATTTTTTTTAATCTTTTGTTTGGCTTCTATTTCCTTCTTTTTGCAAGTAGCACACTGGAGTCACCTGGTCGAGTCCATGTTTCAGATATGTGCAAGTAATCCTGGAAATCACTCACTTTCTGCTCAGCGACTGTGTTTCCTGTCTGTGTTTGTTCAAGTTGTTCAAGAGCGTTCGTGTATTTCCTGTTGGTTCTTTGACATTTATTTCAAAGTTTTCTTCAGCTGCTGTCTACACTTGGGTCTAATTCAGCGGACCTGTAAGAGCCCGTCTGCAACCGTTACTGTTTAGTAACAGAATCAACAAAAGTGTTTGCAGAACAGTACTCGCCTTGCATCTTCGTATAAAGCTAACACTTCACTTTAAGTCCCTTTATTTAGCAGTTATAAGCAGTTTATATACATTCATAAACTCATAAATGTTTATAGCACACTATCAAGTGTTTATTAACGTACAGTATTTGTCAAAAAGCATAACATCTCCGATGAAAACAGCTACTGTACACTTATCAATAAGTAGAGGGACTTAAAGTAAGTAAACAAACTGGTGTTCACTGCTGTGCTCAGAGGCATCATGGCAGCTACCGTTACCTAGTTTAGGAGGGCAGATGAAGTAGCGGACGCCGCCGACGCTTCCGTCGTTCTTCCCCTCCGGCTCGTCGAGCTCCACGCCGACCCACTGCCCGCTGGCGAACTCTGTGGTGCCGCAGAACCTCAGAGTGCCGCTCTGGATGGAAAAAGAGAGAGAGAGAGAGACAGAGAGAGAGAGAACATATCATCTCTTGAGTTAAGAGGGACGCAAAACCTTTCCCGCCCCTTGAAACATGCCTTTCAGAGCTCCATTAGCTGCTTACAGTAGTGTTGCATGGAGAGGCGGATAGTCTGAGTGTTGGAAAGGAGGGGGGGGGGAGGAAGGGAGGAAATGTATAACAAACAAAGTGCATCAACGCTACAGATGGAGGGAGAGAGGGAGCAGATTTTAATTTTGCCATGTGACAGGAAGAGAGAGCAGTGTTGTCAGTGTGGTGAGTCAGTCCAGTTAAATCTACGTTTTCCAGCCGGCGCCCGTTTTCCCACCAACCTGTCTGAGGTTTGCAGGCGGGCTGTCGTCTCTGCTCTGGTCTCTCTGGAGCTACACAGCGAGAACACAGTGTTCAGAGCTCAAACAGCAAATACATGTAAAAGCTCATAGTTGTTTTTTTTTTACTTTTGACTTTCGCTGGCAGACTTTTGTGTTCATGTGACATCATTTCAGGAACATTTATGTCTATTTTCTCACACACTTAAACAGCTTTTTAAGGAAGCAGGAAGTCTCGTTTTATCATCGAACCTGGAAGTTGGACGGGACTCACTTCCACTTCTAGTCACACTGAGCCGTTCTGGCCTTCAGTCCAGAATAAAATGGCGTCCCTCCTCCCCTGTATATGAAAACGCTGGTGTGGTGTTGTACTGTACACATGCTCCGCACATGCTCGGACGGAGGAGAATTACCCGTTTGGGCATTTTTAATGGCGCCAGTTTAATGTCTTGTTTATGCTTCAGCAGATGTCCTTCGCAGTAATTTACACCTGGGGTAGTTTGATATATGAAAGCAGAACAAACTGACGGGTTATAAAGCACCTAGCATTCACAACTAATATGAAAATTCAGATTTTAACTCTTCATTGAACGCCGAGTCGACCCTCCACATGGTTTCCTTTGACAGGAGAGCGTCTGACTGCTTTGTGCTTTTGCATTTGTGTCATTCAGGTTCACGACAGGAGCGTCAGATCGTCAGAGCCGGGCGGCTGACAGTCTGACACCTGCTTTACTCAGCAGGTGTGAAATTAAGGGTACTTCTGTCGCTTTTTGTGCAACTCAATAAAAATCTCTGACTTCAGATGTGATCAAATAAACCAGTTTGTTTTAAAGCAGGATGAGCTCTTAAAGTCTGGAGACATTCAACAAATCCTGTGAAGCAAGATGAACGACAACGAATCGATCCGCTAACAAGCATCGCGCCAAACCCTGATGACACACACACACCATCCTGCTGCCAGATACACCCACTACGGCACCACGCGTGGATTCATCCGCCGCTGACAATTATGCTGTCTCCACTTCTTTGAGTTGAGTCGCTGAGCCTTTTTAAAAGATGAGACTGTGTATTTAAAGATGTACTTTTAGGAGGAACTAACGGGCTTTGGGCTGAGAGACAGACTAACACATGGTTGGTTTGGGTCTGCATATGGGATGTGTTGCTAGTAAGAAAAATATACCTGGTATACAACGCTAGAAAAACTCTCCTTTCACCCATGACCCCTTGCATCTTATCTCCACCTGCATTCTCAGTAAACACCAGTTCACATCCTCTAATTTAAAACATGTTCTTCATCTTCTCATCGTGTTCACCGACGTATAAAATCTGATCCTGACCTTCATGTCGTCCAGCATGACGCGGTCTCCCAGCTTCAGCCCCAGCGAGGACAGCATCAGGTTTCCTGGGATGTTGTCGTAGTTGGGCAGCGTGGCTCTGGGGAGGTTGCAGCTTAAAGGAACGGCGTCCAGCAGCAGCTGCTTCAGCTCTTTGGCCACCATGGCGGCCTCGGCCTTGTCCAGACTCATGTCCATCGGGTCGGGGACCACCTCCGCTGGGACCTGGCCTTTATCGTTCTGCGGAGAGACAGAACGAGGGAAACTTATCTTTAGGTAGGTCAAGGAGTCAATCTGAAAGTCAGGATTTATAAGAGATAGAAAAGATAAAAGGCTACAGAGCATTCAAGGGAAGAAACATGGAGGAGGGATTATTTTCTGATCCCGCAGATGGAGTTCTGTCTCTGGATTTAGGGAGTGCATGTCACTCACTAGAGAGTCCAGACACATGCTGTGCAGCCGAGCATCGCTCAAACCTGCAGAGCTTTACTTTAAACTGTAGTTTGATGTCAGGAGTTAAGCTGAGTTTTGGATAAATGTGTTAGAAAAATGACGTAAAAGAAATGTAGAATGTTACAGTTTGATGAATCAGTGCAGTCATTGATAAATCTATTTAGTTTGTCCATCTTACCCCATTAAAGGAGTCCTGACCTGTTTCAGAGATTACACATGTTACCAAAATTCAGTAAGAAAAGGTAAAAAAGAAGAAAGGCGAGTTGTTACCCGGACGGTGGGGTTGGCTCCGTGCTCCAGCAGACATTTGACCGCACCCAGGCAGAGGTTGGAGGCAGCGATGTGGAGAGCCGTCCCGTAGTGGAAATCACTGCATGTGGAGTTCAACACTGTGGAGAAGAACACAAGAAGAAGAAGGAGAAGAAGGAGAAGGAGGAGGAGGAGAAGAAGAAGAAGAAGAAGAAGGAGAAGAAGAAGAAGAAGAAGAAGAAGAAGCAGAAGAAGAAGGAGGAGGAGGAGGAGGAGGAGGAGGAGGAGAAGAAGGAGAAGAAGAAGAAGAAGAAGAAGAAGAAGCAGAAGAAGAAGGAGAAGAAGAAGGAGGAGGAGAAGAAGAAGAAGAAGAAGAAGGAGAAGGACAAGAAGAAGAAGACAAAGAAGCAGAAGGAGAAGGAGAAGAAGAAGAAGGAGGAGGAGAAGAAGAAGAAGAAGGAGAAGGAGAAGGAGAAGGACAAGAAGAAGAAGAAGAAGAAGAAGGAGAAGAAGAAGAAGGAGAAGGACAAGAAGAAGAAGAAGAAGGAGAAGAAGGAGAAGGACAAGAAGAAGAAGAAGAAGAAGGAGGAGAAGGAGGAGGAGAAGAAGAAGGAGAAAGACAAGAAGAAGAAGGAGAAGAAGGAGAAGGACAAGAAGAAGAAGAAGAAGAAGGAGAAGGAGGAGAAGGAGGAGGAGAAGAAGAAGGAGAAAGAGAAGAAGAAGAAGAAGAAGGAGGTGTCTGTGATTCACAAAAATAACAAACCTTTGTGAAGAACAAATTATCACATGTGAATGAAAAGTCAATGATTGTGTGTGTGTGAGTGTGTGTGTGTGTGTGTGTGTGTGTGTGTGTGTGTGTGTGTGTGTGTGTGTGTACCTCTGGGTTTAGTGGCTTTGAGCAGGACTCGGATCAGTTCTGGGACGTCGAAATAAGCGGCGTAGTGCAGGGCGTTCATGTTGGTCCAGCGGCTCCTCAGACTCACGTCGGCGCCCAGAGAGATCAGCTGGCTGCTGAGGCGCAGCGCCGCCGCCGGGTCGCCTGCACACACACACACACACACACACAGTTAGCATAAAACCTGGAGGCTCTGCGACGACATCCGTCACACCGCAGAGCCTCCGAGCCGCCCTCTGCACTGACTGGACTCCTTTCGTCGGAGTTATTTCACCAGATTAATGTCAGAGCTGGAAGAGGGATCCCTCCTCTGCTCCTCTTCCTGAGCTTTCTCCCTTTTTCCTGTTAAAGACGTTATTTTTATGGGTTTAATGACGGAGGTAAGCTGGAGGTTTAGCCCTCTGAATCAATTCATTGTTGGTTTTGGTCTTTTCATGGAATTTGCTGCAATAATTCTGGCAATATTTTTGTTCTACTTATTGTCAACAAAGTGTATGTGCAGAACCAAACCAACAATGAACTGATCTAACAAGTATTGTGTGTCTATCCAAAGCCTGATATATCTTCTTCCTCAGTGCTGTAGATCTCTGGCACCCCGCTGCGCTGGGTACCGTGTTCCTTCATCACGGTTACAGTAGTTTGTCACTCTAAAGACTAATAACAGCATTAGCTCGTTATAGCTTGTTGTGCTACATAATCACAACCTCGCTGAAACAGCCAGCTTTATCTTGTAGCCTCTCAATATGCTTTTCTTTTTGGCGACTTTGCACCTGTTTTGTTTGTCCAAATGACAACTGCACGGCCAACAGTAGTCTTCATATGAAAAATAACATCTTCTAGTTACATCAGTCTGGCTCGGAAAAGTCTGGTCCTTTATGCCAGAACTATGCAGATCAACACATACCTTCTACATCTTGTCAGCCACACCTGTATAAAACTCCAGACCTCTAGGCCTGACCTTAGGGGAGCGAGTTTTTAGTTTGTGGTGTCTCTGAACCTCTCCAGAGCTTACAACTATGGATGTTAAAAGGTTAAAGAGGTTATTTTTGGGGGAGGGTTTCATCTGAATTGAGGGTCTAATGATAGATGTAAGATGAGGGTTGAACCCTCTGTATAGTTCTGACTGGACAAACAAACCGGCTCTATCAAGCTTCGGCTGAACAGGCAACAATTGTTAGAATCAGTTCATTTTTATGGGGTTTGCTGACAGTCATTAGATTTATCTGATTACCTTCCTCTAAATGTTGCATTGCGGTCGAGCTCAGTCGTGTCAGACTGACCGACTGACGTTAATAAGTGTCTTACCGACTCCGTGTGCTCCAGCCTTGCAGCTGTAGTGAAGCAGCGTCATGTCGGTCAAACCGTCGCGGTCGTTCACGTGACAGCCTCGCTTCAGGATCTGAGACAGAGGGAAAGAGGACAGAGGTTAACAGAGAGTCACGGTTACTCTTCCTGGTTTGGTGCACACACGCTTCCATCACGTTATCCTGATGAATCATTGGTTAAATGTCCTTGTGTGAAAATACCAGTCAATCAAGAAAATAGCCGACTCATTGTAGCAGCAGGGCTAGCAGCGGCTAACGTAGCTCCGCTTTCAGATGAAAGAAATGAGTGTGGAGGAAGTTTTTCCATTGTGGACATCTTCGGCTCTGCCTGGTTTATTATTTTTCATATTTTCCATTTCTAGAAGGTATTATTTTATGTTTTCGCTCATTTAAACAGCAAACAACCTTCATTTGAACAACATAAACTGCTGTAAACTTGCTTAACTTATGCCAACATTAAGCTTAAACGTAGAACATGTAATTTCAGCCGCTCAGCATCTCAAATCAATCTCAAAGGGATGATGGGAGTTGTTGTCTTGGTTGTTGTCTTGGTTGTTAAACCGGCAGCTTCAGTGGGATAGGATTACTCCAGTGTTGATGGTTCAGGATGTTTTTACCCGCAGAGGTCTCCTCCTCTCCAGAACAAACGGACCCGCTGATTCAAATCATTCAAATACTAATTAAAGCAGATTTCATTGTAGACTTGAGATTGGTCTCTGTGTCTAGAACCATGGGATGAGAAGGCTGATTGGTTCCCAAATGGTTGGGTCCAACCCCCAGCTGAGTACTAACTCCTCCCTTGTATATATGAGTGAATTCAACCTTTATACTTAAAACGCTCTGAAAAAAGGCTCTGTGCCCAAACGTGGAAGCGTTTTTCTAATGTGATGTGAGCCAAATAAACAAGTCAAATGTTCATATTTTGTCCTCCTTGACTGGAAAATTGAGATGTGCTACCCTTTTTTTCTACATTTTTGAAACAAGTCTGCTGGATTTTGGGTTTAGCTCTCCACCGAGAATTGTTGAAGCGCAACGTCCTTCTTCAATTCACTGAATAAAACAGTTTCAGCTAAAAAAATCAGTGTTTCTCCACCATGTTGGGCGAGCAGCGGACTTCCTGGAGGGGCTGTTAGCCGAGCTGCTGCTAACGTTTGCCCAGTTTATTTCTCTGATAACTTAAGATCCAGACGTCCAGTGACTAAAATCCTTCTTGCGGCTAAAAGATCAAGTTAAAAACCAGCTAAATTTATCATGAAAATGTGGCTTCAAACTGAATAAAAGTCCATTTCTAACAGTTTGTGTGGAACAAGCACAACAAAGCCCATGTATTATCTTGTATGTGTGTAAGTTACTCTTTGCTAGACGCCATTGTAGCGGACAAACACGGCGCCGACGCATGCATCTTGTGCACTATACTCTTTGGTAGAGGAGGTATGACGCCATTGACAGGCCACCAAATGAAACGGTGCGTTACTTTGATTAAAATGACAGATTTCTCTGGGTTTGAAAACTGTTGGAAACATTTGGGATAATGTAAGAACACAACTCAACAACATATAGAACATAGGTCTAGACCTGAGTGACAACAACCTGACGGTTTCAGGAGAGAAGCTTCTGTCTGGTCTAGTTTTAAGCATTTTAATGAGGAATTATTACAGATTAGAGCTTTAAATGAGCTATTCTTCATTGTTTTTTCATATTTGTGGCGTTTTGCTAACAAGTGAAATCAGACATTAATAATATATATCTCCTTTTTATTAGCTGGACCAACTGTATTAGCCTTATAATAGTTTCTGTTTGTTCTGTCTCATAATCATCATGTCAGTCATTTGTGAAGCACTTTGAACTGCAACAACCTGTATAAATAAAGTTTGAGCTGTAACTGCAAGTGATGCTGTTTTTCTTTCAGCCATTTTGACACCAGTTTGTTTGCTGACGCCTGCTGTTAGTTGTTTTATAGAAGGAGATAAATCCAGATATCTCTGACTGTGGTTGACAGGAATGGTTTTTCCCGCTCTGATGCTCCTAATTGACCCACGTTCGTTAAAAGCAGCTAAAAACAGAAAACACTGAATGAACCACGACATCAGATATTCTGGAGTAGAAGTCCCAGTTTTCTCTTTAGGGTTTATATTTTATCGTTTACAGGAATGATCCAAAATATAGAATATGGCAGCAGAGAACGAGATGATCAGAAACGTCAGCGGTTGTCTCGCTGAGACTCGTTTCTGAGTCATGTCACTGTCTGCTCCTCGTTTTATATCCCTCCAGGCTGAGTCAGCTTCCTGCTGAGTCATGATAGAGTCTCACTGACTTTCCATCTCTCTCTCTCTCTCTGCACCACTTTCTCTCTCCGCTCTGTCTCTTTTCTAGTCCATGCAGCCATTTTATCTGGGTCATTATCACCCATGTGTGTGTGTGTGTGTGCAGGGAAATAATGTAAGTCAATGCAATAGTCGAAATAACAAAAAAAACAACTTTGCATGTGTGTGTGTGCTGAGTGTGCATGAGGGCTGTCAGTGCAGTCGGTGTTTACAGGGAGGATTCATCCGTTCCCTCGTCTCCCATTTTGAATCTCTTTTTCCACTTTTCCGTTTCACATTCCTCTCTCTCTTCTGTCCGCGTGTTTCAGGACGGCAACAAACAATTCAGCTACAAATAATAATAAAAAAAACCTGAGCTGATCATTTTATTTTTATTAGATTTGGTCATTTAGATATAATATTTAAACTTGGTCCTCATTTTCATAGTTTTGTACATCATTTATATCAAAGATAATCAACTGTAATCAAATGTTTTTGATAGAAATAGAAGACAATAAGATGTATTAACCTTTCAAATTTGACCCATTTTTACATTTGAGGCTGAAATTTTCAGATTAAACAAAAATATTTCATCTTTTTTTAAAAACTTTTGTGCAGCTGATACACATACAGAGAGGTTAACTATGAACCATATTTATTATCCAAAACTAACATTTCAAAGGTGCATTCTTCGCATTCAATAAAATGAATTGAAATTAATTGAAGGCTGTTTTATGTAACACGGGACCAAAATACAGTGTGATTGGAAATGTTGTTAGTTCCCTGAAAGCTTCATTAAGGATTAATCACCCATTTATTAATGACTGGATCATGAATCGTGCCTTCAACAGAGCGAAATGTGAAATGTTTTGCTCCAGCATTCAGCTCCGACACGAGCTCCTCGCTGCTCAGTGAGATGTCATTGTTCATTATCTCCTTGTGTGTGTGTGTGTGTGTGTGTGTGTGTGTGTGTGTGTGTGTGTGTGTGTCCAAAGGGTTGAATCTGGGTCAACGTGACAGTGACAATCGAGTCTGGATTCAAGCTCCACGCCAAGAAAAACCAGGGCGGGCGAGACAGACATGTAGTTAAACACGCAGAGAGCTGAAGTCCAAAAGCAGCGTCTGTGCTATTAGCATTAGCTTCTTTAGCTTGTTTTTAGCTCTACAGTCAGTTTCACAAATGAACATTGATGTGTGTTTCTTGCTGTAGTCATTCCTCCTGTTCATACTGACCACTAGAAGATCCCTTCATAATGCACTCACAGTGGAAGTGATGATCCAAAACCCTGTTTCTGTGCAAAAAAAAATGTATTTAAAAGTTTATCTGAAGCTAATATGAGGCAACTATACTTCCACTGCGGCTGAACAGGACACAAACAGGGAATTGTTTACTAAAAAGACTGTAAATGTGGAAGATATCCACTTTATTTAAGTCTAACTCAGACTGGCAAAGCTTCGTATAAGCTTCAGATAAACTTTAAAACACATAATTGCTCAAAAGAGGACTGTGGGATCAGTGGTCGGTACGAACAGGAGGAATTATTACAGCGTTCAGCGTTCATATCGGCTCCTGACTTGTTGAAATAATATGAACTTTAACTCTTTCAAAACAGTTAAAGGAAGCAGCTTGTAATGAAAAATGAGACTGTTGTAGTCAACAAATGTTTGGTTATTTGTATTTGATGAAAACAAATGATCAATAATTAACTAAATGAGTTAATTCTACCTTTTAAGCACTAAGTAGTTTGGATTTAAAGACATCATAAGAACTTTTTTTGTGACGGCGTTCACTCTGGCAGCGTGTCTGCGATGTTCTCACCTCGTTGCCGATGATGTCGATCTTGTGCTGCACCTGGGGAACCCACTGACGCACGATGGCGAACAGCTCGGGGATGGTGGTCCGAGGGTCCATGAGGATCTCCAAACACGCCGGGTCGTTGGGGTCGAAGAAGGTGAAAGCTGGAGACGGACGGACACAAGAGAGGTTTGAGGTGAACCTTGACAACAGAAAGGGAAGATGAAAACCAAAAAAAAAACAGATTTGGAGAGTAGAAATGATTCCAGAGAGCGACGCCAACAAGTTTCTGTCATCGAATCAGAGACGACCTGTGAGCTCTGCGGTTTCTCTTCCTGCCAGCTCTGCAGTTTGAGCTCCGAGGCAGATTTCATTTCACTGAGTGACTGCAATCAGCTCGACAACAAAACAAACTTCACCTCTGACGGAAGAATAAGTTTCATCAATCTCACCGCAAACCGTGACCCTTCGAGACCATGACGCTGTCCTTTACTCTCTCTGTTTTTCAGGTTTTCTATCTGCTGTCTTACTGTTGTCCATTTAGCCAATCATATTGCTGTGAAACACCTTCTCTCTTCTCCTGATTGGTTGACGCTATTGGTTTATTAGTCTCTAAGACAGGAGTATTAAAGTTATTTCAGTACAAAAACCATGCACATGAACGGCATCTCTGTATTAATGTGGGATGTAACACCTTCGTTGTGTAACCGACTCCTTAAAGTTGAGCACAAAAAGGTGTGAAAGTGTTCATTAGTGAGTTATTCACTGCATTCATTGCTGAAAAAATGTTTTATTTTACAATTATTCTTTAGAGGTCTTGATGTCATGACTTCGGCTGGTTCAGTTCTGTGGTTCTTGGTGTAGCTTTGTTAAAAACAGGCGTGTTTCGGTGTTGCTATGGAGACTGTTTCATTGCAAAAGAAGCACGATGCTCTCGCGGTTCCCTTCCCTTCTCAAAAAAATGAAGCGTATTTCTCCATCCAGTGATTCTTCATCGTCAGCCGTTCATCTTTTTAATATCAGCTGATGACGTGTCACTCAAAAAAAAAAAAACGGTCCGGTCAGGTTCTGGTTAAATTTAGTTCCTGATCGGATGGTCCTGACTGAAACGTTCACTTTTTGCACATGACAAAATAAATTCATTCTTTTAGCATCTTAAGAGCCTCTTTTAGTTTATGTCATTGTCATAATCTTTCATAGGAGACTGTTCAGTTGGGAAAGGATGGATATTAGTTGTTGAGGAGAGGTGATTTGATTGGATTGGATTTTTTTTTTTTTTACTTGGTGGGTTTATTGGTTTGAGTTCTTATATCTGACTTTTCATAGATTCACTGTGATAGATCACCTAATTATCTAAAATCTCATAGAGGCAAGAAAAACAGTCGATATATTGATGCATTGACGTATATTTAAAAAATAAATAAAAATAAAAAGCTCTGCAGGATTGTGACCAGTTTGTAGATAAATGGCTAAAACTTGGCTCACAGTTTCACAACCGGACAGAAAATTCTCTGTCGGGCTGGTGAGCAGGACAGCTCATTCACTGCTGGGAAACGGAGAAAACACACACACACACACACACACACACACACACACACACAGTGTATAAAGCTGTTGGCCTGCTCTGAGTTTGTCTGGTGAATATCAATTAGCCTGTCGCCCATAAAGCAGTCAATCCAGAGCTTTTCAAACCTATCGATCGCTCGCAGCGCCGTCAGAAAATTCAGACCGCACGCACCGACGACCCACTGTCGGTCTGTGAGTTTAACGGTTGGTTTTATTGTAGCGTTGCAGTCGAGCTCTGTCTGTGTTTACGAGCGTTTTGTTAGACTTTAAAGCCTTGGCAGTGACTCTGGAGTCTCTGCTGTAGTTTATTTAAAAGCCCTGCATTCAAAATCCCAATAAAGTAAACGTCGAGAAGTATTATCAGCAAAATTTAATTTAAGTATCCAAAGTAAAAGTAGTGGTCCTGCTGTAAAACGTCCCCTGCGACTGATATTTTATTACATATAATATTATTTGATTGTTATGCAGCATGTTACTGTTGTAGCTGCTGGAGGTGGAGCTGCTTTCAACTACTTTATATACAGTTAGCTAGTTTAGTCCACTGGTTCCCAACCTAGAAGGGTCACCAGATTACTCTGAGGGGTCGTGAGATGATTAATGGGAGAGGAAAAGAAGAAAAATACAAAAAACTGCCAAAGCTTGCAGCTGTTTTCAGAGAAAAGCCGCCGTCATGTTGACACTAACCTGCTCAGCTACAAACAGCAAACAGACACAGTTAGCTGTAGACTAGCTGGTAGCATTTGGATGTGGATGTGGAAATAAAAGCGACTGTTTGCTAACAAGTCGTGTTTGTACTTTTGTTTGTTTGTTTTCCTGGTGAATATGGGGAAAAATGTGGCATGTACAAGATTAATGTCTGACTGTCTGTCTCTCGATCAAAACAATAACAACGACGGAGTGTGATGACGGTGTGAAGCAGCAAGGGATGATGGGAGTTGTTGTCTTTGTTGTTAAATAATCGGCTTCAGCGGGATACGATTACTCTGGTGTTCTTGGTTCGGGATGTTTTTACCTGCAGAGGTCTCCTCCTCTCAAAAAATGTAGGTGCAGATTAAAATGTTTCCTGGAGGGGCTGTTAGCTGTTAGCTGTTAGCCGAGCTGCTGCTAACATTTGCGGACCCGCTGATTACAGGTAAAATCACTGAATAAAGCAGTTTTATCTAAAAGATCAGTGTACGGCGATCCACGGACGTCAGATACCGGCTGTTAGCTGAGCTGCTGCTAACACTCGTTCGGTTTATTTCTCTTATAACTTTACATTCAGACGTTTGTCCGGTTTCTCCCGGGGGCTGAATTATCCGCAGAGGTCTCCTCTTCTCCAAAATCAAACGTACACGCAGATTAAAACAGTTAAAAAATACTACTTAAAGCTGTTTCACCTAAAATATCAATATTTCTGCAGCTGTTTGTTTCCTGGAGGGGCTGTTAGCTGTTAGCTGTTAGCCGAGCTGCTGCTAACGTTTGTTTCTCTGAAACGGTCCGTTACTTTGATTAAAATGACAGATTTCTCTGGGTTTGAAAACTGTTGGAAACATTTGGGATAATGTAAGAACACAACTCAACAACATATAGAACATAGGTCTAGACCTGAGTGACAACAACCTGACGGTTTCAGGAGAGAAGCTTCTGTCTGGTCTAGTTGTTTTTACACATTTTAATGAGGAATTATTACAGATTAGAGCTTTAAAAGGTGATGATTTGTTGTTTTCACTACTTGTTTCTGCTGAGAACTAGTGGACTCACTTCCTGCAGTTTTAAGGTTAAATCTGTCCACACAGACGAACCATTCACCTTTATAAAAGTGTGCAGGTGGACTAACAGGAGGGCAGAAGGTATGACTGTGTGTGGTATTAAAGGTGGTATAACGGTGAGTATTTAAGGTGGTATGACGTACCGTAGTCTTTGGGCAGCGGTGCCTGGGCGGAGGGGTGCACCATGGCTCGGCGCCGCGGTTCGTGGACCGGACTCTGGTATTCAGACACCGACAGCGGCTCAGGCTCCAGCTCCCTGCCTGCCGGCGGATCCTCCTCTTCCTCCCGTTCCTCCCTCTCCTCCCGCTCCTCCTCCTGCTCCTGCTCGTCCTCCTCCTCGTCCTCCACCTCCGTTCTCTCCTCGCCCTCCCTCTCCTCTAGCTCATACTCCTCCTCGTCGTCTTCCTCTTCCTCTTCCTCCTCCTCTTCCTCGGTCAGAGCCTCTTCCTCCTCCTTCTGGACCCTCCCTTCCTCCTGCTCCTCCCGGTCGTGCCTCTCCTTCTCCTGCACCTCCAGGTTCTCCTCTTTAGTCATGGTGAGGGATGCTGCAGCTGGGCCTGAAGAGAGAGGAGACGCAACACTTTCAATAACGTCAAATATGAATGTTTTTGTTTTTCAATCAGCAAAAACCTGTTTTTTTATTTCTCCTGTGCACATGAATATGAACAATTACGGTTATTTCAGACACCACAGCCTGTTTGGCAAACAATAAAAGGTCATCAGAATCCATTTGTACAGATGTTTCATGAAGTATACCTCTGAGTTTACCCTACAAAAGACAAGTTTAAACTGATTTACTGATGATATTATTGCTGTTCTGAAAAACAAACTCAACATCCAACAGTTGTATTTAGCATTTAATGAAAATGATTGAACTTATGAGTAGATATCAGAAGATCTGACTCTGACTCAATGGTTTTGACAGAGAACTTCTGTGTCGGTGCTCGGACCCGAACGTTTTACATCTTCAAATGACAAAAAGACCTAAAAACTTGTGACTCGTGTCTTGTGTCAGTTGACACCTGCGTGCCGACGTGTTTGTCCTGGCTTGGCTGAGCATCGCGTCAGCCTCATCAGCAGGTTTGTCAGTCATCCAATCTGAGGTTAGACCAGTATGATCTAGTCTGGTTTGATCTGATATGGCTTTTTTCTGCACCACCAGTCAAATGCTGTGCTCAGCTCAGGAGTGTGTGTGTGTGTGTGTGAAGCTAATTGACCCATTGCAGCATAATGATAATAGCAGCAGCTGAAAAGGCTAATGCTATCTCTCCCTGTCCATCATTAGCTGTTGACAGGCCTGACTGGATTAAATCTATAAGTCCACTTAACAAATGGACGAGGCACTGAAATCCATCCAGCAGCCACTCCCTCCATCACCGAACCGTCCATCTCCTCCTCCATTATCAAACACACGATGAAGGAAGGGAGGAAGGAAGGAAGGGAGGAAGGAAAGATGAATTTATATCATAAACCTCAACCAGTCCTTCCAGTTCAAGCCAGATAGGAGCTACAGATGTTGCACGATAACATACATACTGGATGTCCTGTAAATTCTGGTTCTGTTTGTGTTGAGTTTCATTGGATTGACAACTCATTCAGCAAACAGAACATCCTCAAGATGAAATGAAATTTGGGAGAATTTGGAGAATAACTATTGTTTTTTTGCTTCTCCTAGCCTACAAATCACCACATGGCCTCGCACCCTCACACCTATCTGAACTCCTCACCCCTTACACTCCCTCTCGTGCACTCCGATCACATGACGCTGGATATCTCACTGGTCAAGCTCCCTTTCTTTGGAACCAGCTGCCTCTCACAATCAAGGGAAGCAACTTCTGTTGAGATCTTTAAATCCAGACTAAAAACATACCTATTTGTAGAATCATATGAACCGCTTTAACAGCATTGACATGTGTTTATGTTGTCGCACTAACATCTTCCGTTTCTGTCACCAGTTGACATGATGTGACAAAATTTACATTGTGATGTTGTGAAGTGTGTTGAGACACTCTGACTTTGCATTTCAAATTAAAATAAACCTTAGAGACCTAAATCAGTTTTATGATTTTGAAAGGAAACATATCAAGGACGTCTGGATCACCCAAACTAACAGGCACTAAGTCACTTTTACAGCTGCTGACACAGTAAAGCCACAAAAAGTTAATCAGCTGAAGGATACAGGAGATATTTATCTTTATAAATATCCTTTTTTCTATGTTTCATGTGGTTTAGTGATTTCTACTATTAAGTAAGATTGCATCACTTCCTGTGTAAGGTTTATTTTGCCACCTAACTGCCAACCATTCGGCCTAGCTGTGTGTGATATCTGTCACGCACATCTTTGACGTAAATTCATATGATTGTTAAGGCGATTAGCTAATATTGTGGGGATGATCACTCTTGCTTTACCATTTGAATGTCAGCCATATTGGTGGTGGTTTACTATTTAATTTGCTTATATTTTGTAGTGATTGGTGGGTTTATTTATCTGCGATTTATTAATATTTGGTAAAAAGCAACTTATCCTTGTACAGATAATATTACATTAATGTGTTTTGTGCTTCAACTTATGCACAATGAGTCTGCAATAATAATAATTTAAAAAAATGGAGCTAAAATGCCACATCCTGACTCTCCTGAGTTGTTTGTCCAGAGTTTGGCTGGCTGAATTTACGACACTTCAGCAAGGACAGTACAATACATCAAATCATCATCTGCATATTAATGTATTTTATTAACGGTTGCCTTTGTTTTACAGTGAATTAAAGTGGGTTTGAGGAAAGAGGATACTGACACATGTAATCATTTAATACCCATAAGACATATCAAACATGTCGTACAGACATACGGCAGCTTCAGCAACACATGTCGACACTTAGAAACAGCACAAGTGGTGTAAACCGACGGCAGGTCATGTCAAACTGTGATGATGCATGTGTGGATTATGTTTTAAAAAAATGATCATAGTAATGGTAACCAAAAAAAAAAAAAAAGCTGCACACTCATTACTCTGATGCAGTTTTTTTTCATTTCAAGTAAACATCTCGACACTCTGCCATCTTCAGGATAAAATCCAACAGTCATCTGACATTTATGGTTATTAGGACACGAGTTACATGTTGTCAACTTTTAATGGTTTAAAAGTCAACATATGAGCACCTTGCTGTACAGGTTTTATGGTTAAAACACCTCTTTACTGTCTGCTGTCCAATAAAGACTTTAAAAATCTCATTTTGCAGGTCCGTGCTTGGCACTCCAGTCTCTGACATGATGGTCAGATCCATTACAAGCTCGCCTGCTACGCTGAGCTCTACAATTTTAAATCCTAATTATACTTTTTACACACCAGAGTCCAAATTTCATCATCTGCTTACGTCCATGTGAACTGTAAAACATGTTAAGCTCATTCTACTAAGAAACATAAACATAAACATATGTTCCCCTGCTGCTGTAAATGTGAGTTGACTGAACATAAGTGGAATAATTAGTTTAAATTCATCTCGTGAGTTGCTAAAATGTAAAACTAAAGTGAAATAAACTGTTCAGTCATGTTGAGAAACCTCACTTTTTTTTTTTGCTTTCAATCTACATTTTCTCAGTTTTTCATTTCACTCTAAGAATAAAGAGCTTGATATTTACAGCTGACGCTACTGGAGATGAATTACAACAGACAACACAGAGTCAACATGAGAGACTGTTACTCCCAGTGACTTTATTAAACTATGAGTGTTCAAAGACGGGGACTGAATTAAATAACCTCCATCCTGGTTTGCTCTGTTTTCATTATGCATGCTGGAACGTCTGCTGATATTAATATTTATATCTCCGCATTACATCCATTCAGCTAATCATTTCAAATCAAAAGAAACCACGTCGGTTGAACACATGCTTATAAGTAAAAAAAAAGGGGAAACTCTTCATTTAACTTAATGGCAACAGATGAGTTTATTCAGCGTGTGTCCACAAACCCTGTACGAGAGACTGTCTCTTTCCACCTGACTACATAAGGGACACCCTCTCCTTCTTCCTTGGACCATAAATTGTGAACTGCAGAATCATTCAGTATGAATGTGACTCTGAGCTGCGGCGTGAACAAAGCCACGTAAAGAGCAGACAGTATTCAACCAGCAGAAGAAGTCAAGTTAAACCAGTAAAAGCTTCTTCATCTTTCACATCTTTCTTTATCCATCTGCTCATATCTGAGGATTAGTGCACACACACACACACTGTGTAGTAGGTCAAGGGAGGCATATGAGATGTCTCTATAGTCTGAGCTATACACTATAATCCACACAAACACCAGCACTGTTGTTTAATCTGAGTCAGCTACTGTCTGTCTGCAGCACGAGCTACATGCTAAGCTAACAGTTGCTATCAGTTGCATCAGACGTCCGCGCAGAGAGGACTCTGATCTGTGGGAAACATTTAAATGCATCTTTAAACACTCCTTCTTCAGTTTATTGATGGAAGTCTTCTTCCTGTTTCACCCAGCAGCTGCAGTTTGAATGTTATTAATATTTTCGTTGTGCTCAAATCACGAAAAATAACAACAAAGTGATCACATGAAAACAACACATGAGAAAGGGCTCCTGACATCCTCTCCGGCCCGTTCTGTCTAGTGAACACTCCTTGATGAACACTTCCTGCTGCGACATTTGGTCGATTTAATTTCTTCTGTTTTAAAGTAATTATCTGTCTCTGTGCTACGGTTTATGTAATCTGTGGTCTCAGCTGGTAGATTCCTGCTCGAACACGACGGTAATCTAAACACAGGACTCAGCTGAGGCCACGATAAAGGTTACGCAACACGACCGTGTGAGTCAGCACGGACAGACAAATATGAAAGATAAAAGTATGCACACAGAGAAGAGTTGGACGTAATAAACACAAACAATCATCTTGAAATAAGTCTAGATTATTGCTGTAACACTCCTACCTGTTGTTTTCCGATGTATTACAGGTGGCATTTTGTCACTTAATGATGGAAAAACAGTGAAGAAGAAGCCCGGAGGCATGCGAAAGATGAATCATCAGGATCAGTGACGTACTTTATCGTCGGGCTTTTCTGTTTTTGACCTCTACGATCTGACCTCAGGAGTCGCCGACGGCTGAAAGTTTACGTCTCAGAATCAGCTCGGGAGGTGTATCTGGAAACCTGACGCAGGCTCCTGAGGTTTCCTGTCAATCATCTAAGAAATAACGAGCGTCTACTGGACAGTAACCCAGGTTGCACTTCATCTCTGAACACTCAGCCAACAGGACGCCTGATTTTTTTTTGTACTCTATTCTACACCAGAGCAGATATCTTACATATCATATGTAGCTGACATTTTGTGTAAAACCTCTCTTTTCCCTAAAACAAGACTATAAATAGTTAAAGACTTACAAATATTCTGTAAAAACAAATAAATATTTAATGCGCACAAAGCAAAATGCAATTGAGTGATAGCTGGGACTGCCTTCATTCAAGTCAAGTTTAATCTATATAACTAGGACACATTAGCTTCTGGTGACTTTACAGTCTTTACAAGGAATGAGACCTTCTATCTTTAGACCCTGGATTAAGATAAGAGAAGGAAAACTCCCCCCAAAAAAGCCTTTAAAGAGTAAAAACTGGAGGAGGGATCCCTGTTTCAGACACACTGTAGATGTTGTGTGCACAGAATAGATCGAAAATAACAATATTACAATATGGGAAATCAGGATAGGCTGTAAACATACAGTTTATTCATTCCTAGCACACAATTCAGCGATGGACCTTTAATATTCCTATAGAAGCTATAAATGAGATTATAATGACCTTGTATTGAATCAGTAGGAGCATCTGGCACACACTCAGCCTCTGTGGGAATAATGGACGAGCTGGAAACCAACAATAATGTCATTTTTAAACACTGAGCACTCATTTCATGGTTATATCTGTTGATTTTTCGGGATGATTTTCAAGGTGTAGGGACACCATGTGATGTGCACCAGCAGGTTGTGAGAGGCAGAGGGAGGCCATGGCAGCATCCTCCTCCTCCTCCTCCTCCATCCAGCCTCCATTTTACAACAAACCCGATCAGAGACAGGAAAAAAAAAAAACGCTACAAAAACACGCAGCAGACATTGCGTCCTCCACAGCTCCAGCACTACAGTCACGATCCGAGCAAATAAATCAAATAAAAAAAATAAAACTGAAAATAAAACCGGCCACAAGCCCAGTTTGTGATTTGTGCCAATGTGCGTAGTAAATAGCAGGATCGGGGAAAAACGCCCCACTGAGAAACAATGAAACGGACGCACACGCAGAGGGATAGCGAGAGAGATGGGAGGGGTTGACGTTTCTATTCGAGTAAGCGTTAGAAAGAGAAAGTGGGGTCGATTTAAAAGATGTTAAAGTGACTGTCAGTTTAGCAAATGGAGGATTATTACAGAGGGTTTTTTGTTTTTGAACAGCGCCCCTCTCTCTCTCTCCATCTCTCAGCATCTCCATCTTCACACAGGCAGAGAAATAACACCACAGCCTCGTGATCATCAATACATATTATATACATGTTATAAATACACATGCGTGACTATGAAATGCAAAATTAAAGTGTTTATTTACCTGAAAAACAAGCCGCTGGTTGTTCGGTGATGGTCCTCTCTCCTCTCTGGTCCAAAGCAGAAACAACACTGATGCTCTGCTCTCTCTCTCTCTCTCTCTCCTGCTGCCTCTCAATCTCTCTCTACCTCTCTCTCTCTCTACTTTAATTCAATCAGCGTGACGCACTGACTTTAAAAATGATGCCAGAAAAAAAGATCGACTGCAGGTGGTAAATAAATAAAGTGACAGGCTTGTTAAAAAAAAAGTGTATCGTGAGAAATAAATTATTATTAAAACATTTCTGCACAACGTCAAGTTTAGGTTAGCAAAATCTGAAAAAATATATAAATTTCAAAGTTATTAGAATGTTTTATTATTATTATTATCAGGGATCAAGTAAGGGGTTAACAACTCACTGCTTTTCTGCAGCAATAGAAGTAAATGAAGCCAAGTTAAGTCAGTTTTATTTGTAAAGTATCACAAGTCACACATTTGCCTCAAGAGTGTAAACAGTCTGCAACACAGCATCCTCCGTCAGGAAGAGCAGAGGAGGATCTTCTCCCAGGATGGACGGACGAGCCACAGAAAGAAAAATAAATGACAGAAATACAGCAAGGACGACAGGATCACAGATTATTATATGATTTATTATAATAGATTTATAATATATATGAAGGATGTGAAGAAAGACGAAGAAAGTGCAGCCAAAACGGAACAGGAACTGAGCCATGTGACCTCCATCGCCATGGAGATGCCATGGGAAGAGGACAAACTACACACACACACACACACACACAGAGGGGATCAGACCATTCACACACACAGAGGAGAGAGAGAGAGAGAGAGAGAGAGAGAGAGAGAGAGAGAGAGAGGACATCATTCACACAGGAGAGAGAGAGAGAGAGAGAGAGAGAGAGAGAGAGAGAGAGAGAGAGAGAGAGAGAGAGGACATCATTCACACAGGAGAGAGAGAGAGAGAGAGAGAGAGAGAGAGGACATCATTCACACAGGAGAGAGAGAGAGAGAGAGAGAGAGAGAGAGAGAGAGAGAGAGAGGACATCATTCACACAGGAGAGAGAGAGAGAGAGAGAGAGAGGACATCATTCACACAGGAGAGAGAGAGAGAGAGAGAGAGAGAGAGAGGACATCATTCACACAGGAGAGAGAGAGAGAGAGAGAGAGAGAGAGGACATCATTCACACAGGAGAGAGAGAGAGAGAGAGAGAGAGAGAGAGAGAGGACATCATTCACACAAGAGAGAGAGAGAGAGGACATCATTCACACAAGAGAGAGAGAGAGAGAGAGAGAGAGAGAGAGAGAGAGAGAGAGAGAGGGGACATGAGTCACACAGGAGAGAGAGAGAGAGAGAGAGAGGACATCATTCATAAAGGAGAGGGAGAGAGAGAGAGAGGACATGAGTCATACGATAGATAGATAGATAGATAGATAGATAGATAGATAGATAGATAGATAGATAGATAGATAGATAGATAGAAGGGGGGAGGGAGGGTGGGGACTCCTGCAGGATGAGGAATCAGATCCAAAACCTGATCCAAATGTTGAAAAACAGGCGGCGAAGCAGAGCAGCTCCGAGATGAGACGCCTGAGAGAAAAGAGAGAACAAGGAGGAGAAAACAGGGCGAGGGAGGGAGAAGAGAGAGAGGGAGGGGGGGCACACAGCCTGGATGCTCATCTGCTTGTGGACAACAAACAGGTTTACAGAGATGTAATAGGTTATCAGAACAGCTGCAATAATCAATAATCTCGTCAGCTTGAGCTTGATGAACTCACTGAGACCGACGCTGACCTGCTGTACAGAACAAAGTCACGAAGTAATTAAAGGTTAAAGGGAAGAAAGACGAGTTCTCAGTTTAGATTTTAAAGGACTCGACCGACAGGGAGGTTACTCCATGAGACAGACAGGAGCCCTGCATTTTAAGAGATGGAATATAAGATTTGAGGAGATCGGGCAGGTACGACGGGGCCTATAAAGGATCTGATAAGTCAGCAGAATCTAACATGAATAGGGAGCCGATGGAGGGAGGAGAGACCTGGTGTGATGTGGTCTTTAGTTGAGATTCCAGCTGCAGCTTTTTGAGCTATCTGAAGACTTTTAGTACGAGCACGTGTCAGACCTGAACACTTAACTCTGCAGTGATCGAGTGCGGATGATACGAAGGTGTGATTTCGTCAAACGCAGACATGGTAAAATGATGCACTTACCACGTCTTTGTTGTGTTGAAATCCTGTTCGTGACGCCAAATTGTTGTGGATTTTCTGAGCTGATGCACTGGCTGGTTTTTCAGTTTCTGGGAACGCTAATGAACCTGTGCACGGGAGAACGACTCGAGAAACACGTCTTTGTGGTACGACGTCTCAACTCGTCTCACGCTAGCCTTTAAGCAAATCAGAGAAATTAGTTCATCAGTTCCAAATCATTAATCCGTGACCTCTAGCTGTATCTCAGGTCTTTGTCTTGTTTCGTCTGGCAATGGTCTGCATCCTGGCCTCGGTTCGCCGTGAGGCTCCTGGTTTATCAAACAACACACATGTTATCTTCTGTTTGTGTTGAACAGGAAACTCTTAGCGATGTTGCTCAAGTGAAAAAAAGGCGGTCTTGAGAGGCTGGGCTCAAACGAACGCCTTGAAAGTTGATGCCAACTGTTCCTACAGGTGATGACTTACAAACCGTCTGTCTGTATCAGAGCATGGATGGAGGAAGTGTGACGGTCTGGAGATCTTTTGCTGGATCCAGAGGGTTCTCACAGCATCAGGAGTTCATCCTCCAAGAAGATAACGACCCAAGACAAACCTCCAGGCTGTCAGGACCTTCTTCTTAGAAGAAGAAGACAAGTAGACTGCGAATCATGGAACCAGTACAGACATGGAGCTGGTTTGGGATGAACTGGGCAGAAAGGTGAAAGCAAAACAACCTGAGAGAACAGCACAGAAGGTCTGCAAGGAAGAATGTGTGTTCGGCTGTTGTATCTGTAAAATGTGGCTACTTTGATGACTTATAAAGCAAAAAGAATCCACCATTATTCATCTCCAATGGTTTATTCGTTCTATTATTTAACATCAGAGTACATTGAGACTTTAAACTGTGTTAATTTCAATATAAAACCTGGAAAAATGGAGATGTTGTGAAACTTTTGATGGGAAATGACATGAAAAGTCATTTTCAGCTCTAAATGTCCCCACTCTCCAAAATCTCTTTCTATATATTCTTGATTTTAAGGCTGCACGTGTTCAGTTTGACTAGAAATATATTTCCCAGGAGTTTGACTCAGCAGTTTTTCAATGGCCACAACATAAAAGATGATAAACTTGATTAATAATTAACTTAATAACATCCTGTAAGACATAACAGAACCAGTATCTGTCAGATGAATGAAGAGTCTGCTCTCTTCAAATATGTTTTATTGAAGGAAAAAAAATATATTATAACATGACTTGACAAATATTTATTTATTATGTCAGGGTCAGTCTACTTAGTTATTCTACATGTATGAATGTATCTATCTATCTATCTATCTATCTATCTATCTATCTATCTATCTATCTATCTACTATCTATCTATCCATCCATCCATCCATCCATCCATCTATCATCTATCTATCTATCTATCTATCTATCTATCTATCTATCTATCTATCATCTATCTATCTATCTATCTATCTATCTATCTATCTACCATCTATCTATCTATCTATCTATCTATCTATCTATCTATCTATCTATCTATCTATCTATCTATCTATTTCTTCCATTAGAGTGTCATTAAGTGTTGCAGTGGAAACACAGGCCTGTATATCCTGTTTATTTATAACTCTGTTTACCACGGTTTTATCTCCTCTCCTCCTGTAGGCACAGCATAGAAGTAGCGCATTCACAGAGATTTACACGAGCCTTTGTTATCTGCAGTAGATTTGTGATGAATTATGTACAAGTTTGGATGCAAATTATTAGTCAAAAAAACTTCGGCTTTCATCCGGAGGCCTTTACTGCAGGATCCACTCTGCGTACACGCTCCACACCAGTCAGCAACATTTCACTGTTCGCCGACTGCCAGTAAACCTAAAGAAGAAGAAGCTGCACCTTTAGACGTCTATATTAAACGTGCATTAACAGAGGGAAAGGGCATTGTGTGGAAGAATAGCAATAGAGAAACAGAAAAGACTAGATTAAGATTAATAACTAGATTAAAAGGACGCATCTAATTGGTGTTTGTGAACATGAACAGCTGCAGTTAACATATATCAGAGAGATTGGGGATATAGGAGCAGGATTAAAGGGTTGATGGGGGGGAAAAAGTGGGACAATCCAGATTCTGCAGGAGTTAACTGGAACCAGTAGATGGCAGTAAAGAGACTCGGTGGGGAAAAAAGAAGAGGAGGAAGAAGAAGAAGCTTCATCTTGCCGCGATATTTCAGCTGCTGCTGTGAGAACTCAGCCACGACTCACACACTAGCTTAAAGTAGAGTTTGTGTGTTTTCAGGTTTTCACGCCTTCCTGCGTTCACTCTCCGAGCGGCTCAACCCGGTCCTGTTAATCCCGGAGAAGGCGCACGCAGCCCGGCTCGCAGTTTATCCGCCTCCAGCTGTCCGTGAAACCAGCGGGCTTTGTGTCAGAAACACGCCTTGCTGTTGTTTTTGTTGTTGTTGACGACCACCACCGCAGTCTGCTTTCTATCTCCTCTTCCTCTCCCACCCCCTAAGATGGTTTTGCTGAAAAACCTCCATCCCCCCACCGAGGGAGTGCGGCACGAACAAGCCGAGACCACGGCGGTGCTGGACGGCCAGAGGCTGGGCTGCGGCACGCTGTACGTCGCCGAAACGTAAGTGATGCACCTGTGGCGCCTGTTTTCAGCGTTAAATCGGTGTTTTTTTAACGTGAGGTGTGACCAGTGTTTAAAGCAGATTTAATGTTAAGTGTTAATGTAACCCTGAGGTTACATTAAAACCTCAGGGTAGAAAGTGTAACCACAGAAACACGCTTCATAACACCAGCACTCCTCATGCGGAGCACTTCCGGTGTTACACTGTAATTGGTGACCCTTCAGATTCTGTGACCCGCAGTGTTGGAAGATCCTTTAATTAAGTAAATAAAAATCCAGCAGTTAAAATCCCCTCCAGATATGTTTTAAGATGTATAGAAATACTCTTTTTTTTGAATAAATATTTGTGTCTGACATGTTTTTCTGTAGTTTTTTTTAAATTAAAATCTTTAAAATCACATTTTTTCTTTCTCTCCCTCCTTTAAAAAAAATCACAGAATCTCTGAATATATTCCAGATATATTTTATTTCAGAGGTTTTCCTGCTGCACACCAGATGTCTCTCCTTCACTGTACAGTTCATTCTCAGTGTTTTGTTCACTTGTTTAAATCCTCCTCCTCTCAGAAATATGTTTGTCTTCTTCTTCCTTCGGTTGGATGTTTGAGCGTCTCTGTGCAGAGTCTGTTTTTATATTCATCTGCTGGAGGCGGAGAGTTTTATCATCTTGTCAGGAGGTGTCATTTTAATGATTTTAATGTGATAATTAGACTTTTTTTCTTGGTTGAAAAACATTTTAGACAGACATTATTGTTTTTTTTATGTCTTCAGACATGTATGAAGTGGATCTTTTTAAGTTTAAAAACAAAGTCAGATAAGAATCTTATAATTAAAATTCATCACTACATGAATCCAACAAACCAGTAAAGAAATATTGAAATTACTTTCCTGAATCTTGAGGATTAAGATATTTAAGATATTAAGATATTAAGATATTCATCACTTTTCAAGCAAGAATACCAAATATCTGCTGGTTCCAGTTTGTGAAATATGTGGATTTGATGCTTTTATTTGATACAGACAACAGTGAGATGATTGACTGAAGATTTCTTCTTGTGATCTGGGAAAATATATATTTGGCATTTTTCACCAGTTTATGATGTTTATATAGTTAAACTGAGTAAAGGAGGAAATAACTCTGGATATCTGTCCAAAAAAAGTTCAAATCTTGCTTTGCATACCTGGAAAAGTATTCAATATGTAATGTAAGACTCCAATAAAGCCAGAAATACCCTTTAAATGTCCCTCCAGCCGTCACTGACTATCAGCTTTTTATTATTATTATCATTTCTTTTAATTGACAGGCGCCTGTCGTGGTTCGACGGCTCGGGTTTGGGTTTCTCTCTGGAGTATCCGACCATCGGCCTGCACGCCATCTCCAGAGACGTGGGTGCTTATCCACAGGAACACCTGTACGTCATGGTCAACGGCAAACTCAGCGGTGAGGGGAAACTCCAGATATAAAACATATGTGTTGGACTGTTCTGATCTACCAGAGCGGACAATAGTCAGAGTCAGAGTCGGTATTTTTCCTGGTTTCTGTCGGGGAAACAAAGGAAGTTTTGTGTTTGGTGCCAAAAATGTGACGCCAACTGTCATCCTCACTTCTTCGTTGGTGGAAACTGACACTTGGCATCTTTCTGTTTAGCTTCTCACCACGTCTTATTTCACTTTTCCCCTCCTCACAGATGAAAACGAGGCCGAAATGGCAGAAAAAGCCGAAGAAGAAGAAGGCGACGGCGACAACAGCAGTGACGACGACGACGATGACGATAACGACGGAGTGATCTCAGAGATTCGGTTCGTGCCCAGCGACAAGGCGGCATGTGAGTGACTCAGTTTTTTTACAAGCACACATGAACATAACAGAAGAAAGAAAAGGAGAGAGAGAGAGTCACACACACACACAGAGATTTAACACGAAGCCTGAAGACGTCTGAATAAATCGGTTCGCTCCGCTGAACAGCTGACTGCTGGAAATAGTGGAGAACACACACACACGCAGCTTTTTATTCCTGTTTGGTGTGAGAGAGACAAACGGAGGAAGGAAGTCAAAGTGTTGAGAAACAGACCGACACATTGTTTTGGTCTTTGTGGACGATAAGAAAGAGTCCACACACACACACACACACACACACACACACGAAGTAAAGTCAGTTTCAACAGAAGTTTAGAGGAAATTTAAAAGCAGATCGACATAGTTACTGTATCTTATTTAGTGTGTGTGTGTGTGTGTGTCGTGCAGTGGACTCCATGTTCTCGGCGATGTGCGAGTGCCAGGCGCTGCATCCCGACCCGGAGGACGACGACTCCGACAACGACTTCGAAGGAGAGGAGTACGACGTGGAGGAGGCCGGTGAGGACGGGCACACACACACACACACACACACACACACACACACACACACACACACACACACACGTTATCTGTCTACAGACAATCAGTCAATATAGTCATAACAATTTTAGTTATCTTAGTAAATCTTCATTTCCAAATCTGTTCACACTGTTGCTCCAAAATAAATCTACATGTACAATGTTTTCAAATATCAAAGAACATAAATTGATTTGTCGGCAATAAAGTAGTTAAACATTTTATCCAGAAGGACGAGATCGAGTCTTGATTTCAGTTTTTGTTTGTGTTTATGTTTTGAACAAACGTAAATTTAATTGAAACCTTTTTATTGATGAATCTGATCTTTTAAAATAGAAAAAGGATCCAAACACAAGTAAATAAATAAATATAAATATTACAAACCCTTCTGTTATCCAGCTTTTAGTCTCTTTAGATTTGCTTTGATCAGATGTTTCCATATGTGACAGTCTACATGATATTTTTATTTTAACGGAAGGATTTTATCGACTTGTTTTGGGTTCAGAAACATCTCCGTTAGCTGTTGATCTTTATCTTGCTGCTTTTTAAATTCTAACGTTTTTCTTTCCTCCTCCTCCTCCTCCTGTCTGTCTGTCTGAACGCCGCTCCTCCTCCCTGGTTGTCTGGACTCGCCGTTTACAGAAGCAGGTAAGATTCACCGAGCTGAACGTCGTCTACACGAACCTGCAGAGGCACCGGGACGCTGACCTCGTGATGCCGACGCTCTTTACTTTTCAGAGAAAGTTGTGTCTGTCTCGCTGTAGCACTGAATGCGTTTCTATGGTAACATATTGATGCAAAAACATATATGTAGTTAAAAAAAAAAAAACTCAACTCAAGAGGTAAAAGTCACAAATCACAATACTGATAAGTAGAGCTGACTGTAAGAAATGAGATTCAGAGGTGTGTTTTTCATAACTTTAGGATATTTTATAGACAAAACAAACTGAATCACTGATGAAAACAGTCTTTAGTTGCAGCTCTAGTGATGACGAGTTTCTTCAGGAACGTTTTAAAAATGTTACAGTGACGTTATAAATGACATATCAGAATGTAAAGTATGATGATGTCACTGTAAAACCACCCTAAAGTGAATTAATAATAAGTCACACAGAGATTGAAATCAAAGAGTAAGTGAACTAAAACTCTGAACTCTTTAATTTTTAATGTCAGTACACTGCTCATACAGACACCTGACTGATAAAGATGTTTATTTACAGGTATTTGTTTGCTAAAACAGGTTATTCAGAGTGAAATATGGCTCCATTTAACATTTTAATTAATAACATAAATAGATTTTACTGCTAACATGCAGCCGGCCTGCCGAGAGCATCGTCGTCGAGCATCACGTCTCCAGAACAAGCCGCGCCGCGTCGTGTCTGTTAGAGTCACCGTCTCTGTCTTCCCTCCGCCACGCAGAGCACGGCCACGCCGACATCCCGACCTTCTACACCTGTGACGAGGGTCTGTCGGCGCTCACGCAGGAGGGCCAGGCCACGCTGGAGAGGCTGGAGGGGATGCTGGCTCAGAGTGTCGCTCAGCAGTACCGCATGGCCGGAGTCCGGACCGAAGAAACCAACGCTGAGTTTGAAGGTTTGAGTCGCACACACACACACACACACACACGCACACACACACACACGCAGCAGCAGCCTGGTGAGCAGAGACGCAGCTCTTGAACCAGAAGTTTATGGATTTGATGTTAAACTTTGATTTTACTCTTTTATATCTTTGATCGACATTCATTTCACACAGCAGATGACGTCCAGCCTGCATGTTTATATACATGCAGTCACAGAAAAATCAGCCAATAGCAGAGAAGCAATCAATAATCCAACAGGAGAAACACATGTGAGAAGGAGCGGAGGAAACGCAGACTCAGACTGCAGGCCAATCAGATTAGTTTATCAGATCACATCTTTCCGATTTTTGGATTTGTGTGTCCAGACATCACCGACTTATCTGCACAGGTTGCCGTGGTAACGATGTAGGCGGCTTTCCGACGTGGAAGCGTGGGGGAAACGGACAGTCACGCTGTCGAGTCGCGGCGTGCAGAACTCCTCCACGCCGCTCTGCCAGCAGCAGCAGCAGCAGCAGCAGCAGCAGCGTGGACTCTGCTCGGGTTCGCGTAGCCAGACTGAGACGCCTAGACCTCCAAATGTGGCTTCGATCTGATTTACAATTATCATGCATCGTGTGTGTTTTTGTCCAGACTCTCTAGGATTTATCTGGACGTAATGTAGATAAACCAAAGAAACAGATTTGGGCTGTCAGTCTGAAGAAAGACGTACCTCCTCCAGAAAGACTCTTAGTTGCCGTATCTAGTACGTCACATGATCATAGAGAGAGAAGGTATTAAGACTTTTGCTTATAGATCTGTTTAAGAAGGTAAAATGACATATGAACGACTTCATTTTTTATACTGCTGGTTGTTTAATCGGAGTGTGTGTGTGTGTGTGTGTGTGTTGACAGATGGGATGGAGGTGGATGCAGCGGCGGCGGAGGCCGGTCAGTTTGAGGACGCAGATGTTGAGCACTGGTAAGTCTCATCGTCCAGCAGAGGCTCCCAGTTTATCCACCATCTTCAACCAACTGGTGCAGCGTCTCTGTCCTGGAAGATTTGTTTTACCTACTTTTTTTTTTTGTGTGTGTGTGTTTAGAAGTGGAAACAGAAACTTTGTGGCTGTACTCTTTATCTGTATCTCCTGAATATTGTTTATTAGAAGCAGGTGTAACGTCTCCCGTCAGAAAAGAAGGGAGACGTGTGTCAGACATTTTTTTTTTTTTTTTAACTTTCTGAAACCGACAGCGACTCCAGCTTCACTCAGTAACATATTCAGGGTTTGAACTTCTCTCGTATGTCCACTTCTGTCACTTTTCATATGTATAAAACACCATGAATATCTTGAAGGAGATGTTATCTAATAAGCCTGTTGTCCACATTCGAATGATTCGTCACATCTCGTCTCATTTTCACACTGAAACGCTGAGGTTGAGACGTCACAGCTATAATTGTCTTTAAGCACTTTATGCTGTGTGAAGCACATTATTATTATTTTTATAAAGTTAGAGTTCCAAAATGCAGTGAGAGGTCAAATTTAACTTGACTACATCTCTTCATCTGCTGATTTTTGCCTGGAATTAGTGATTTGACATAAAAATATTGACAGATGCAGTTTTAAATCCTGAACTACCATCAGTATTAAAGGTAAAAGATAATATATAATGTCCAGAACATCAAAAACATAAAGAAACGTGGGAGATCAGATCGTTTCTTACACGCGTTGTTGTTTTCTTCTTCTGACTCTTTCTGACAGATTGAAGTGCGCTCGGCACCCAGGCGAAGCATCGTGGGATCGGAGAAGAGGACGGCGGCACTTCTTTTTAAGGCTTTAAGCTCTTACTTGTACTCTTCTGTTCCAGTCACTTCCTGTTCTCACCGTCAAACGAACCCATGTACTTTTTGAAGTCATCTCAGTAATCTCACGTAGCTTCCCTAAACTTTGTCTGCGTTTCATCGGAGGTCACGTTTATATATCACATAATCTCCATTAATTTGTCCAGCTCATATGATGAAAATGTGCTGTTCTGCACTTCTGTGATACAACCACGTCGGCTACTGCAGACTATTGAGATGCAGCTCCACTTCCTGTTGTTGACTGTAAAAAACAAAAAACAAAACTTTGTTTCTGTTTGTTTTGTACCTAAAAGACCAATTTAATATCTGACCTCCTGCTGAGGAGAGTGAATGTCTTTGTATCAAATTGTCAATAAATGCTTAGTTTTTGTATGAGTTGTTTGTTTTTTGCTTGATTTGTTATAATTTAACTTTGGTTTGGGTTAAAACTCAGGAGCCTAAATGAACACTCCTCCCTTTAAACTGACCTGGATTTAGTACTGAAAAGAAGAATATCTGTTCCACAACAATAAACATTTCAATATTTGTATTGAAGGAGGTTGATTACTTACCTTTAAAAGTGCACTGATAAGGGATCTTTAGATGGTCTGTATGAACCAGAGGAATGATTACTGTCTTCCTGTTTATAGGAGCCACCTGATTAAAGACTGATCCTTTAATACAATAAGAGAGGGTTGCAGTCACCAGATGTGCAACTTCACTGAGCTTTTTCAGCTTCTTTTAATCCCCTCGTCTTTGGTTTTATGGCACATTTGTTGTGTGGGTTCATCTCATCAAGCATCAAGCGTGAACCTCGGATAAGGAGAGGACACCAGAAGAAACCAGAGCTGAGAGGAGAGTGAACACTGGGTTTTAATCAAGTGGACACAAAATGAATGAAAACATCACTTAGTGTTTGTTAGAAGTGTAAACAGGCAACTGATCACTATTACAAGCATGCAGTGGGATAATACTCAAATGTTCAAGTAGCTCCTCTGCCTCCCTGCAGCCCAAAAAAAAATCTGTTACTGCAGCTTTAAGGAGCTGCGAAGAAAAAGACATATTTTTTCTTATTTGAGTGAATCACTGGCCGAACAAGAACACATTTAAATTTAAAGAAAACACTTAAAGAAAACCAGCTGAACAGGATTCAGCAGGTGCAGATGTGACAAATATCTGTGTGGCGTTGTTTTCAGTTTGATTATCTAAAGAACAAAATGAGTTACGCTGTCTTCAACATCTCGACTATTTCAATTAGGGGCAACTGTGACAATTAAATCCTCATAAATCTGACGTGTTTCACACTGAAATTTAAAAACACACGAAGCCAAAATCCTTGTCAAATCATGTAAAAGTGTGTGTGAAGCTTCTCTTCAGCTTCATCAGTCTGAGTTTCGTCATATCGAGTGGATATCTGACACATTTACAGTCTTTTTAAGCGTCTAATTCTCCTCTTTGTGTTTCCCTGTTGAGCTGCAGGTGGATTTTGTTCTCCATCACTTCCATTGTAAAAGCGCATCATGAAGGGATTTTCTAATTGTCGCTATGAACAGCAAGAAAAACTTACATCGATGTTCATTTCCTGGCTGGTTGTTTTAAGACAGACGTGGAAAAAACTGTGAACTCGTCCTTTAAATCTGTGTGTACGGTTGAACGTTTGCTTCACTGTGCTCGTCACAAAAGTTCGACAAATATAAACATGAATAATATCATCACAACTCAAAACATTATGCAGGCATTTCTCAGTTTTCCATTATTAAATTTCCAGTTCAATAATTAGTGAATTGTTTTAAGTAACTTGCTCTGTTTTACAAAAACAATACAAGGCTCAGTGTATTATAATTCATCTGCGACATTACCGGCTAACAGGCAAACGTTAGTGTGCTTTTGCTCACTTCGTGCATTCAGACTGACCTTCAATATCAGTTAAACGGTTTAAAAATCATGCAGGTGCGAGACAAACTTTCTTCTGTTCACAAGCATGGCGATAGCACCGCAGCGTCTGACCAGCCTAATCCTCTCGCTCTCCCCTCGAGACTAAAAATAAAAACTTGGCCAGTAAATGTCTGAATGCCATTTGTGCTCAAATTAAAAAGACATTAAGTTAGTGTCTCTTTACAGTAGGTTGTGGTTTAGCTTCTCAGGTGTGCTCTTGAGGTGAAATCATCCTTGAGACCATACTGATTAGATAATTACGGTTCAGGTTAAAGTCTTTTAAAAAAGTGCATATCAGTGCTGTTCTTCCTCTCAGCCTGGAAGCAGCAGGTTAAACAGTCCATCAGAACCAACATCTCCACGTGGGCTCTGGGTCCGAAGTGCCGGCACGCGGTGCTCACTTCCTCTTCCTGGTGTCCAGGGAGTGGTGGGGAGACGGCGATTTCCCCGACAGCAGAGGGATGAGTTTATCGAACAGCAGCACAGAGCTCATCATACCTGGAAACAGCCAAAATGTACAAGAAGAAGAAGAGATGAGGAAGAGGAACGTGGTTTAAACGCCTGAAACGCTCTGTAGAGCTGCAGAGTTGGTTGATGCACTCTACATTCATCACTACAGGAGATCAATACTTTACACAAAATCATGTGATCCATCGTTGATATTTAAATATTGATTGGAGCAGCGTTAAAGTCCGACTGAAATCACATTTAAGCATTGATTGACAGCAGCTGGAGGGGTGTGTCGGTGTCTGTGTTTGATTGACAGCAGCTGGGGCGGCGTGTCGGTGTCTGTGTTTGATTGACAGCAGCTGGGGCGGCGTGTCGGTGTCTGTGTTTGATTGACAGCAGCTGGGGCGGCGTGTCGGTGTCTGTGTTTGACAGCAGCTGGAGGGGCGTGTCGGTGTCTGTGTTTGATTGACAGCAGCTGGGGCGGCGTGTCGGTGTCTGTGTTTGATTGACAGCAGCTGGAGTGGTGTGTCGGTCTATGTGTTTGATTGACAGCAGCTGGGGCGGCGTGTCGGTGTCTGTGTTTGATTGACAGCAGCTGGGGCGGCGTGTCGGTCTCTGTGTTTGATTGACAGCAGCTGGGCTGGCGTGTCGGTCTCTGTGTTTGATTGACAGCAGCTGGGCCGGCGTGTCGGTCTCTGTGTTTGATTGACAGCAGCTGGGGCATCATGTCGGTGTCTGTGTTTGATTGACAGCAGCTGGGGCATCGTGTCGGTCTCTGTGTTTGATTGACAGCAGCTGGGGCATCGTGTCGGTGTCTGTGTTTGATTAACAGCAGCTGGGGCGGCGTGTCGGTCTCTGTGTTTGATTGACAGCAGCTGGAGTGGCGTGTCGGTGTCTGTGTTTAAGTGACAGTAGCTGAGGTGTGTGTCAGTGTTTGCATTCAAGTAACAGCAGCTGGGAGGGGGCGTGTCTCTGTTTGATTGACAGCAGCTGGGGGAGGCGTGTCGGTGTCTGCGTTTGATTGACATTAGCTGGCGGACCATCGATGTTACACTGTGCAGAACGGAGACAAAGTCTGCTGTAGCTACAAGTTATGGACGGACAGCGTGTTGCTAACAGAGATTAGCGACACGCATCCAAAGTGTTGTTACAGGTATGTCCACATGCACTGCGCTAATTAGCCATCTAGCCGTTAACTGATTTCAGAATAGTCCTGAAATAGAAAATATGCAACACACCCATAACTTTGAGAGGCACATAAATAGAAAGCAGCAGTAATACGTGCAACAACAGGATGAAGCTGTCGTGTCTGATTTGGGTTTTCTTTCATTCTGTCAGATAGGATTTGTCTCCAACGATGAACTTAGACTTTAGATGTCTAATCCGACAATATATCAGACTGTCCTTCAGCAGGACTACGATTGATTTTGTATTGTCCGTTTTATCAGGACTCTTTCTCAAAGTACAACACATGAGGATCTGCTTTAAGCTTTCAGTCTAAAACTCAGATCTGTGAACATATTACAGCCAATCAGTCGTTTGTCCCCCGTGATTTCTTATTTAGTGACATGAGTTCATAGAGGAAAGAAACCCGATGCCTTCAGCAGATCACATACAGGACATCCTGAGCTTATGTCAGCTTTATCTGACCTTAATCAAACACAAGGCCACAACTCAAACACATTTCTTCACTTCTCTTGGCTTCCTTTGTAGTCTGTAGTCCGTAGGGAATAATGAAATATCTTTCCGTCTATCTCAGCTTTTGTTCTCACTAGCTCCCTCTCATCCTTTATGTCATTTCAGATGTACAGAAAATATACAGTAGACTTTTTTTTGACTGACTTAAATGCGCCGCGCACACTTATTTCAATGCGCTTATTGTACAAAAGGTGTTTGACAAATGAAAGTAAAGTTCACTTCTTCTTACCTTTCCCCCTTCTGCCTTTTTTTTTTTTGCCCACCTCTTTGTCTTTTTTTTCCAGATTGTGAAAGAAGCAGTTCAGAAATATTTTCCACAAAATGCTACAGTGTATTATTTTGTTTTTATTGTCACTGATGCTTTATCATTTCAGCGGCTTTTCAACGTTAGCTTAGGTGGAGCTAATTTTAACTACTTTATACCTTTATTGTGTCACATGTTCTGTCTGTAAAATCTTCAAATGCATTATTTTACTTTATAAATCTGATTTATGCGCAAGAACATCCACATATTCTAAAAATTCACTACATATACTCAGATATACATGAATTCAAAATGAACCAACACTTGTTCCTCTCTGAAAAACCTCAACACTGAATAACATTAAATGAGAATAATAAGGAGTGGAAGAAGAAGAAAATAAATAGATATAACAAACATTTTTCTTCCCAGTTGTCGAACAATCAGCGCTGTACATAGAAAGATGTTCGATGAGTGATGCACGAGGTTAAATTCCACAAAACAGCCTCTTTATCTGAATGAAACTTTATCCACAGGATGGTTCAGACCGTCTAGTAGAATATAAATAAACTTGTTGACGTAAAAGTCTGTAGTTTACTGACACAAAAGAGAGTTAAAGGTTGGATTATCTCAACGATTTTTCCTTTTTTTTTGTCCTCTCTTGTGTTTATTTTGTTGCTTTTACTGATTCAATGTTCCTCCACATACTGACACATATATGATATATGATGTATAACACATCCTTTGGCTTTGGAAATGTCTGAGCAACAAACTGATTCACTTATTATCTGTACATGAAGCTGCTGAATATGTTTAAAAAGTGCAATACGTCCCTCCGAAATGTAGAAATGATGTGTTACATAACATGGAAAAACTGAAAAGTTGCTGCAGAAAACTATTCCAACGACTTCAGACTGGATTTATTTCTGTTTTTATGCAAATATTTTTTTAATAATAAAACAAATCTTGTCACTTCTGAAGGTGAAGGGAAACATTTTAATGTGCCTGTTCCAGGTGCTGCTGAAGAGAAAGTATGCTTGTGTGTGAGAGAGAGAGAGAGAGTGTGTGTGTGTGTGTGTGTGTGTGTGAGTCAGTCATAAGAAGCAGCTTATCAGATTTGTGTCAACAATTTCCACATGATCCGCCGAGCGGCTGCCAGAAACAGACAGTGACACTCAGTCCAGCTGACACTGCTTGGACCGCGCTGTCTTCATATCTTTCAAGAAACGCAGCGCAGGAATCTCATTTATAAAGTTGAGGAAATCCTCTGATTGGCTGATTGTAGAGGGGTTTTTTTTTGTGTGTGTGCAGAAGTGATAGTTTACAAAGAACTAAAACAAGACAAAAGCATTTATTTAATCTCTCTGTTAACCTACATTAACGTGGATGTGCAGTGATGTGATATTATCTCCAAATACTGTGATTTCTTTAAGTTTAGAAAAGTTCTTCATTAGTTTGTTGATCCAGTACATTTCAGTTGTCTGACGGTTTTCATCAATACACAGACACATTTTTTTTACACACTCACTAATGTTGTGCGATGTTTGTGTTGGAATATTATGAATCATATGTTCATAATATGTTCACCACAGCCTGTAAAAGCACAGCAGAGCAAAGCAAGTTAATTTATCTCATAGAGTAACCTCATTACTTTTTATTTTTTAATGATTAATGCAGAAAATAGTGGAGAATGCTCATCACTACTAGCCCATAATGGTGAGTAAGGTGAGCCGGTGTAATATTTTCAATCAACAGCAATTTTGATAATTAACCATTAAAGCCATTTATGAAGAAAAAAAACGCCAAACACGTCATTGTAGTTTGAATATCTGGGTTGTTGTTCAGAAAAAAATAGCTTCTGTTTTTGCTCTCTACCGACTCCTGAGGGAAATATCTGGCTCTTTAGCTGCTAAATGCTCCACTACGTTCACCAGCTAGTCTACAGATAACTGTGTCTGTTTGCCGTTTGTAGCTGAGCTGAGTGTACGGCGGCTTTTTACAGCTTTTTTTTTTTGGGGAAACAGCTGCCAAAAACGACGCTATGAGAGCGCCAAAACAGCAAAGTTGCAGCCGGACAGATGAAACAATGAGCTGAAACTCTCTGTAAAGCTCCGTAACGCCGAGAAGAGCTGCAGAGATTCATCACTACGAGCCACGACCATCGCTGTTCCTTTGGATCTAGAAGTATTTCAGACTGGATGGATTCATGTTGATTGTTTAATTTCATGTCAGAACTTCGATTAAAAAAAAAAAAAAAAAAAAAGATGTTGTTGATTGATTTAATCGGTATGGATACACAGCGTGCACGGTGTTAGTCTACGCATCGGTGGGTCTTACCCAGCAGCGGGCCGACCCAGTAGACCAGGCTGTACTCCAGGAAGGAGTTTCCACTGCAGGGGAACTGTGTGGAGAAGGCCAAGGCTGGGTTAAACACTGCTCCTGTTACACTGCCTCCTGGAAACACACACACACACACAAACACATATTAGTGAACATTAAAAGGACCAAAACTGTAGCAACTGTTCAAAAACTCCTGCAGATTGATTGTTATCTGTATGCATCTTGCACCATTTCTCGTTAAAGCAAAACAATTCTTTTTTTTTTTGTAGAATAAATGTAAAAGTTCACAAGTAAACTTCCAACAACATTCACTAACACTTGATTTAAGAACAGATAAAAGAGCTCAGTCAGTCTTGATACGCTTGAAGATATTCAAATGTTAGAAGTTGATATCTGTGGTGGTACAGCTCAGGAAATCCTGTCACTGTTTCTATTAGTTCTTTACATATCTTTAAGATTCAGTGCTTTAATACATTATATGATGCACACGAGGCTCTTATATGGGACAAAGGAAGACTTAGACGCTGGGTATGGTCTATATACAGTATAACATCATTGATCACACACACATTAAGGAAGGGAGAGAGACTCAGTCCTGCACTCACAGACCTGCTAAACTGCCACTGAGCAAGACACGAATCTCACATGACGTCTGAACTCACATGATCAGACTGCAGCTGGACATGTAAACACAAACAGTCATTCATGCTGCTCACGTGACGTAAAGAGCAACAACATGTCATACCTGCATATACCACTGTTGTGATGACCGCAGCCACCGCGTGCACACGGTATTTCTCCTCCACAGCTCGCGTGTGCGTAATAGCGGTTTGAACCACAAACGCGCACGCGAGCTCCACGACGGCGGCCTTCGCCAGCGACGCGTGAATGGGGGTGATGCAACGGTAACCGAACAATTTGTGCCGCACGTGCAATCCCGACAATCCCATACCCCAGATCACCGGCACCGCAGCTCGCGCAGCGGCTGCAGCAGCGAACTGGCACGCGATGCGCCGTAGGGCACACCCGCCCGACAACCTCGCGTGGTACGCGTGCTCGAGCGCGCCGGACGGGTTGCCGATTGCACCGCTGAAGGTGAGCCCGTGGACCACGGATGCCAGGTACGTCAAGGTGAGCGCGAGTCGTGGCTCGATCCCGCCCACCTCCGACAGCAGCTTCAGCTCGTGCGTGCAGCAGCACAGCTGAAACGTGGACACGAGCTCCACCGCGTACACAGAGAGCCCGGTGTCCGCGAGGGCCCTGCCCAACAACCTGCGGGTCGCATCGCTCAGAGCTATGATCCCCGCGAGCACCGACAGAGACACCGCCACGTCTGCAGTCATGTCAGCGGCAGGTCTGCGCTCTCTGTCGGGGACTGTGTGTGCCTTCAGCCGCTGGGAGGCTCCGCAGTGTACCGAGGCGCTGCTGTCTCCTCCGCGGCTTCGGGGCTCTCTCTCTCTCCCGCAGGATCTCGCTGCCTCTGGCGGATGGAAGCCTCGGCTGAGCCGGGCTGCTGGTGCTGTATCCCGGAGGATGCGGGGTCTAAACGGCAGGAGCAAATAAGCTTCAGTCCCGGTAGCTCACATGGTGCGGAAGTGACTGAGCTCCCCAGTTTTCCTCCTCCTCCCTCCCCTTCTGATACTCCTGCTCCTCTGCCATCTCGCTCTCCATTCTCCCCCCTCTGCCTCATTTGTCGACTTCGCCTCCTCTGCACCCCTCGTTACACATATGTGGCTTTTCTGCAGCCCCGCAGGCAACTGTGTGTTGTCCTCAGTAAATATGCAAGGGCCCCAACACAGATTAAATCATGCGGACCCCACACTAGTTTCCCCATTTCAGCCCTAATGTGGGTTTCTAGGAGGTGATAATGATGCACATGCAGTATTTTCTGCAGCCATTGTTGGGCTCACCCCCTGATGGACCAGTGCATGTGATGCTGGGCCAGTGTTGTGTATTGATTTGATTCTTTGTGCGTCAGTACATAAGTAGGTTAAGTAGCAAACAAACAAGCAAACAAACAAACAAGCTGAAACCATAGTGAAAAACTAGCAGGTCTACAGATGCTTTCATCATGAAATTAAACCATTCGGATATAAAACACAATATTGAAGAAGAAGACTTGTGTCATGTTTGATATGAACGTTGTTTCTTTCTGACGCAACTGATATTTGAAATCTTATCAAGTTTGCTTGATTGATGCAAACATGCTACAAGGCCCAAATTATGCCAAACATTTTAGGCTTTATAGTTTTATTATTATTTTCCCATGCCATGGCATTCATTTTTTAAATTTCAATTATTAAATGAATCTAATTTGTCCCGATGATACCCACAAACCTCATTACATTAGAACCAGATGAATAAAATAAAAGTGAACACACCTTAAAGCTTCTATAATGTTCTGTTATTCTGGCTTTCTAACTTTTTTACTCATTAAAATCACTCTTAATCTTTTCCATGAGGTTCAGTCGATTGAAGTCGCTTCTCCTGCTCATAAATTTTAGGATCGGAGTTCCACACACATTTCTTTGACCTTTATTTTAAAGGATAGCTTCACAGTTTTTAAAGTGTTTGTTAAAACAGCAGTCAGGTGTCCGTATGAACAGTGAAAGTGATCTAGAGATTAAAATGCAGAGTAAAGGAGGAGGGCCGGTGATTAAAGAATTTAAAACTTCTAAAGGAATTGAAATGACCAAAAGTAACAGGACGGCGTTTAAAAGCTGATTCATAAAACACTGCAAGACCACCTCCTCTTCCAGAAGGCCTGGCATTAATGAAAAGAAACAAATCCAGAAGGTGTGGCCTCATTCAGAGGAATCATGTCCCCCTGAGACAGCCATGTCTCAGTGATCATAAAAGGTCCAAATGATTAGAAACAATACAATCACTAATGATAAAAGATTTGTTGCTGATAGTTTTTTGGTGAGAGAGTAGTGGGGGAGATAATGTGGACACAGTGAGTATTAAGCAGATTGCCCATATTTGCTCTCCTATGGGGCTTTCTAGAAAAGTGAGAGGCACCAGACACCAGCAGGTGCGTCTGTTAAAGGTGTTGCACTGATTCTTTTTGTTATTTTTACAGGAAGCTGAGAAAAAACAAACCAAAAAAAAAGCAGCAATCTCCAGGGCTGAAAAATGAAGCCGATGCTGAAGTGTCAAAAACCAGCTTTCTATCTAACGGCCAGCAGGGGGCGACTCCACCGGCTGCAAAATATGGAAGTCTATGAGAAAATGAGCCTACTTCTCTCTTGATTTATTACCTCGGTAAAGTGTTTCCTAATGAGTTCATGATCTCAGTTGGTAGTTTCAAGACTTCACTAACATTTTGACCTGTATGCAGACATAGTTTATGTTTGTCTATGTCGTTGTCCTCGTACGTCGGCAGCCACTGAAGACTAAAGTCAAATTTCTTGCATGCATCAGTGAGCAAAAAGCAAAGTTTTGTTAGAGCAGCATGTTACTGTTGTAGCTGCTGGAGGTGGAGCTGCTTTCAACTACTTTATATACAGTTAGCTAGTTTAGTCCACTGGTTCCCAACCTAGGGGTCGGGGCCCTCCAATTATTATTAATAACTAATAATTATTACTTTCTGAAACTATTTAAGCAAATCAGACCAAAAAAAAGAGATAAATAAAAACATAAATTAGTAAAGGAATGAAGTAAACAATGACGATTTATTTTAAAAATATCACAAATACAAAATTGATCAAACAAATTTAACAACAACTGACATTAAATCTAATTAAACAAATGTTTCATTGGTAAATAAGTTGAAGCTTCTCGGCAACTATTTTCTGCCAAACTTGACGAGCCATAAATGAACATGCCTTTGTAACATGTATATATAACTTTAAATGTTTTAAGGAAATAATCAGTTTATTAATAAAAATAATAATAATAATAATAATAATAATAATCGTATGTGTTTATAAAATAAGTTTGCACTGACAAAGTCATTAGGCTTTCATATGCAAATTATTAAAAGCTGCATGGTGAGACAGTTAAACTAAAAATATGAACATGTCCCTAATAAATAGAGTACTGCAGTAAGAGTCCATCAGTATTGAAGATATTTGACATGATTAAAGAAGACAGTGAGAGAAAGGCCTGTGTATGACAAAGAGATATATTAACTGTCATTAGGGACACCAGATGACGCCAAGTTACTTTTAAGAGTTTACGTTGGTTAGCTTAGATTACGTTAGCTGTTAGCCATTCAAGCCATGTCCGTTACCCGTGGCTGCTGATCTAACAAGACGTCGCCTCCGAGTTTTGATGGGGGCATGGTAACCACAGACTGTATAAAGATAGATGGTAACCCAGCCACTTCTCACATATCCAATGGTCTTCAGTAGCTTTAACTACATCAAGCTCATAATACTGATATACTTTTACTGAAATACTGATGTACTTTTACTGTAGTAGGATGTTTCATGGACTTTTACTAGTAATCCACGTTTTTTTAAAAAATAAATCAAGAAATTACAACAACAATCACAATACAAATCTACCAACAATACAAAATATACAAAATACAAAATTTAATAAAACAATTCAAAAGGTCTATTAATATTAAAAGTAATTAACTATAATACAAGCTGAGAATGAAATGAATGAATGAGTTTTTTTAAAAGTTGTTCCTTCAGGTTGGTTAATGATGCTTTTATAAGTGCATAGTTGTCCATTTCATCGGAAAGCTTTTCTAGCACGCCTTTCTTTTCCATCTTTAAAGTTTCAATCTCCCGATTTTTCATTTTAATGGTTTCATTTTTATTACGAATGGCCTCTTGTGCTTTATTCAGTTTAGGAGTCAGATGTTTGCTTTCGATGTCCTTTACTATCGCCATCAAAGCCATGGGCGAGGCTAGCCCCTTTTTAGAGGAGCTTCAGAACCCCTAAATTTAAACTCAGCAAAGCTAATGTCATATTTCGGGCATAAGTTTTAATTCGCTTTAGGGCTGAAAATGTCCGCTCGACAGAAGCAGTGGACACTGGGATGGTCACTGCCAAACATACAAATGTGTACAGCTGCCCCATGCTCTCACTCAGATTTTTCTGATGAAGAAAGTCAAAAAGATCAGTAGGAGATTCTCCTGCAAAATCACCCATGGCATACATTACAGTTAGCTCTGTTTTTAACTGAGACAGATCAAAAAGGGCTCCGTGGCTCTGTGTTAAACTGGAGAAGGCTGCATGCGGGAATTTTTTCTTGTATTCCCGAAACTTCTGGGGGTCGAGGAGGGTGACAAGCATCAGTTTTTCGTGGTCTTGAAATCTGGTCTAGGTCTGGAAAATAATGTCCAGCCATGGAGATGGTGGTAGTGCACGCGGGCCAGTGCGAGCTACGCAGTGTTACTCGCGTCTGTCGTCTCATCCACCATCCTCGGACCCTGTGAGCCAGGAGTACCGCTCATAGTTGGTGACCTGAGCGGAGTCGGGTGCTCCTATATAGTGGCTATTTCTTAACGTAAACAAAACAGACCTTACTTTTCTACAGAGACGTTCTATCTCGATATAAATCATATTAATGATGTCCTCAAACACTTTTAACATCACTCTGAACGTGACAGAAGCAAACTTAGCTTCTTGCACATAGCTTCACACGCACACTCACACGCACGCCCACATGCAATCACACACACATACACAGAGATTTACTCTGCTCCCCATGGCAACCCGTGCACGAGCGCGCGAGTGTACACGTGCGTGTGTGTGTGTTGATGTGTAAATTTGTCAAAGCAGAGTGAAAATGTGAGTTCTGTGAGCCTGTCAAAAAAAGACATTTTTGTGAAGGAACCGTAAGTCCTATCAGAAATCTGAGCAGACCAGGAGCACCGCAAGATCTTTCTGCACAATATTGGTGATCTTCAAGTCCCTAGACCCAAAAATGTGGACGGGAGAGCGAGAGAAAAAAGGGTGTCAGTTCAGCTCTCCTCCTGAAATCTCCTCCTTAATTAATATGGGAGTCTATGGGACAGTTGGCCAGTAAACCCTTCACAAAAGGGCTGACAGTTCAAATTCTGTTTGTGTCTGAGCTACGGTTGGTGATTTAAATGACAGAGCACAAGTGTGCCTACTACTGTGGAAGAAATTATTTGTGTAGACCAAAATATGTGGCTGAAAGGACGATTTATCCAGAAATTTTTCAGAAAGATTTAAACAGCCTCTTCCACTCTAAGCGATGACATCACACACTCTAGCTCTGAACATTCCAGCAATACACACTAATGTTAAACTCAAAATTTATCTAAAATTGCACATGAAACTTTAAAAGTCACAGATCAAAAAATATAAAAGATATAAAAAAGTTGAATACAAGTTTAATAGCTGACAACTTTGTGAACATTTTAAAGTTTGAATGAAGCCTGTAGCTCAAAGTATGGCAAAGTAATTGAAGCTTGAAATTGCCCCTAAAATGTGGATGTTTTTTGACCCCTCCCCATTCACTTCCTATGGGAAATTTTTTGCAGTTTTTCGCAAATCACGTTGTGAAAAATTTGAATATCTTCACCAAAAGTTATAGCACACCATTCCTGAACGAGCCGCACGTTTTGATGTAAAGCAGCGGGACTAGTTCCGCGCCAAAACTTTGTACGGAAGAGGAATAATAAGAAGTGCGAAGCCCGAGTCACTACGCTCCATTGCTATTGCATAGCTATGGAGCCCGTGTCACTAAAAACACCTTTAATTACTAACAGCTGTTCTGGATGGATGAACTAACACACACACACACACACACACACACACAAACACACACACACACACACAGTGACATCATGGAATGGGACAGAAGGGATTTCATCACGGAATGGTGTGATGTCATCACTACTGTACACACACATCAGAGAATCTTTGATGCTTTGATGTGTGTGAGATTAAAGGACCAGTGACTCCTGAGGTTCAGTAAATTTGGGCACCCAGTAGCTTGTACCACACAGTGAACACTGATTGATACGCACAAGAATAAGCAGCTAATCTATTAGCTATTCTAATCCACTGATAAATCAGAGTGTTTTGAACTAATCAGTGCAATGGAGAAAAATACAAAGAATCCAATGCAGAAAAAAACACAGAACCCAAGGGAGAAAAAAGCAGAGAACTCAATGGAGAAAGCAAAGAGCCTAAGGGAGAAAAGAGCAAAGAGCCCTGTTAAAAAACCAAGGAGCCCACAAGAGAGAGCAATGCAGAGAATCAGACATACCAGGAACCCAGACGGAGAGGTTCCACCTGAATATTTTGAATGGGAATTGGAAAGGCAATACGTACGATACGAGAGTGATAAAAGATCCTGGCTGAGGGAAGTGGATTCCAAAACCCAAAGAGTAAACAGTCTTAAGGCTGAAAACGCTGCTCTAAAGCGGGAATTGGTGACTTCCAACAGAGACAGGGACACATTTAAAGAACAACTAACGGCCGCCAAAAAGGAAATCAAAACACTTGAAAAGGACAATTTTCTCAGAGAAGAAAGACGTGAGCGCAAGGAGCAAAGACTGAGTAAAAAGTTGGCAGAAGTCAAGCAGAAGTTGACTGTTAATCAGGAAGGATACGAGGAAATTATTGAAAAACTGTCTACGCAACTTGAAAAGTGTGAAACCAGCATGCGAGCAGACTTTGAGAAGAGACTGACACTGTGTCAAGACGAAAAGAACAGGAAGTTGCAAGAGGAAAGGGACGAATATCAGACCATTATGGAACAATTGAAGGAAACTAATGATCAGTATGAGCAGAAGATTAAACATTTAAGTGTGGCATTAGAAAGAGAAAGGGCAGATAGTGAAGGTGCTCTTGTAAGACAAAGGCTGAAACAACATTTGGAGCGGGAGGAAATCCAATCTAAACATCGCAGTGAATGCTCGAGACTTCAAATGATGATAAAATCGCACGCTCGTTACATCCATGAACTAAGGAACAGGGAAGATCTGACTCCTAAACTAAATAAAGCACAAGAGACCATTCGTAATAAAAATGAAACCATTAAAATGAAAAATCGGGAGATAGAAACTTTAAAGATGGAAAAGAAAGGCGTGCTAGAAAAGCTTTCTGATGAAATGGACAACTATGCACTTATAAAAGCGTCATTAACCAACCTGAAGGAACAATTCGAGAATCTCCAGATCACACTAGAGGAAGAGCAGAAAAAACTGAGAGCGGCCAAAGAAGACCTCAACGAGGCCACACAAAAAAACAGCATGTTAATTAAGAGAAACGAGTTTCTGGATTACAAATTGTCAGGATCTGAACCACAACGTGAAAAGCTTAAATTTAGGGTGAGCGATATGGAGACTTATCTGCTACGACTCAAGGAGGATATACAGGCAATCATGCCTTTTATCCATAAGCCCAAAGAATTAAAAAAGAGATTCATCTATCTCAAAACACGCTACGTGGACGGTGATGAGAAAGTGCCAATAGATGAAAACACTCGACTGGGCATGCAACATCAGGTCGACTGTTTGAAGAAAAAGTTTGTTAGCAGTTTAGCGGCCAACAAGTCTCTCGTCAACGAGTTAAAAAATTGTGAATTGCGGTTTCAGAGTAATGTTCTAACTGCACACAAGCAAAGGATGAATTTAATTGAATGTGTAAATGAGCAAAAGCTTAAGGCACGCAGAGCACCCATCATACACCCAAACAAAAACTCGATTCGTCTCCCACCTATCAATAAGCAAAGGACGACTTTAGTTGAAGGTGTAAATGATCAAAAGCCTAAGGCACACAAAGCACCCATCATACACCCAGGCAAGCACTCGATTTGTCTCCCATCTATCAATAAGCCTACAGCTCACTGATCAAACAGGCCAACCATTAGCACAGTGGAGAGAGTTATATTCCTAACCCTAACCCATCTGTCTTTTCCCACATTCCTAAAAACACACACATACAGGTGTTCAATCTAATGATGTGATAGCAGTTGGCGTTTGCAGATGTTGGAACACTGAGCTAATAGTCGTTTCTCTGTCAAATATAAATATCAAAAATAAGTCATATAAATGCCACTTTGATTCGGCTAGAATCTAAAGTGATTTCCACTTATCCTTCATTCTGGGACAGAGTCAGACCTGAATGCATCCTGTTTGTGATGCCAAATTGTTGTGGATTTTTCTGACTTTGTCTGGAGTTTGCAGAAAATTCTGGGAATGCTTTAATGACCTTGACAAGGGAGAATAATTTGAGAAACGCGTTCTGGTCCAGACGGTCCAACTTGTCTGAAGCCCTGAAAGTCCAAGACCAGCCTTTAAGCTAATCAGAGAAATTGGTTCATCAGTTCCAAATCATAAATCTGTGACACAATGAACATTTCCCAGTGTCTCTGTCATCACACTGGATATCAACATTAGTGGAAGATTTCTTTCACAAATATATGTGTGACGTCAATGTAAGTATTTATGACACTGCTTATGTCAGCTGTCTGTGACAGTGCTAACTCAGCTGGTAGTTTCATATTTTCAATTTCTGCAGTCTGAAGACGCTTTAGACTCGTTTTCACTCGTCATGAATTTATTTCCTCTGTGGCAGAAAAACATGTTACACGATCCTTCAGCAACTGCTGCAGGTTAAACTGGACTAAGGAAACAGTTTTAGTGCCGACTGACTCTAACAAACACATTATAAACAGATTTTAAGACACTCTCTAGCCTAGCAAGCGAGTTGAAGTCGGTTTCACATCAGTACTAACGTTAAATCCACTGACAAAGATCATCTGACCTATTGAGAAGTTTCTCATCAGTGTGTTTAATGTTTAACATGTAAAAAGTGTCTTAAATCATTTTTGTGACTCCTGTGATCTCAGGAATATTCAAACATTCAGTTTTAATAAACTCAATACACTGACTGCTAATTGTTGATTGTGTACTGTTTTGTCCTCATACAATGTGATTATCAATAATTGTTATTGCACCGTTGGTTTTGGCCTTTGTGTCCTACTTTTTGGCCGTGATGCCCCAATAAATTTGTATTTATCAAAGGCCAAAGGCCCTTTTTATGGGGACGCGCACAGAGCCTGAAGCAGAAAGCCTGAGTTAACAAAGAAAGTTCATATCCACCGTCGTGATACCACTGATCTCTGATCTTGAGTTTAGGGTTTGTGGAGCCAGCTCACACAAAGAAAGCCTGGATATGTTGAAGTGGCTTCATAGTACATCCCTATGGAGCCTTTACTCAAAGACTAAACTTACTTTCAATCATTCAATAATCTAAATAAACTCACTCAAAAACAATCTGGAACTTTTACTTGTTTATTAATCTAACTTTAACTTGGCCTTGAAGTTTGCTGGGTAAAAGTGAGGCAATTGCTTTCCTAAACTTTTCTCAAGTAACTAAACATGTTAGAATTTACAGTGCATACGCTGCAGCGTGGAAAGCCTTTGTCACAATTCAGTGGATGTTCTGAAAAACTTTCAGCTCTGTAGGACTTACAGATGAGGAGTAGTGAAAACTTCCATCAGCAGGTTCCATCAGCTTTACTGCTTGGACCCCTAATAAATTTGGACCAAATTTCACAAGGAACACCCCCTATATGTACACACTAAAAATCACTGGGTCAAAGTTTGGATCAATATAGCACCAACACAGGTGCTGTAGGTGAACTTTACCCAGTGGCATCTGATATTTTGACCAGTGTTACACTCGACAAGCTCAAGTTTGAGTAAAAAACTGTCACAAATGTATTGATTCTTGTATGAAACAATGTGCATATGATATTCAAAAGCTACACAAGTTACAATCAATAACAAACAATAACATGTTAGTTTAAGAAGAGTAGATTATAACAAGCTTTAGTTTAGGTAAATAACCCATCAGTAAATTAAAAAAGTGGTTTTGGAGGCACTTGTTCACTGATTGATTTTTGATTTCACTTTCAGTTACCTGCTGATGTTTTCTTTAGGATTTTATGATATTTAAGAGGTTAATCAAGCAGGAGAACCGCATCAAAAGAGGAGAAAGTGCATGTACTTACATGCATACATAACAAGGTTGGGTTTTTTTTCCATCTCTATGCTGAGGAGGAGTCACACCACCTAAAGTTACCTAATCTGATTTCTCTCTGCTCCTCAGACATTAAGAGGAATATCTCATTCAGTTTAATTTGGGGAATTTGCTTAATTCCATTCTCTAATGTTTCCTTTATAAATATTTTGTTCTTTTGGTGTATAATGAGCAATATAACTGAGTAAATAATTCATGTAATCCTCGGGTCAAAAGCAAAAAGGCTTGGGTTAATTCTGTAACACACCCTCTTTCTCTCCTTTTACTGACTGGTGTAGTGACATGTTCCAACATGAAAAGGTACAGTAACTGTTGAGATTACAGTTGACTGAATGTTATTAATATTCAGCAAATGGCTGTTTCTTATGGATTGATTTAAACAACAGGTTGAACAGAATAAGGCTCCATTTATTTTGTAATCAATAGACTCAAGAACATAGAAACACAAATGGTTTTTTTATTTAGTTGTAACTTTCAGACTCTCTCACTGAAAGTTACAACTAAAGACCTGTAGGTTAGCCACATTTCAGTTGATTGACAGCTAATAGAACGGCTATCGAAAGTCATGACCAGAGTAGTCAGAGCTTGACAGACAGGAGCCTGGTTCTCTGTGCTGGTTATTCTGTCCGTTTGACCAGTAGAAAGCTCTTTCCATGTGGCTAAACAAAATCAAACTGCTAATGAAGACAGGAGCACTTCTCTGTGTTCATCATGGTAATGGAAATGACTGGCGGCATGTTTCACTGCAGTATATCATAAAAACAGCACACTGGTCCATCTCTAGACATGGCACTCTACTACAGTGTCATACCTAACTCTACCACCAGATGGTGCCAAAATCCTACAGGTAGTTATACAAGACAACTGATGAAATTTAAGTAAAAGTTTACTGCAGCAGTATGCATTATTGTCTGCCACTGTCCTCTCTTGATACGACCCTCCTGTCTGTCCTGTGTTAATGTTAGACTCCATCAGGAGAGAGCAGCGTCCCCTCAACCCAGCTGTGTGTCCATGAAGAGTGACCAGTTAATGCCCAAACCTCTTACATTCAAAGATGGACACCCTCATTCTGAAAAGAGGTAATGACAACCCAAAGAAATTAGTGTTTTAGTTGTCAGACTTTCGGTTTTGAGATATAGAAATTGTCTCTGAGACTCGGATATAAGACACAATCATGACAGCAGTGGTCACACTAATGTTCACCTCTACGTTCTACTACAGCTGAGCATGACCACACTACCTTTATGTAAGTGTGTTAGTTACAATAACAAATTATGAATCACAATTCCTCCACAGAGACCAAGGACAAGACAAGTCAGAGATGGCTAGTCTTAAGTCAGCTCAGAAGAGTCAACCAGACCTGAACTCCACATTTATGGTATATGAATGTGCAACACCTAAGAGGCTTTTAATGGATGGGTTGACAATTTTGCATGTGTGTTTTAAAACAATAGCGAGAAACCCAAGTGAACATTAAAACATTTTTCTTGCTGTAATCATTCCTCCTGTTCACACTGACCGTTAGAGGATCCCTTCATAATGCACTTGCACAGTGATGGGGCACAAAATCTAGAGGCCTCCTTCTGTACAAAAATGTATTTAAAAGTTTATCTGAAGCTAATATGAAACTTCAGCGTCCAAATGAGTCAAATCACATGGATATCTCTCAACGTTACAGTCTTTTTAGGGCCAAAGTCCCTCTTTTTTACTATACTTCCACTTGCAGCTCAACAGGGAAACACAAAGAGGAGAAATATTTGATGTTTAACAGGTTTCCAAGAAGAATGAACCGAAAGTCGACAATAAAAATCAGCCTTCTTTACAATGGGTTTGGCCTCACAGATCCAACAAATATTATGAATAATCATTTAAAAAAATGGACCACTTGTTATCACTTGTGACAACAAGTGGTAGTAGTTACAACTACAATTGATAGTAGTTTTGTTAAAAATCACATTATTTTCCTTTGCTCACAACAATAAGAAAACACAAATATTGCAAATTGTATCACAATTTTTATGAAAAGCCACTGCAAAATCAAGCATTTTTAGCCAAAGTAATAAAAAAAAGGGACTGATTAACTATCAAGTGTTTGCAAACAGAGGTTGTTAAAGAGACAGACTAAGTCATTAGTCTGAGCAGGTGAAGCTATATTGTTACTGAGATCTGCAAAGACAGAGGCAAATTTGTCTGCAGAATGGCTGTTGGGAGTGCGAGATCGGGTTGAGCGAGATCGGGTTGAGCAGATTGAAACAGCATCCAGGAAACCAGACAGACCAAAACCGACAATCAGATGTGAGGACATCTTTAAAGCCTCACCTGGAAGAGATAAACCAATCAGAACAGTGATGATATAGGGAGTGGCTGGCATTGGGAAAACAGTCTTAACACAGAAGTTCACTCTGGACTGGGCTGAAGACAAAGCCAACCAGGACATACAGTTCACTTTTCCATTCACTTCCAGAGAGCTGAATGGGATCAAAGAGAAAAAGTACAGCTTAATGAAACTTCTTCATTGCTTCTTTTCTGAAACCAAAGATGTAGGAACCTACAGCTATGACAAACCCCAGGTTGTGTTCATTTTTGACGGTCTGGATGAGTGTCGACTTCCTCTGAACTTCAACTGTCTAAAGAAATGTAATCAAAATATTCCAGTGGTCCAAATTAAAAGTCAAAAAAGCTATATCAAGCTAAACTTAAAGTCTTAAAATCTTAAACCTCCTTGCCACAGGTTCAGGTTGCGTTTGTACTGACTGAACTCCCTTGTGGCCATAGCCAAAAAATGCATGTAGGGATCTTAAATTTAGCTGGGACACCCATATCCTCAGCTGACATTACTGGTTTTAAGGAACTGTAGCAGGCAAACAACAAAGCTAGGCTAAATTTTAGGGGGGGGAACTGGTATGGCCATTTTTGAAGGGGTCTCTTGACATCTCACCTCAAGATGTCTGAATGAAAATGGGTTCTTTCGGCACCAACGAGTCTCCCTGTTACAGACATGCCCATTTTATGCTAAACCCATGCAGTTTTGGGCAAAAATCATGCAGTATAAATTATTCTCATCTATTCTAAAAATGGTGTATTTGAATATGTATGCATATTAGGGTCCCTAAACAGTCTTGGAATTGAATGAATTGGGTATAACTTGAAAAGCCAGCCATACCCAGTTCTTTAAGAATGGTGTTCATCCCTCCAGAAGAGTTCCAGAGACTGAGGAACACCATTCTTCATAAAAGTATTCCCTCATTTGGGGTTTTGATGATGGTGACGGAGAGTGCTGTCTAACACATTAGTCCTAAATCTCCTATAGGTGTGTCCAATTGGGTTGAGATCTGGTGACTGCAAAGGCCATAGCATATGATTCACATCATTTTCATACTCATTAAACCATTCAGTGCCCCCTCGTGCCCTGTGAATTGGGGGATTGTCATCATAGAAGAGACCACTCCCATCAGGATAGAAATGTAGACACGTTGAATAAAATTGAAGGACTCAGTCACATTATGGATATCAGCAGCAAAGTTGCAAGTGGCATTAGCCACATGAATATTAAAATCGCCAACCTAATAAACCTTTGCCCAACCTAATAATAGATGATAAAAAGTCACTGAATTCACATATAAAAGAATTGTGAAAACCAGGGAGTCGATAAATTAAAATACTTTTATTTTACTTTTATTGTGGTGGTTTACGGGAAAAATGCTTTTTGGACTGAAAGGGGATTTTTCGCTGCAATACCATGAGTGGCCACTGGGAAAAATTGGCTGCAAGGCTGAACGGCAACACTCTATCCAGTTCTTATTATACATTCATGTTGTAAATGCACTGTGCTAACCAAGCTAGCAGCTAGCACTATGGTCGGCTCCACCTTCTCGTCCAAATATTGTCACTTCTGGCTCCAAAAATCAAATATGGCGACGGCCAAAAACAAGATGGTGATGGTCAAATCACTACACTCGTGGCTAAATCCCTTACTCATCACTGCATCACAAAAGCTGGGATGTTCCTGCTTAACAAACAGAAAGGAGCTGTGCTTTATGTTATTTATCTTTAAGACTGCCGCATTCTCTCTCTGGTATGAAGGGGATCTTTTAATTAAAGAGGAATGATTACAGTGAGGAAAATATCTTTCACTGTTCAAATGGTTGTTTTAAGACACACTTGAAAAATTGTGAATCTGTCCTTTAAAGTGAATATAATGTCTGATTTGAAACCATCATCTAGTTAATGAGTTTTCTCATAAGTATAAGGTATACTTTATAGAAAAATATAAGGAAAATATAAGGTCTTTTCTTGTAATCATGTTTACAAAAAATGTCTACAGTTTCTTTTCTTTGAATAGTCAGCAACATGTTAAAGCAAGTTTATTCATTTAGTCACTGCTGCTTGCTGCATTATGTTTTTCTTTCTCCATCAGATGCCTGCAATCTCACACTCGACAGATTTACAGCCCACAAGAACCTTTCTATGTTTCGAGATAACAAGAAGGTGGCAAAAGCGCCTCAGTCAGATAAGTCACAAGTCCCCAATCATCCGGAGAGATTTAACTACTGGGAACAGGTGCTATGTAGAGAAGATCTGACTGGTTGCTGTTACTGGGAGGTAGAATGGACACAATTTGTTTCTATCGGAGTAACTTACAAAAGCATTACCAGGAGACGTGCCGATACTGTGTCCTGGCTTGGAGGGAAAAACGTGTCCTGGATCCTTATCAGAGCAAATTTCATTCCAATGCGGTCAATACTTTGCAATATATTCTTAATATGTTATAAAAATGATCAAAGATGTTGATAATTATGTAAAAAGTAAACCTTACTGTGTAGATACATAGAAAATAATTAGGCACATTGTTGAGACTCTCCAACATTTTACTGCAATTTGCACACAGCCTATGTGAAACCTATATATGGGTACCTATTTTCCTATTTCTTATGATGTAAATATATATATTTGCCAGTTTTTTGTCATTATTTTCAATTTATTTCACCTGTTATGTTATTCTCTGGGTCATATGATGACTTTGGTGATTGTTGAAATATGTTGGCTTTTTATTTTTTTTAAAAAACGATTTAGCCACAAATAAAGCCTTTTTAATATATCCTTCCTCACTGTTACATTTTCATATATTTGGAGCGCCTGGATTGTCTTGTTTGGACCACATGCTTTCCAGGAGCTTACTTTATTTTACTTAGTTAAATGTTTGGTTTCGTGTTTACATGATTGGTACCCTGCAGGAAATATGGTTCTAGAGAGATAGATTGGAGAGCCGAGATGACAGGATGTCTGTGTGATCATTGCAAGCTGTTAAAAACTCACCTGTTTGTCTGTAATGTGTGATTCTTCTCCGTTTTTAACTTTCTATTGTTGTCTCAGTTGTTCAGCATCTTGTCATACTCACCCTCTCTCTCTTTGTTCCTAGCCGCCATGCAGGTGAACAGGTGCTCATATTAACCATATGACATCACCGCCCACATGTGACCATGTGAATCACCGCGACTGTGCAATGAACAAATCAACAAAAACAACCCAAAATACAACCCAACACAATTAATCCCAAATCATTTAACCATTCATGGCTCCTACAACGCTAGTCAAATTGAATCATGATTGTTATAAATGTGTAACACTTTAATTAGTCCATATGAGGAAGTTAATGGATTATTTAATAGCAATAGCATTTAAAAGCTGGTGAGTGAATCAAAACTGGTTAGTTTTGATTATTGAGGTGATTAATTATTCTCTCAGTGCAACAGATATTCTGCTGATCATCACTACGCCATATAATAAAGAACCATAAGATACTAGATGTTGTGGAATTTTGGAGCTGATCTCACTGGCAGTTTTCAGGTTGAAGAAGAGAGAAGAATCAGAGAGGAGCCTGCTTGGATTTGTATCTGGAACGCTTTAATGAAACCTTATAAGGGAGATAGACTATGAAACATCCTCTGTTGATCAGACGATGTCCCACACTCATCTGCACCTCTGACAGTCTGAAACAGTCTTTAAATGTCAATGCATGTAGATGACAACCCTTTGACCTGAATTCGTATCTTTTTTGTTACCTCGTCTCGGCTGGTGACGCCTGCATCTGGCCTTCGTTCACCATGAGGCTCCAGGTTTATTAAACAATGCATGTTATCTTCTGTCTGAGAGACCAGAAGAGAACAGCTTGACATTTTGTTGTTCTGGTCATTTATGGATTTTATCCATATCAATCCCCTCTTATTGATCATAAGATCAATACAAATTACAAATTAATGACTGGACTGTAGGACTGTAAGGGTTCAAATAGAGCAGAAACAACGTCCGCACAATGGAGAATACTTCTTACATCAAGAGTAATACAATAATCAACAATTACATTTGAACAAAAGTAAAAATTATCAAGAACAAAATCATTTAAATTCATAATGAAATAACAATCAGTAAATCAAATTAAAACAAAAAAGACCCCTCTTATGTACCCCTTTAGCATAACTGTCATGTGACCCATGAGTTCTGTCTTCCAACCACCAGAGGCAGTCATGAGGCAAATCCCCAAAGAGATCTCCTAAAACACCAAGGCATTAAAGGAGGTCATTAACAGAGGTCACCAGTCACATGAGCAGACAACCCAAGACAAGAACTTCCTGTCTGTCACTAGATGAAATCCTAGCAATTCAAAAGGGAGACATACAAACGTTTGATTACATCATAGCAATAAAACAAATCAATCACAAAGTGAAGTCTTCAACCCATGCACTTTGCGTTCAGTAGAGGGTCACCACCATGGAGAGGTTACTAGCACATACGATGCATGGTGATGTGGAATCCATCCTCCTGGAGCGATCCTCTTGATTTTCATCAATTTCAAAAACACATTTCAAAACAATTAATTTATATTTATGAAGAACATATGAGATCACAAGAATTAAAACATTGAATCATTAACACTACTTGTTGTAAAACATTTCTCAGACTAATAATTACATACAAGATTAAAATTACATCAGTGGAGAATGACATTTTGTTGTTCTGGTCATTTATGGATTTTATCCATATCACTAGAAGACTAACAGAAAAAAATAGGTTTGCTATTTACACTAAATTCCTTCCCTCCCTATGTTCTGTACCTTAAAATGGTCAATTTTTATTTTTTTATTTTGATTATTGAGGTGTTTAATTATTCTCCTCTTCTGCTGATTCTGGGTTCATCAGGTTTTCCATTTGAACATCATTTGGTGCCGTCTCTGCTTCTTGCTCCCGCCGACATTTCTCTGAGAGAACATGACAACCAGTTTGTGAAACACTGAATTCATGCTGTTTAAAAGCACATATATGTTTACTGCTGAGGTGATGAGTAATATGATTGATATCATCACCTCAATAATACTATGATGTATATATACACATCACAATGTGGAAAATGTACACAAATAACACAAAGTGATTTTCAAAGCAACAAACTTTGTATCATTGTTCTGCATCACATGACTGCAAACTCTCCACTTGTTTAAATAGAAATGTTTAGAATTGATTGGACAGAAATGATATGATCAACATCATATTACCATAATGTGATAAAATGATGTAAAAGTTTGTAACTTACTGATCGTTCCACTTTTCACCAGCAATCCAATAATAACAATAAAAATAATGAAACCAGCAATGATGGCAGCAGTGAGATAGTAAGTCATCGTCTTTGCAGCATCTGAAGGAATATTAGAAAGAGAAAAGAACAAAATGTTGTTTTTCACTCCAATAATTGTTTATCATGATGGTCTGACTTGGTCATACCTTCCACTGGAGGTCTAGTTGTAGTTGTGTCATCCCTGTTTGTCCTGTTCTTTGTTACTGTTTCAAATGAGATACAAAACTGTTGAAGTACTTTTTCAAATTAAAAATGTCTTAAATGTAAAACAGAATTCTTCCTTTTCTGCATTTCCATTACATAAGAAAATAAAAGAAACCTAAAATGTGCTGTTCAGTATTAAATGCAGGTTGCTCACCAACACTGACGTTAACAACACAGCTGATTATCTGTGGATTTGGAACAAAACATCTGTACGGTCCGCTGTCATCCAGCTGTGCTGAGGAGATCCTCAGTGTCAGGTCTCCTCTGCTCAGCCCGTCAAGGTTGAAAGTCGTTCTGTTTCTGTATCTCTCCATCTGGTCATCAAGGTGGTGTCGTCTGTGTCGATAGGCGTAGACCACCTTCTTGAGGTCGTCTCTCTTCCAATCCACTGTATCAGCAGACATGTCTGTCGACGGGTGCACTCGACACTGAAGAGTGACATCAGCACCTTCTTCTGCTTCTATTGTCTGATTTGGGCAAATGAGATGAGACGTCCCTGAGGAAACAAACATAACATTTAGGTTGATTTAAAACATTTAAATGGTCCATTTGACTATTTCCTTCCATTTCATGAAGAAATTTTGATGTCTTCATATCGCTTGTTGTACTTCAGTGTCGACTCCACAAAGTTATCTGGGAAACTCTCCTCCAAATGATGACCGCTTTGGATCAATGGAAATGATAAATAACTCCTCTACAGTGTGAAGACATCAAATGTTATAATTGTATCTGTAAAAAACTGCAGTAAGTTAAAGGACAAATTCACATTTTTACAACAATACTGACACCCGAATCTACATTCAAAGGCTTATTGGTCACTGTAATGTTCCCTCAGTACTGGCAGCAAAATGTCCTTTTTAAGAACACAGACCCACTTCAATATTAAGTGCAAGAAAGTACAACTTCTCCTTAATCAGTGTTTCCCAACCTGTCTGATCCCTCATAGAAAAGCAGTGTCTACTTGTGTCTACTTTGTTAATTGTTGGCAGCTCCACTGAAGACACATTTCCCCTCTAAAAATTTGTTTGAGCCCCAAAGAGGTCAAATTATCCCAAATTTCAGACGGAAAGAAGAAAAAATGAAGACAATAAAGGAGAGGAGAGGTGGAGAAATGTAAAGGAGAGATAAGAAAAAAAGAGAAAAGTGGGAAAATGAGTGGGAGAACAAAGAGGAAAGAACAGTAGAGAACATGTGGAGCAGGAGAGGAAGAAATGATGAGGGGAGTGAGAAAGGAGTGAAAAGCACAAGTAAATAGGAGAGAGGATAAAAAATGTGCGAGGAGTAGAGAACTGGTGGTGGAGTACAAAAATGGAGGTCTGGATTTGAGGAATGTGGAAGAGGGAAGAACGGGAGGAGTGAAGGAGAAAATGAGGGAAAGAGAATAAAGAATGAGATGTGAAAACTTGTGGAGAAAGCAGGGAAGAGAACAGAGGAGAACAGAGGTGCCCGGAGCAGATGTAACAATAAGATTTGAGTTTAATCTTTTTTGCATCATAATTTTATGATAATAAATCTTGAAAGTTTTTCTGTTCAATATTTTCTTCTTTCAACATTAAATGAGGCCAGTTGAGAGAAGTTCAGAAGAAAAGAGTAAAAGTTAAAGAACCATAAGATACTAGAAGAAAAATAGGTTTGCTATTTACACCAAATTCCTTCCCTCCCTATGTTCTGTACCTTAAAATGGTCGATTTTTAGGTGGAAAATGACCTCTGTTATCTCAAATGGTTTTAAAAATAAAGCATATAGCTGCCAAAAACAGATTAATTTTTATACTCCCTCCACTGTCACATACACGCGCTCAGATCTACCATTTTTCTATCCGACATTCCATTAGCACGAAACTAGAAAAAAGAGACTAAAATCTTAACGTTACATCATCCCAATGACACTTGAAGCGAACAAACTATAACGCAGTCTAAACTTACCCGCCACATTTACAGCAAAAGATAGAATAAACAGATAGTTCACCAGGATCACATTCATTTTCAGCGGTTTTCTCGCCACCACCCAGTTGTTTCCGCATGTGTGAGGCTGTGCAGACGGGGTGGATTTTGGGATCCCCCTCTTCGAGAGAGACGTCTTCATTGATTCATCCAATCGAAGGGGACGGATGGGCAACCTTGGCAACCAATCCAACCTGTTGTGAGTTCCTAACTCCATTTAAGTATAATAATTACACAGGCATTCGGTAGCAGGAAGACAAGCTTTATTCACCGCCACAATACGCACTGATAAACCCTCCGCCCACTTCCGTCCAAAACATTATGTGCTTAACATGTACTTCTCCATCACTTTTCTGCATCCTTAGTTACGTAACTACTCAGTTATTTTTATTTATTTATTTATTTTTTCCATTCATTCATCAGTCATAGGTCTTGCCTTGGCTTAATGACACGTCTGGACCTTGTGCGAAGGCAAGGCTCAGAAAAGCCTGGTGCATGTCCTACAACCTGAGAAGGTTGCTGCTCTTCCGGTTCCCCTTGTCCAGAAATCGGGTCATCCTCGCCGATCTCAGGGTGTTCTCTGGCAGGCATCTGATGGTCCGTTCGAGTGTCGAGAAAGTGCCGGCGGTTGCACCTGTAGCTCTGTCGTGCAGCGCTGGTAAAGGTCTAGCAGATCTGTCGTAATGTTGTTTCTGACGATTCTGGCATATCTCCCTCCTCGCTCGTACTGTGTTCTGTGGGGTCACCTGAGGTCGCAGCTGCCATGCTGTTGTAGGTAAGATGGAGCGTAGTCTGCGGCTCATCAGGATTTGGGCAGGAGACTTGTAGCCATCAACAGGTGTGTTCCTGTACTCTAACAGGCTGAGGTACGGGTCTTTTTTGTCTTCTCTGGCCTTTGTGAAGATACGCTTTACAGTCTGTACAGTCTTTTCAGCTAACCCATTGCTCTGTGGGTAATGCGGGCTTGAGGTGGTGTGTTGAAAACCCCATGACTCTGCGAACTGGTGTAATTCCTGTGAGCTATAGCATGGCCCGTTGTCACTGACTTCTGTCTTTGGAATGCCATGTCTGGCGAAGGTTGCTTTTAATTTATGGATGACAACAGCTGTCATGATATTGTGCAGGCGCTCAACTTCAAAATATCTGCTGAGGTAGTCACAGATGACAATGTAGTTCTCCGAGTTCCATGTGAACAGGTTATCTGCCATGGGTTATCTGTGATAGGCTGTGAGAGCATGGGCTCCTTTGTGTTTGCACTACGATGTGTTTGGCATATGTCACAGTTCATTACAGTTTTTTCAATGTCTTTACTCAGTCCAGGCCAAAACATTATGTCTCTGGCTCTGTGTTTGCTCTTTTCCACCCCGAAATGTCCCGTGTGTATGCGCTGTAGCATGTGTGGTCTGAGTTAAAAAAAAAGATATAAAAGATGCTAGACTCATGGACAGAATCTCTCTCTACTGTCAGAGATAGAAATCAGAGTCTGTGGTCACTGTTGGATGCACTTCCTCCTACAATGTAAAACATTCAATGAAATGAGGAACATTTACTTTAACGAGTTCAACTCTGTAATCTCAGATTTCAAAGAGCTTAATAACCTGTCAAAGTCAAAAATACTCCTATATTGCTGCCTAATATCAGCATGCCACAACCTGAGGGACAGTAAATACATCACTAGATATATCAGTTTTAATGTTATGTTAATATTCATATTATTGTTATTTTGTAACAACAACCTGTGGGTTGGAAACCAGAAGGGATGACGGGATCTTCTAATGGTGACTGTTGTTTTAAAACAGACTTGAAAAACTGTGAAGTCGTCCTTTAATGCAATTAGTAAATTACATCTATGTGCAAGATGTATACAAAGCAGCATGGAGTAGCAGTAATATGTACCTGAAATGTGCTTAAATACAATCCTTTACTTGATTTTAAAATGCAGTTTAACAAATATTACACAAATGATACTGGAATTAAAAAAAAGTCACAATTAAAGCAGCAAAATCTGTGAACCAAGTTCATTTTTATTTGTAAAAAGCAAAGCAGTAAAGTCATGGATAAATACAGTTTAAGACACATTATACAAGAGTTATGTTGTTTATGATAATAAAAACCAGAAATCACAATCAGAGCCCTAAAAACTGGATATGAAAATAAACATTAAAAAAACAACAACCCTGAAATAATGAGGTTAAAAATAAAACATCAATACAGTAAAAACATGATAAAAGAAGAAGAAGAAGAAGAAGGCCCCCATCGAGCCTTCACTATAAAATAAGTAAAAATCTATTGTAAATGTTAAACAAATATATAAATCTGCACATAAAAAATAGAAACATTGAAGAAATACCTTAAAATTACCTCATTTAAATAAAGGCTGATCCAGTCCGTAGTTATGATGCTGCTACAGGCCTAGACTGCTGAGTGACTTCCCATAATGCCCTGTGCTTTCTCGTCCCTGAAGTCTTCTCCGGCTATTACTACCATTATTATTACTGGTCATATTTCTGTGTTTATTATTGTTGTTATCATGATTCTCTGTGTCTCTATCTCTCCTCTCCCAGAGCGTTCACTATAAAACATTGCGCAAATGGTCAAAAGTCAAAGTCTTGTCACTCATTTAAAGTTCAAATGAAGTTTATATCTAAAACTATGTGGAAGCAGTAAATGATCAGCAAGATGTGGGTTCGCTCACACTCTTCATTCAAATATATGAGTGTACCTCTGTGTCCAGCTGCAGTTACTTATTGTCTCCACACACCTGACAGTACACATGTCAATCAAACTTTGACTGGCTCATGTGGGTTAAAAGTCTTTCCTTTTCTAAAAATGGATTTGATGATAACTAACTAATTTGCTTTACACACAAACTCATCAAGAGTTTTCAATTTAATAACTGAAATTCAAATGAATCGGCCCCAAAACATGATGATCCTTTCAATCAAAACTTTCAAAATAAAAGCACACCACACTTGTAAGAAATATCCCTCATTTTAAAAAAGCAAAATGATCTGATCCCGACGGGCCAGAGTGCGAGGACCCGACCAACGCTGCTTGCAGCTTTAATCTTATGTTTTATTATTATTATTATCTATTCTCTACTTGTTAAAAAACTGGAAAATCTCAATAAAAACATGTTTGAAAAGAAAAAAAAAGAAAACTTATATACGTTTCAAACCACTGGTTGCAGCCAGTCAGCAGAGAAATGTTTAAACCATGAACTTTGCACACAAAAGAATCTGCCGATGTTTTGTTCCATATTTCCATTGACCTGCTGAATGCTGCTCAGTGCCAAAGACTGTTGGTGATCTTGAGAAACGTCACAACAGCACCATCTACTGATTGCGGAGAAACGCTAGATATGAATATAATAATAATAACTGAGTTGTACAAGTGCTGTGTTGAATAAGTGCTGCTTCATGCACATTTTTGGCAACAAAGCTAAAACTTGACTCATAGTTTGTTTGGTCTTAACAATATTTTTCTGATGTTTTGCAGTCACTTAACCCTCCGTCTACGAATGCAGACAGTCTGTGAGACAGAGAGAGAGAGAGCTGGGATCTTGGATATCTGGAGAGCTCTGGGGACGGAGCCTTGATGATGATCTGTTTCATTCAGTCTAAAATCATCCACAGACTTCACAACTGTAAGATTAAACTATAAGGTTCCTTCATCAAGTGAGACATACAGTCTGGAAGAGGCTAATTTTATTAAATGAGTAAAGTACTGGACTGGGATCTTTAGAGCACACCTGAGCTCGTGTTAATAGTTATACTTGTCAGATTTAGGAACAACAACCTCTACTCTACTACAGTTTTTTAAAAAAAAAAACCCAATTATTCTTCTGCATTAGAAAAAGAAGGAGGTCACTGTGGTCAAAATGTTGACATTAATACTCTGCACCTTGAAAGATTAAGGCTTCTGCTACAGGATAGACTTTTAAACAGCATCTGACAGTTATTGATTATGTTTTATGTTTTATTATTATTATTATCTATTCTCTACTTGTTAAAAAACTGGAAAATCTCAATAAAAACATGTTTGAAAAGAAAAACATGTATGGGAGACGTCATTTTGAATTTTTGTGTCCACCAATTCTTTTGCTCTTTTTTTTTTTTCTAGTCACCAGATCATATATTTGAGCAAACTGCATATTATATTTCAAACACATTTGAAGATAGAAAGGTCCATACAGGACTATATTGTGCGTTTTGTTTTCGCTTTCCTTTCACAGACCTTATCTTTGAACCATCATCTTAAACCCTAAAACCGAGACATGACCTTAATTTAACCTCACAGCTGTGAGTCCCCACAGACTGACAGCTCCATCAGTGCAGACTCACACAAACAAAGAGTTTGATATCGCCCTCTGGTGGCCTCCAGTTACAAATACAAGGTGGCCAAAATACTGTTCACAATTTAAATCCTCAACACAAAGACCCAGTGATTCAGTTAATAAAGTTTTGTTTCTATTGTATAAGGGCTGATTTCTTGCATTATATGTGTAAATATTGTGTATTGTCTGGTTTATTGTCCTCTATCCAGCCCATAATATTGCCAACATCTCTGATGTGAATACTACGGAGGCTCTAAAGTCCCAAAAGATGGTATTTTTTTCATCTTGTGCACAGAAGATAATAACTTGTTCCCACATGATACTAAATAAAAAAAACAAACACCTTTTGGGACTTTAAGGGCTCCGTAAAAAAACCAACAAATTGACTATTCAAATAAAGCAATGAACGCTGCCATGTTACTAATATGCTTAAGAAATCAACAAACTATTAAAAGCTAGAAATACAATTTACCCCCATGGTCTTCAAAGCATAGGTCTATCATGCCTTTATTATACAGATATTAAACTGTTCCCACAAGATAATTATCTTGTCAAGATAAAAAAAAGAAGTTCTGACATCTGATGTGAAATTCTGTTTTTTATTCTTAATTCAGGAGTGGTTACTTCAAATGGTATCACTCTCTGGATCCTTTGATCCATCTGTACAAATCTGTAAATATGAGCTCCATTCTTGCTGCAGGAGAGACTTTACCACCTTGACTATATCTCCTGATTTCTTTCTCTTGTTATTATCGAGTATAGACAGATCAACTTCAGGTTCTGGGATTAGCCATGATGGTACAGCTGACCGACAGACTGGAGGCACACATTCATATTAATAATACCTTAGATTTAAGCTTATATCCAACGTTTGTTTTGGTCTTTCTCGCTCTACTTCTGTTTTAAGAGAGACGATTGAATTTCTGTCTAATCATGGCTATGTCGAATGGACATCTGGACCATAAATTTGCACCTGCAGTGTGCAGGAGCCGGTACTTACAAACCTGTCTGGTGGATCAGAAATTCCTGTGTTGTCTCCACACTGCAGAGGTGTTTATTACTACCTAGTGCCACCCAGAAATCCATCAGCATGGAGGCGATCTGCTCATGTAACCTTGAACAGTAATATATTTCTTAAGCAAAACATCTCTTAAGTCCTCCCGTATCACTTTACATTTCACTTTATTGTGATCAGTGTTCATCACATTGACGTATCAAATAAAGATGAGGATGGATTTCCCACACAACCTACCGACATTGACGGGGGTTTTCGAGGCCAGTCAGCAGGGACTTCAGGTGCTTCAGTTTCACCGTCAGCTGCTCCACTGAACCACAGTATGAAGGAGGCTTGTTGCAGCTTATATTCAGCACCTCGGCAACAAAGAAATACACCCTGCCAGCTGTCAATCACTCAGGTAACTGCAAGAAGAATCTGCAGGAAAATGTCACATGGATATTGCATACTGATTTGAAACTATTGCTTGTCTGCATAAGATAAAAAGTCTCGAGGTGGCAACTATTTCCACGTATGAGACAGTGTCCAACGTCTGATCTCATGAATGAACGCATTGATGAAGGACATGCAACCTGTGACAAGTTCTCATATAGAGTCAAATTGTGGGTCTGTAAGTTTTTAGATGTGATGGATGCATTATTGACGGGATAATACATCATTTGAACCTGAATCTTAAATTAGTTTTTTTTTTTTTTCATCATGTTAGGGTTATCTCTTCATCTCAAGGTAATCATTGGTACTGAGTGCATTTATAATGCGTCTGAATAGTAATAATGATGATAGCTATTCACAACAAGCATGCAGGAAGACTAATGTATATAGATTATTCAGTATTGTACATTATCGAAAAGCAACATAAACCTCTGCAGGTCTGGTTCTGACAGGTTGTCTCTTATATTTACAATGTATTTTAAGTGGTAAACACCCAATTTTGAAACACTGTGTACTGTATGTTTGTGGAAACTAAGGTCAGACGATTGACCGAGGTCATTCAATTCATCTTTTGTTTTAACAGATAAGGAACCAAGAAGATTCCTTATCCATTGTCAACAACAACAACAACAACAACAACAAAAACACCTTATAACACTTAATAAAATATGATTTTTGGTGTCACATATTACAGTAACACAAACAGAGACGCTCCTTTTTAGAGAATCTGACTGAGAACTAGCTACATACATATACACACTGATATAAGAAGACCACTTGTATCATATGAACTTGTGTAAAAATTGTGAATCTGTTTCTTCAACCGACGTGACCATCAGACTAGTTGTCCTGCTGCTGCTCTGTTTTTCTACTGCAAGCTGCCGCACATGTCGACGGGAGGACGGTAGGGGATGTAATCGTATGTGTTTGGTTACAACGGGGAAAACAAATCCAATCAAGCAGCACTTCCTGCACTGATGTTTCATATTTAAAAACCTTCCAGTAGCTCAGAGGACATCATCCCTCCTTTTCCTAGCAGGTTTTTTTTAATTAGTTTCATTCATGAAAGCATTACAGAATATGAAAAAAAAATATGCAAGGTAGATGCAATTAGAAATAATAAGTGACGGGAAAAAGCAAAACTGAGTGCAGCAGAGTGGTATCACATGACTCTGTCGTTTTACTGATGAGATTATCGCTCTTGAAATGTGCAATGTAGTGAATTTACCAAGGCGTGGACTGTACCAGACTATCAGGACGTTATTTGGTAAATAGATCAAACTGTGAAACAAATCACGTCGCACCAAATGTTGTGTAAGAAACTGCTTGGGACCCCGAGAGAGCTGGGTACTTGCCTCAAGCATCTGGATTATATTTATTCAGAGTGGAAGGTATTTTTGTAACTTACAGATATTTGCTGCTATGTATTTTTCGGCCACCAGATGGCAGACACCGAGTCAACAGGACAGCATTGAGCTGGATGACCATGGAGGTTCAGGTGCTGAGGGCAGGCTGGGTGAAGGATCTTCAAAGTGATCTGCAAGACGCTGAAAGGCTCTGAGGCTCCGGTTTGTTAATCAAACCACGAGTGTAGCTTTACATTTTCTCCCAGTCAGTCTAGTTAACTCCATGTCACTCTACTTCAGCCCTCGCCTCTTAATGAAGTGACATTTCTGGTGTGTTTTCTGTGAAGAAGAAGCCTTCTTGTCACCTCACTGTCTGCTGAATTAAAATCCTAATGAAGTGTTGTCAGGAAAGTGTCAACTAAACTATTAAAGATTGTGTTTCACAGGCCAAAAAAAAAAAAAAAAAGCGCCCCACTATTAAGCCAAACATTGGGAATCCTTTGTAAAGATCAGCTTTTCTTAATCCTGACATGTTTTGGTGATGTTGATGTGAAGGGTGACGATAATATGCAGCGCTGCCTGTCATCATTAAAAGTTCTCTACTGGGAGACGGAAGCAGTCAGTCAAATCTCTTTTTAAAAATGTCTTTTTTTTGTTTTTTTGTGCTGAAGCATAACACAAACTTTTGCCACTGTCAACAATATGTCATAACAAAAACCAACAAACTGCTTTTTGGATCTGTATATTAACTACAAAAAGAACTTGACCTCGACATTATCATATCCATCTATCAGTCACCATAACTACTGATTTAAAAACAAAAAACACTGGTAGTCCATGTCTGGTTTTCACTAAAGGAATGTTTTTAACATTTTGGGAAATAAGCTCTCCTGGAGTCGCTTAGCCAAGCACAAAGACTGAAACTCACTTTGCTCCGTCAGGTTCAGGAACGACACCTAATAACACCTCTAAAGCTCCATAATGTATCTGTAGCTGTTTAATCTGCACACAAAAGAAAGCAAATGAATCCCAACGACCTTTAACAATAACGGGCTTTGTGGTCCAAATGAGCTATATTCGCTTCTGTAATTGTATTTATCTGCGTTTACACGTCCAACAACCGGGCGGAGCATCCGTCTAATAACGTCATGAAAATCAGGCGTTGCTGTTTTGCCCTGAAGTTTTGTGCTCGTGTGCGATTTACGTGAAGAGGACCGTAAAAGAACTGTGCTGCGTCGTCAATCCATGAGTTGTATAATAGACACGTGTGATAAATCTGACCTTTGTTGATTTTTATGCCTCCAAAGTGGACGTTTTATTGAAAGCTTAGCATCAGTAACTTTTATGATGTCGCAGCCCCTTCGGTAGCTTTTTAGATGTACCAATAGGTCACTGCAATTTAGGACAAGTCACTCAAGTCAAAGTCAAAGTCAGGTATAGATCTGATCATTTAGGATGAGATTTGTTAAGACGTTGGACGCATTTCATATCAAGAATTTAGAATTTAGGCATTAGACTTTTTATTTATTTCATATTTTGGGTGAGTGAAAAAACAACATCAGTAAGTTTCTCTCCTTTTTCACTAGTTGACATTATGACTACTTGTCAAGAAGCACCGGCGACATCTTTGCTCATCACCTTTAAAAAATACTGTGTAATAACATGAGAAAGAAACAGAGAAGAAACACAAACAACGCTTCCAAGAAAAATACCTTTTTATTTCATTATAAATCCACATAATTGTATCTATGAAAGCATAAAATCCCTATTCCGCATGTCGTCGTGTTTTTTCTCCTCGTTGTGGTCATTTGTTTCGTTATATTCAAAGTAAATCATGGGTATCAAACCATCGAAGACTGTAAGGTGTATGTCACATACAAACACAGACACTGTCAAACGGCAAAGGGGGGAGCGAGGAGGGGGGGGAGCTGGGAGGGAGGGTGGGGGTGGAGGGGGAGGGGCGGGGCGGGGGGACGGGACAGCGCAAGTTCTGCTGGCCATCTTTTTTCTTTTTTTTTTTTTTTTAAAACCGCTTTAATACATTTAACGACCTGCCAGCTTTTAGTAGTAGGAACACTCACGGTCGAGTTCACCAGTGTTTCGTACGGGTACAGTTGCTTTCCATCGTCAAACATCAGAACATCAGAATTCACCGTTTTCACCATCGAATGTAGAGCCGGAAGTGTGTGTGCTTTTAAGTTTGGCGTTGAATAAATCCCAGCTGGTGTTCCTCAAGGCTCCGTCCTCGGGACACCAACACTTTTTTTTTTTTTCTCTTTTTCTCCTTTTTTTTTTTCTTTTTTTTTTCTTTTTTTTTTCAATATTCCGACATATAGAGAAACCAATCCACCATTGACGCAAACACATTGATTATTTCAACATTACCTAAGTCATCCGCAGCCAAAAGAGTTAGATTGGTAATACTGGAGAATATACTATTCAGTTGTTCATGAAGATGAAAGAGAGAGAGACAGAAAGAGCAAGAGAGAGAGAGAGAGAGAGAGAGAGGGAAGGAGGGGAAGAGAGATGAGATGAAAACAGACGATTAAAGTGCCAGAAAAAGTTCACTGTTTAGTTCAAACAGTTATTGTTATTATTGATGCTTTGAGACAAGACGTTGACAATGTGCTCGTGTTCTCAATCCAAGGCCCGACATGTATTCTCTCTTTGACTGCTGAGAGTTTACAGAGAGGTGTGCTTTGCGGAAGTCAGCGATATTCTCTCCCGATATCGTAATAATGCTGTCATAATACTGTAAGTAATCCTTTGGCATATGACTGTATGCTGGAGAAAGAGAGGAGCGGTGCCGCCGGACATCCAGGAAACACGTCTAGAGTAATTCCATATTCCCGGAGACGGCGTTCAGTGTCTGTCCAGATTCCAAACGCAGATGCTAAATCCACCCTTCAGAGCCCCCCCGTCTGATTATTGGACACTTCCTTCAGAAAAAAAAGAAGAAACCATGTTCAACTCTGATTCCACCAGTGAGAGCCAGTGTTTCAAGCCCCAGTTGAGCACCATATAAGAAGCGGGGGGGGGTTTAACGTCCAGAGAGCCTGATGACCTGTATCCAACATGTCCGGTCCCAGCGCTGCGGAGACCTTTTGCATATCAACAGGTGAGATATTGCTTCTCTGCTCCGTGTCCTCCTCCGGCTGCCCGCAGGATGTTCGCACCGCATCACATCCTGTCCGGTTCAGGCGTGAGGGTGGCGTCTCTGGGTGGAGTACCTTTTTTTTACTCCGGGGCTCATCAGAAGGATGTGACCATGCAATCTACTGGGGCACCTGAAGGAAACAAGAGAGAGAGAGAGATTGATTCATTACTGTAATTAAAGCTGCATTACGTTTGATTTCAGTGCTGTTTGTTGGTGGAGACTCTAATTATTATATGTTCATTTTGTGGCTTGCATTGGAAATCCTACTTAAAAGTGCCCTTTGGCGTTTTTAATCACTAGCGGTGCTTTGGAACAACGCGTTTAAAAGCGGCTCCCCCCTTTTTGTTTGTTCCTATGCAGAGTGTGTGAGACTGTCTGTGGATGATGTGATTCGCATTTCTGACTAATGATTTTATTCTATTCTGCTGGTCCACAGCTGATAGCCGGCGGCGGTAAAACAATAAGAAGGCAGTGAAGATGACTGCTGGCAAATAAACATGGATGCACAGAATCCAGATTCCAACTTTTAAGAAAGCTTTGCTACCGTCACTGTTATATTATTATTATTATATATTCAAACATGTTGATGTTTAAGAGGAGCTCCTTTTAATTACGTTACATACTGTTCATCTTTAACAGTGCATCATATTTCCATAAACTTTTGCATGCAACATCGCTGAAAGCAAAGAGCTGTCGAATAAATGTAGTGGAGCAGGAAGTGCAATATTTGCCTTTAACATGCAGTGCAGTTGCTTTTTTTTATATAAACAGAACTAATCAGGACGCCACCTATTTTTCAATCACTTCAAAGTATAATTGTTTTGAACGTCTGGCTTCCTGTGGAGCTCTCTCTGTTACACTCTGCAGGTTCCTTCAGTCTTTGCTTGTTCTATGTTTCTGAACCTAAACTCTCGACACATCCTGTTTGTTTTTTTCGTGTTTTTCAGTCCTGATGACTCAGGTGCTGCTTGTGCCAGCTGTGACATGATTTCAGGGTTATAAACCTATTTTTTTTCCCCCCCAACACGTCCTCGTAATTAAACGACCAAAATCGATTGTACCGTGCGCTCCAGGACGACTCACAGGAGAGCTTTTCCAGAGAGACCCTCAGGAGTGTTTTCTAATATATTTATGATGTGACAACACTGTGGTTAAGGTCTGGTTGGGTTTAGGCACAAAAACCATTAAAATAATGATGATTCATGATTTAAAGGCTTGTTGGGATGATTAATAATAATAATAATATTGCAATAAGTCACAGTCTGGCTGTGATTTGCTCAGGTTTTGCTCGGTCGTCTCCAGATCTGATCTTGTTCAGCAGTTTGTTTCACTTCTCTGCACCGCAGTTAAGAAATTAGCTGCTGGGAACGAAGCCATCGGAGATCAGCGACCGACGCCGGAAGAGAGAAAAGTGGGAGGGGAGAAGATGAGCAGGTGAGAATGAAAAATGAGAGGGATAGGAGATAAGAGAGCTGAAGTGGAAATATAGAGAAAAGAGGAGAGGTGAGGAAGAAGAAGGGAGGTAAGGGTGGAATTTAAGGAGATCAAAGAAGATGAAACTACAGGGGGGAGAGAGAAAAGGATGAGGAAGATGAGAAAATGAGATAAGATAAAGAAGTGAGGAGAGGAAATGAGGAGATGAGATGAGGTCAGGAGAAGTAAGGTGAGGCAAAAGAAGGAGGAGGAGGAGAGAGGGAAGCAAGCAGAGGCATGAAAGAGTGGAGAGAAAAGAAGAGAAGAGAGAGGAGAAAAGGAGAGGTAAAAAAAAAGAGAAGAAAAGTGAGTCAAGGATAAGTAAAGGAGGAGGGGAGAAGAAGTGAGAGGAGAGGAGGATTTTAGAGGACGGAGAGATGAAAGCAAGGAGGAGGAAGAAGAAAGAAGAAGGAGGAAAAAGAGACGAGAAGAAGTGAAAAGAGAGGAAGAAGTGAGTCAAGGATAGCTAAAAGGAGGAGGGGAAAAACAACGGGGGGGAAACAGGGAGAAGGAAGAAACGAGGAGAGGAGAGAAGAGATGAAAAGTGAGGAAGAAAAAGACGAGAAGAAGAAAGGAGAAGCTTACATAATGGAAGAGAGAGAGAGAGAGAGAGAGAGAGAGCGAGCTTACATAATGGAGTGACACCAATCTGCATACTGTGGGGGATCAGGCCATTATATAATGGCCCAATAAAGAGGAATAATGTTGTTTACAAAGGCAAGGCGATATTTACAGAGCACTTAGAGGCAGACAGACTCAGGCCTGTTAATGGCTGCTCTCTCTTCCTCTCTCTCTCTCTCTCTTTTCTTCCCGATCACTCCCTCATCATCCTCTCATCTTCTCTCTCTCTCTGTTTTCCCTGCTAATGTATGCTTGGCGTGTTTCCATCTCTCTCTCTCTCTTCCTCTCAAGATGTTCTGCTCCAGCCTCTCTGGCGGAACAATGAGTGGTTACCCTCTCACCTGTGTGTGTGTGTGTGTGTGTGTGTTTGATCTCTCACCTCTCCCGCCTCTTTTCCCTCCAGCACTGTGAAGCTCAATGTAAGTAAATCTAAAAAAAAAAAAAAACACACAACAACGGACAAAAAAAAAGAAACAAGAAGATGAAATCAGAACTGTAACGTAACCATATCTCATAGAAATTATGTTTATTTATTGCTAAACTATGTATTAATTGCATTTTTCACACACACACACAGGACTGCCAGGCTGTTGGTGTCAACTTCCTTTGCCTTTTGTGTGTCCGCCATCACCTGAACTTTGACCCTGACTGACCTTTCAACTTCACTCTGGTAAACAGACGTGTTGTTAACGCTTCAGTCCAGGCTGTGGATTATAGTTTTTAGTTAACGCGACACAACTGGGGAGAAGTTATTAATATATAAATGTCATTTCTAGGAGACAGGTTGGAATAAATGCTTATATATATATATATATATATATATATATAAATGACACCAGAGGAGCCTTTTCTTCAATGCTAAATTCTAGCATATATATATATATATATATATATATATATATAATTTTTAAAGAGAATATTAACTATAACTCAAAACATACGTTGTGAATGAGGAGGACTTTTTGCAGCCCTGAGTGGCGTCTGCAGCTCTTCCTGTCTATCGGGCCGCGTACCGCCCCAACGACGCTCAACACATAGAGCTGTGAGGCTCGTTGTGAAGGCGCTGAGGTTTATGAGGAAGAAACTGAAGGTGGTATAAATGAGTTTATCAATATTTATATTTATATCAACCTCTTCTCCTGGATTGTTCTTGGCGTCTGGACAGTCAGAGGACACCGTTTGGACAGATTTGGTGTAAAAAAACCCCACAATAGATAGATAGAAGGACAGATAAGTGTTCTAACTATGTCTTTTATCAGTAAATCAGTAAATCTGGGCTTCGGCTTTCTATTTGCAGACCTCTCCTCGTCTCTCTCCCCTCCTCCTTGTCCCTGAGTTTTCATTTTTCTCTCTTTATCCCTCCATCTTTTTTTTTTTCCTTCCCTGTCAATAACTGTGTCTCGAGGCTCAGTGACTCATCTGTACTTCTCAAACTGTTTGGTTGGCTGTTTTCATTCTCTGCTCTCTGTCTCACTAACTAAATATAAGTCCATAATCCCCCCTTCTGTCTCTCTCTTTGTCTTTCTTTGGATGTCTCTCTCTCTCTCTCTCTCTCTCTCTCTCTCAGCAGCTGTAAATCCACAGTCTGTCTGTCTGTCCGCTGCCTGTCCCTCTTTATCCCGTCTCTCTGCTTCCTCTCCACACATGCCCAGGTCTTTCTTTTTTTCAGACGGAGATTTAAAATGACTTTGACTTTGTTTTTATTTCAGTCAAAGGGTTTATGAAGCCACTGGCAATGTTATGCTGCAAATTATATTCAAAGGCCCTCTCCCTGTAAAAATAGATATCAGGAAACAGCAGAGCCGGAGATGAGACTTCACTGCTCTCTGTTAATGCGCCATCACAAGACCTAATGTTTCTGCTGTTTAGAGAGTTCATATCTGGTTACTTTGAAAGTAAAAGAACATTAAAATCATTACCTATTGGTGCTGTTGCATGCTGGACTTTATGGTTAAACTCTGATCTATCATGGCGGTTGTAATAGAGGATTATAACAGGATTAAATGGTTAAAGTGGGGACATGTTTAAAGGATAAGTCCACAGTTTTCCAGGTGTCCACATGCCATATTCTTGCCATAATAATACTAGCTATTCTTCATAATCCTCCACAGTTACAAACCTTATAAGCATAAAACTCTCCTCTTTGTGTCTGGAGTGTTTCCCGCTCAGCTGGAGGGAAAGGATCGTGACAAAAAGAGGGGAAAAAAAACTATAAATAAACTTTTTAAATATATTGTTGAACAGAAGCACGACTGGCACCCGTCACTTATATTTAAGGTAAATTAAGGCCAATAAAACAAGAGCAAGAACACAAAAAAACAACAAAAAACAAAGCCTGTCAGTGTTTATTTGGATACCTCACTGGGACAGACTTGAAAAATGATGAACTCATCCTTTAAATTGCAACTTCCCTGTAAAAGCTGAGTCTAACATGTCTGTATAATAACTCAACAACTAAGCTGGATAGTAATAAATTATTATTAAAACCTTTTAAATGAGCAAAACTACATCGGATTCCTAATAAAATATTATAATTTAAAAATTCCCTGAAGGAGAACGGCTCTATATCGGTCACGATCATCACACTCCAACATGAGCTGATCCAAAATAATTGCTAATAATTAAATTGCTGAGAACATAATGTCACTAAAATAGTGAAAATTATGACTATGCAGTGAAAATGACAGCAAACAGTCAAATGATTCTCTGAACTCTGCGTTGTAAACATCAGTCGTAGCTTCCAGACCGACTTCCTGCCTCAACTTTGACCTACTTTACTTACTGTAGTTGTGCTCACACAGTTTTTTCTGTGCAATGAAGAAGAATCACCAGCATCACAGCTCACTGCTGACACTAAACTAAAACTAACCAATCAGTAATAGTAACCTAACCTCAAACATGCAGTGGTTGCCAATGGTATAATCTCAGTATTGAACATTTTGGTTAATATAATATAGAATATAATATAACTGTTGTGTTCAGGGGTTTAGGTTGGACGATCACGTCATGTAGTTTTGTGGTTGCAGACAGGAAATATGATTTTATTCTGAAGGCTGCTTCATGCAGAGTGTTCTCATTTGGAGATGAGTCACACTTCACTTCATGAACACCTGCTGACGACCTATATGTTTAATGTACTACAGCACAACACACACATATAAACCTTTAGAAATGACACGCTGACAGCGGCGTGCTGCCCACCGTCGTCCAGTAGCAGACTGGTGGTCGGTCGGGTGTAAATGCACGAACGTGAATGACGGCGTCCTTCTACTTTCCCTGGATACATGAGGGGTATAAATAAAATCACATAAATCCACGCCACTGACCGCCTGTGACCACCGGGTGTCACTGTGACTCCGTGCGGGGCCCGCCCGCCTCAGAGGAAGCTCTACGTACGGCAACAGCAAACAGTTTAGTCACCGTGCCGTCCTGCTGCTCGGCGCCAGGCCGGGATAATAAAAGCACGCTGAATGAGGCCCTGATGCCTCGTGGCTTTACAGAAAGCACAGTGATGCTATCTGCCTGTGTCACTCTCTCTCCCTCTCTCTCTCCCTCTCCGTGGTAATCGGCGAGCATTGATAGTGGGATTGTATTGGAGGATAGCCAGTGTGTGTTGAATTAATGTGTGTATTTTTATGCAGTGTGTGCACTTGTGTAGGTGTGTTGCCCGGTGACAACTTTCATTATCTCCTTTATAGCTTTGTTGGAGACTTAAAAAAGAAAAAAAGGCTTATGATTATGCACTTTTGACATTATATATATACACACACATTATATATATATTTAAATGCTTCTGCTTAAAGTCAACACAGACTGGACTCTGTTAATAATGATGCACTAACGCTCGTTACTCCAGACTTCACCGCCTGCACCCATCATTGTGCTCTGTGGTTGGCTGACTCTGCTACATACTAATCTGCTATTCTTGGCATCTTATCTCCATATTTATGAAGTTTTATCACATTAAATAACATTGGGAACCACTGTTTACACTCCCAGGACCTGATGTTTGCTGCTTCCCTCTGACACATAAAGCTCAAAGAATTTATATCTCGTTGCATTCGGAGGTGATTTAGCGCTCGTTTTTATTCGCGTGCAACACTCTTGCCAGACAAGAACGATGATATCGAGTGATGCTGCAAAGCCCTGGATGCCAAGGCCAACTCTACAATATCTACAAATGGCAGCTCAGTAGATAATAGGGTTAACATCTGTGGTCACCCAGGTCGTGCTATGTCCAGAATAGCTGAGTCAAGAGCAGCTGGACTTGTTGATTCTTGATGATGAGTTCACTTGAGAGCTGAAGAAGCCTTCTGGATGATGTTAAGGGTTAGGGAAAGGTCACGGTCAACTGCAGGCTTGTGTCTGTGAGTGAACGTCGGTCTCCTACATTAACCCCTGACCTTCTCTACCTCTCTACATGAACGCTGCACTACTTCCTGTGTTGACAGTGAATTTTTTTCTTTGAGATGTTCGAGCTTCTGTTGTGCAGAATGATGTTTGTGCAGAGTTTGTTTCCACATTCATCTGCTGCAAATGTACATGTGCATGAAACTCCAGGGCACACACACTCAGAATGGCCTCCTCAGTGAAGCAGGAGACGTCTCGTGTCCGGCAGTTAAACTTTTTAAAACGATAAGTATTTCCATATTCATCGATTCCACATCTCTCTAAGAGGGAGTTGGAGCGGATGTGATATTTTAAATATTTTAGTGAGGTCATTTTTGTGGCAACTGTTTGGGGGGGAAAACCATATCAGATACAAATTATTATCCCAAGCAGGGTATTTTTTTTTTTATATACGGTATTTTAAACATGTCTGGAGGGATATTAAACCGAGGCAATTCATCCCTGACCGCCAAAATATAACCATAAAACTCGGTTGCAGTGAGAGGACACCGTCGGAAAACAACTATATCATGCCGAAAGTTGAAACATTTCACAGACACACTGTGACTTTGCATATATGTTTATTAAATATGTTCATTAAAAGCATTTCAAATTATGCTGATTTAAAAAAAAAAAAATTCTGTCAAAATAGATTTGTTGATGCAAATTAGCCGCAGAGCAGCTGAAAGACAACCAAGGCGTGGACGCGATGAGTCATGAGCGGAGTTTTCTACCTTGCTACGTCGACTCCGTCTCCATCACTGCATGCATATTGAATTACGCCAAGAGATAATGCAGTTGGTTATGCAGGGGTTTTTGGAAGCGTTTGCTATATTAACTGCTGCTGAATTAATTAACTGGATCGTTTTAACTGCAGGATCATGGATACACGTTGATTTAATTGACGTAAAACAAACTGCACTGCAACATCACAATGCTTCTGATACAATGATTTATTTATCTTTTTTTTTTACCTGTTGGAAGGCTGCATAGAGAAATAAAATAAAGCAGACCAGATGTGCAAAAATAAAGACGAGCCAAGTGGGTGAGTGCAGCAGCTTCAGTTGATTATAATGAACATCTCCGCTGTGACAGACGAGCCACGCTGCGTCTGTGCCTGCTGTATTTTGGCCGTGATGTATAAACATGATTTTTAGGGAGAAAAGATGTTGCTGTTGCTGCGACATTCGAGCACGTTTGAGACCTCACTTCTTTTGAACCTCAGTGAGGCGCTCTCCTGGTAATAATGACAAACTGAAAGTGAACTATTATGTAAAGGTTTTAACGTTTTTTAAGGAGCCACAGAGGGACGGAAGATTTACTCGGTAAAGTGATATGAGAGCAGAAAACAATGGTGATACAAGGTTTGCATTCGTGCCTGTGTGTGTGTGTGTGTGTGTGTCTAGTGGGAGAGGGTACTAATGGCATTTCAGGCGACAGTGAGTCAGGCTGACCAAACACCAGCTGAGTTCATGTGTATTGAAGAGGAAGCAGGTGTGTCAAGATTGCCTCTGTGTGTGTGTGTGTGTGTGTGTGTGTGTGTGTGTGTTTGTGTGTGTGTGTGTGTGTGTTAACATATTAAAACCCACAACAAATGGCCCGAGGGCCAGCGGGGGCCACTGAGATTGCTTCCATGAGCAAAACATTTCTGCATGTGCGTGTGTGTGTGTGTGTGCGTGTGTGTGTGTGTGTGTGTGTGTGTGCGCGTGTGTGTGTGTGTGTGTGTGTGTGCATACATGCGTGACAAAACATGAGATGGGAGGTGTTTTTTATCAAAGTACTAAAATGATTCCAGAAGAAGTCAGAAGAGGAACGGATGAAGAAGAGAGGAGAAGAAACATAAAGATGGAGACGAGAAGAGAAGAAAACAAGAAGGTCACGATCTGTCAGGTCAGGACAGGAAGCAATAGGGATGATGGGAAATGGTGTCCACAAAGCCATATACTAGTGGTGCACTTCATTCTAATCGTCCTCACAATTTGTTCGTTAATATTACTTTTCGTTTCCATACGTACTGTACATTCATGAGTCAGACTGTAGTCACATATTTAGCAACTACAAATTTAGCCACTGCTAATGCTAATGCTAGTAAAGCTGATGAATGAGTGAGTTGCTGCTCTGTAATACGGACAAACTATTTGACAGAAACGCTACACACAGAACCACCATTACAATAAGCTGCTGTTATTTTGTCTAAACAAGGAACAATATCAATAGACGTCTTGATCTGGACAATCATCTGATCGATACACCTGCTATAAATGTGTCTTCTTGTTACCTGGAACCTTTGACTGGACCTCAAAATGTAAATCAGGTAGATGGAGGCGACGGACTTGTAGCTTTTCAACGGGATCAGAGACATTTATAATGTGCAAAGTCAAAAGTTTGACGTGCAGCCAGCAAAGCTCTGCAAACGGACCTACACTCCTGCACATGCTCAGTAGCGTCTGCCGCACACAGAACTACTCTCCTGAGACTGGAAGCATGTTGATGCCGTTATTTAGTCTTTGGAGCCGTTTCCAAACAAACTAACATGACCAAACTCTTCATGACGGAGGAACACGTCAGCGCTCAGACTTAAATCCAAGCCGAGGACCTTTGTCGCATGCCGTTCATCTGTCTCTTCCTGCCGTCCGTCTACCGTCAAATTGAAAATAAAAGAAAATAAAATGCTCCCGAATACAAATAAACTCCAACTATTAAAATATGTGAACCAGGTGGAAGCAGAACCTCTTGATACAGGAGAGATAATTGTCTGTCATGTTCCTGCCGTGTCGCTCGTTTAAAAATGTTTTTACAGCGAGACAAGAATGAAAAAAAGGTCAAACAAGAGCGTGTACGTGTCGGGTCACGCGGGACTGTTTAGTTAAAAAAGTTGAATGGAGCTCCTCGCCCCCCCCCCCCCGACAGCGCTGATGTCACACCCCATCCATTGAACTACACAGGAACGATATTTCAATTCACACGGAGAGATAAAAAAGAAAAGAAACAGCTCATAAATTTGTGTGAAGGGGAGAAAATCCTCCAGAGCTTTGATAGATACCTCGCGATAGGGTATATATATATATATATATCTCAATTTGAGACTAAAATTGGTAGCAGAAATATCACAAGATAAAGAGAAAAGCCATGGCTGAGGATAACAGACAAAAACAAAATGACCTTGACCTCGAATATGAAAAGAGACGGAGGAGAGAAAAAGGGAAGCATCAAAACAAAACAACTCATTAAAATCAAACAAATGACTACAGGGAGGAAGAGGGAGAGAGACACGGAGGGAAACAAAACTTGTTTGTGTCGGGAGGAAGAGGCAACGCGAAGTAATAGAGACAATGTGTTTGCCCAAGGTTGAGAGAAGAAGAGACAGAGGGAGTAATAACTGGTAATACAGCGAGAAGGAGGGAGTGAAATAAACTTCAAGCAGCACGCTACATTCATGAGATCCTCTCTAGAGTAAAGAAGAAAACTTTTCAACGGGGCAACTGGCTGAGTCAACGAAGTCTGTGCGCCTGATTTCAGCCGATAAAAAACTCCACAAAACTTCTCCTCATGATATTTTCAGTAGCCATTAATCGAAAAAAATTAGTCTATTATTTTCATTTGGTCTTTAAAATGGTGAAACAACTCAAAGATATTCAGCAGAGGACTCAAGAAACCAGAAGATATTTACATTTAAGAAGCTGGAACCAGAGATTTTTTTCATTTTTCCCCCCTAAAAATGACTCAAATCAATTATCAAAAACAGTCAGCGATTAATTATCCATTGATCAACTAATACATGAAGTGATTAATCAGTGGCGCTCCGCTGTCAGAAGCCGATCTTGGGGGGGGGCTGTACTCACAAACATGAGGAAGTTAACTGTTATGTAGCGCTGAGTCATGTAACGGAGGGATCATCATACAGAGAGTAGCTATGATGCGCTAATCAGGGAGCTGTATGCGAAAAAATGACATAAATGATCAAATATATGTTTAACGCAGTGATCCGTGTTCCTAAAACTCCTCGTGTTATCTGATTTTGCTCATTTTTCATTTACAATATGCTTGGGAATCATTTGGAAAAGAGTTTTGTAAATATATATATATATAATATAATCACTCAGTCACTAGAAGCAAATGTGATGATTTCTACTGTTCTGTAGCATTTTGAATTCATTGTGTTTCTATGTAGAGAAACAGGAAGGACAGCATTAAAAGGATCTTCTTTGTACTGCTCTCTCTCTATGTGTGTGTGTGTGTGTGTGTCGTATCCAGGTGAGTGACTGTTCATCAAAGTGCGGTTTTAATGGAGGAGTGTTTCGGTTGCTGCTCAGTCATGCGGGATGAATGAACTTTGTCCTCATGTTTACTAAAGCGACTCGCTGTCTGTCCTCTCTGTCACTTCCTCTCTCGGCACCTGTCTGTTTCCCCCCCATTTCAATTTCAAACAAACTTCAGATGCCACTCTCTCTCTCTCTCTTGCTCTCTCTCTCTCTCTATCCTTCCAGTGTCTCTCACCCTTCACTCTCTGCACTAAGGTTGAGGTGCACCACATTTAAATCCTTTCTCTCTAACACGTGTGCATCAGATCATATCAGAGAACACCCGTCCTTGCCGAACCTCAGCAGACTCTTCACACATGTTATCAGTCTAATCTATCATTTCGTCATCCTGTTTGTCCAGACTGTATTTCTTTAATTCTACTGTCTCGGTCATCCTGGGAGAGGGATCGCTCCTCTGTTGATCTTCCTGATGGGTTTCTTATCTGAATCAAGAGCTTTAAGCACAGAGGCCCGAGGCGATAAAACGGACTTGACCTGACCTCACCTAGACAGTTAAACTGGTCGTAGCAACATACTAATTAGGTGAAATTTGTTTAGTTCTACATAAAGTAGTAATGTGTAAGTGTCATTTGGGGGAAAAAAAAGAGCATTAGCTGTTTAGGATGTGTAGGTATGTGTTGATTTTTTAAAATATTGGCCTCTGCTGCCATTTTTTGCAATATGTCTCCAGGATAAGCTTTAACCGGAACTTCTTTCGACTGAAGAAATAGTCCCTGTGGAACCGGGTCTGTGGATTATCTGGATTCAACGGGACATTATATGTGGAAAAGTTAATATTACGTTTCTCAAGTGTCATTTTTAATGCTTTAAACCTCTACAAATTTGGATAGGACTATCTTAAAACTACCTATAAAGAAAGAAACCTTTGTGGTTAAGTACATGTAAAAACTGGTTCTTTAAACAAGTGTCACCTTCCTCACAGCTGGATCGCAACCATTTGTCGCTCACTCATCTTGCATATGATTGGCTGTCCTCCCCAAATCCCCTCACATCTCTGCCGGTAGCGGTTACTCACCAATGACAGGAGCCGCTCCTCGGTGTAAAAGTGGTGGAGTTTGGGCTCCAGGCACCAGCAACAAATCAAAAAAATAAGGGGGGGAGGGAAGTGGAGTATTGGTTTTGGGGGCTTAGAGATCGGTGGGGTTGTGGGTTTTGACTGACAGACAGTTTCTTGTGTGTTATTGGGAGATGGCGTCATCGTCGTGGGCGGGATTTAAGTCCACTACGGTCGTCCCTCGGAGAGAAGCTCCTCCCATCCCCTCCATTGAGGAAGACGGCTGGGAGTTTTTATTAGCGCCTCCACCTGGGAGAAGGAGGAAGGTCATCAGAAGCGACAAGAAAGAAGAGAGTCACACATCTTACCTCCTCTCATCCGCTCAGTTACCTTGCCCCGCAGAGGAGGAGGACGGAGGCAGAGCCAGGACGTTGGTGCCTCCTCCTCCTCCTCCTCCTCCTCCTCCTCCTCCTCCGTTGGTCTGGGAGCAGACGTTGGCGTGGCGAGCGGCGGCTTTCTGTTTGTAGTGGTTACTGTGCAGCTTGTACTTCATCAGGAGGATGAAGATGAAGACGAGGACGGACGCCACGATGATCCCGCCGATGATGATGATCATGGTGCCGCCGAGAAACTGGAGAGGAAGATCAGAGATGCGTAGACGGTTAATTCTGGTGTGCAGATTTAAAAAACGTCCACACTGATGATATTTAACTTGTCTGTTAAATCACAACGTCTCACAAGCTGCCGTTTGGCTGTCGACTTGTCCCGTAACATTACGGCGCCATTAGTAGACGTTGATCATCCAGTCAGGGGGTCTCTGCTTGATTTGATCTGCTGTCATGATGCACTTCACATAAACTGCTGCTACATTTTTTTTTTTTTTTTTTTTTTACAGATGCTGCAATTTCAAATGTGTTTAGAGCTTTGCTGGAGATAAATGTGTAATTTTCTTTGACTTTTCTCTGACACTCTGCAAGTTATTTATTTGAATTCGTGAAAACCAGGAAGGTTGTTAAACAGAAAATAGAAGCAATGGATTCGGGTGAGGTTTGTAAGTACTTGTTGATTCTCAGTCGTTCTGCAAGAAATAAGTACTGAATGTGACTAGAGTGCAGATCTTTTTTTTTTTAATAGATGTATGTATGCAAAGTGTTTAATAAAGTTTTCTTTAGGATGAACAGAATAGTGTAACCAAGAGTCCTGGCTTCATCTAACTGTAGAAACATAGTCAAGAGACAATAAATGCGTCTCAATTTAAACACTGTTACTTATTTAGAACATTTTGCTGTAACACCCCTCCCTACCTCCCTCTCCTCTCCCAATCAAAGAGGAGTTGAGTCTCATTTAATGGTCCCTCCCAGATGTCAAGATGACACAGTTAAGCTAACAAAAAATGGGCTTTTATTCATCTCGTACGGCGCCTAACTTCAGTGGATCATAACACATCAGGTATGGAGTTAATCTGCAGATGCTCCTGTTAAAGATGAGATCAAACTTTTCTATGGATGCCGGTTTTTGTGCGATGACAAAAGGCCGAAATGTTGTTGTTTTTTAGCCTAGCTGATTGTTGGAAACACCTTTTGTTATGTCATAACATTTATCATAAAACGGTGAGGACTGCTGGAAATACAAAAGTCTAAACTTTACTAGAGGCTCATAAGGAAACATGTCATAAAATTAAATTAATCACCGCAACTATGAGACGTCCAGACAGTCTCCATAAAGCTAATTAGTACCAGACCACATCGCTTTTTCCAGGAGTCAAGAAACTCTGCGAGAAAAGTCCCTGCTGCCATGGCGACGCCGGTGTCGACACTAACCTGGTCTCGTAGAGAGTGACAGCGCCCGTACTCGGTCTCCGTGGTGAAGGATATGCAGCCCACCAGCTTGGTGCCCGTCAGAGCGGTGATGCCGTCGTCGTAGACGGCGAGAACGCACAGCTCGTAGTCCCGCGACGACGCCAGGTCGCTCAGCAGGAAGTACTTGTGGTTGGCTGGGATCATCCTGAACGAGAGGGAGAAGACAGAGAGCATGAACATGAAGGCTTCAACGGAGGGTTCGGGTTGTGTAAAGAGAAGATGCATTTCTTATTTCAGCATGATGCAGCGAGTCAATCACCCGCACAGAGTCGCAGCTGGTGCATGTTCAAGTCTCTACGTTGGTAAAAGGAAAATTAGGTCATACTACCTACTTACACTTGTACACAAAGGTCACATGGCTCATAAAAACTTCCCTGGGCTGAAGTATACTGTTAGATAAGCATAATATCATATAATAAACACTCTTCTTCTTTGGTGTTCATTTTCAAAACAGCTGAATGTGATTGACAGTTGAGATTTCTGTGTTTTTCAGAAGTCTTTCACTTCATCATTTTCAAACAAAAACAAAACGAACCACAGGAAGGAAACCAGCTGCAGACCTGGTCAGATAAACCTCTCTTAGTTTTGGTAATTTGCAGGACAAGAATCCCTGAAGATCCCACGTTAATGAGACAGTAAACACACGCGGTGACAGAGAAAGAAAAAAAATCAATTTGTCGCCGTGACTCGGACGTTTTTATTCCATCCTAGCGGAGACGGTGAGGACGGCGGAGAGGAAGGAACTGAATTCACGCTCAGTTTGACTTCTTTTAAGTATTTTCTTCCTTCCTGCGACAAGTTCAGAACTATAAAAAAACCTGTCACCGCTCTGAGTCCAGTCTATAAACACACAGGGCTGTGCAGGTTTTTCAGTCGTGCAGCTGTAAACAGTTAAAGCTGAAGGCCACGAGCTTCTGTTCATTAAGACGTGCTTCCTCGTTTTACTGTTATTTGGGTCTGAAACGCCGAGATCTGATGTTGCTTTTATGGATTTCAATAAAGCGCACTGCTGCCCGGCACAAACAGGAAGTTGAACCCCTCCCTCCCCCCCCCCACCCCGTTGTTGTTTATGTTGCCAAGTGAAATGGGAGAAAGTCCAGCTCGGAGCAGATAAAATAAATGTCTTTTGCGGTTTAATTGCCCTAAAACTTTCTAAGGAAAAGAGTCTTTACTCATCAGTTTTTATTAGTTTTATTTCTATTTCAATTAATTCCAAACGACCCCGTCACATCTATTATCTCCAGCAGTCAAATTTTCAGATTGTCACTCTGAGGTGAGGAGTTTCTTATTTTTTTTTTATCTCTTCTACTTGAAGGGATGATTTTATCTCTACTTCCTGGTGTTTTTGTTTTCATCACATCTTTATCACGTCGATGTATTTTTATCATCACGAGTCCACGGTTGAACAGAAGGAGCTGCTGCGGAGGGAACACCTGCGCCTTATCTTTTCTGTTTCAGTCCTTCTTTATCTCTCATCGTGACCCGGTGGTCCTCGCACACACACACACACACACGCGCATCTGTAGATTTTATGTATTGATGTCGCTGCTTTGCTGCAGATAGATTCAAAATATATGATCTTTGCTGCAAAGTCACGCACGCCGTTATCTTTAACTCGCTTACGTTGTGATGTGTACAAGCAGACTGATGAGTTTTATCATGAGAATCTTCAAGAACACTGACGCTTAAACGATCAGGCTGTCGGTTTTCTGTATTTTTCTTATTGTCAATCTCATTTTCTGGATCCAAACCAACAATGAACTGATCTATACACGGACAGGTGGTAGTTGTGTTTATACTTCCTGCTGGGGTCCGTTTGGAGGACGTGCTCCACATATGCGCAGTAGATCGCTGTCTACAGGAAACAGATTTAGACAGGTGTGTGTGGACGCAGCAGAAATTTACGTCACGTTACGTCACCTTAGCAGACTGTCATGGACTTGTAGATGTGGAAACTATAATTTCAGCTTTACAAGTGTTGTGTGTGTATCCAATTGTCCAATATATCTTATTCCTCTGTGCTGTAGACCTCCGTTGTTGTTCAAAACCTATTAAAAACATATTTTGACATATTTTTTGGACGTCAACGATGGAGCAGTTGGAAAAGTGTGGAAAAGGCTCCACAAAAACTTTATGATCCTTTGATCTGTTTTGTTATTATATCATATTGTTATATACATACCAACACGTTCTGAGCAGTCACCATGACTATCAACTATACGAGCACCACAGGTGATCAGCTGATCAGGAGCTGTATATTGATAGACTTGGCTGTTTAGGCACAAAACAAACAAACAAAAAAAAAGTGGGAAGACATTTTTACTGTGCTATCCTTAGGAAGATGTCGAGAGAACAGCTTGTAAAAACAAAAAAAAACCCGACAGGAAAAGGACAAAGTATTATGGGCTGTGCAGAGAGCAAAGGAGATGTTAGCGATGGAGCGAGTGTGAGGGATACATGGGAGCTGTGAACTAGGCCGCCCTCTGAAACACCGAGATTACTGCTACTAACGCTGGACCGACTCAAACACACACACACACACACTTTTAAAAAAAAGACCTTAAAAACAAACATGCAGGAATACAGCCAGACAACCTGAGAGGACTTAAACACTCTAGTAGAAGAAGGCCTGACAGGAAGGAGGATTTATCATGATATCACGGTACACTACGTAGTAGCATGACTCACTTTAGTTTTCACCATTTAGTCTCAGTTAATTATCATTTTTGTTTGTAATTTCTGTCATTTGCATAGGCTTCTGTTATAATATCAGACGTCTAATGTTATACGTGGTCAAAGTTCCATAACTTGAGGTGAATGTATGTAAAAATGCTGCCTGAAAGTCAAACCCCAGGGCTGCAACCTGCTCTGAAACACTTGGTTTGCAAAGTTCTGTCTACGTCCTCGTCAAACTGACATCAGGTCATTTTGTTCACGCTCATATTTCAGATCTGATTTCACTTTGAAGTACGGATGTATTTGAATAGTTTAGATTTTTATGTAAATAACATGAAAAAGAAGTAAAAATCCAACTACTATTGTTTGTTTATGAAGCCTCTGGAGCTAA
>CM055845.1:3607639-3687639 GCA_029490765.1 Euthynnus affinis
ACATTAAAACTACAGTATTTTGGTTCAAGTGAATTTCTGCCGGTCAGTCAGAGTCGGTGAAGGCGGACAGACGCAGAACATCACCAGTCAGCACGTCTACGCAATTTATATAACGTGATTTCATTAAAGCAGAGTTCTGCTTTGTGAGACATGATCCCAAATTTACCTCAGTAATATATAAAAAGTTTGTTTTGTCAGATAACAAACATTATCATATGTCCAGTATTGATGCTCTGCCTTTCTATATACGGCTAGGCATTCTGATTAGGCTACCTGTTGCCTTTTGCTCTTAATATCTTAGTGTTTTTACGTGCTTGTTAAATAATAATTATGTTTTATGGTGTGACAATGCTGTGGCATAAAAACCATTTGGTTAGGGTTAGAGAAGGATCATGTTTTGGGTTAAAATATACTTATATATTAAGACTCCAGGGAGAGTGTATATTTTTGGAGCAGTAGGTTTTGTTTTTGGGATAACAGGCTGTTGGACTAATGGGCTCTCATGCAGTAATTCTTGAACCATGATGGAAAAAACCCCCCACATTTTTTGCAGATGTTAGAATACACATCTCTAAAAATAAGAGGAGCATCTACACACTACAATCTGTGCAATATTTATCAATGAAGGCTAGTTTCAGCCACTGCATTACACACAATCTGATCAAACCTCATCAAGTTTAGACACTGAAGAAAGTTCTTCACCTCATATTATCAAAAAAAAAAAACGTCCCGTCCTGGTAACATCAGGTTTATTGTGTGTGTGTTTGTTCCATCAAATAATACATCTATAAATTCCAATTTTCTTTTTTTGCCTTCATTGGCTCATGTAGGATTAAGAAACAAACCAACACAAGGACACACGCCGTGCAAATCCTGCTTTATATATATAGAAGCAGGCTGAGGAATAACGGACTCAAATAAAAACGAATAGGTGCAACTGAGACTTTGAGCCGGTGAAGGTTCCATACACTAAAGCTCTATATCTTATTTTACCCTTGCCTTTGGCACACAACCAGTTAGACCAACTGCATAATGAAAACCAGGAAAGATCCGAGATAATTGCGCAGCGGTGTGTATCGTTTAAGCTTCTGAATAATGCAGCGCTCATAATGATATGGAATACACTGAACGCCGTGTAAGATTTAAAGAGAAGCGTGACCTCAAGTGTTGCCTCTCTGCCTGCTCATGACAGCTTTGTGAATAATGCAGCGGCCCACGACCGCTATGAAATAGAGCCACTCAGGATTTAATACGAGGCGCGACACTAAATCCAACCCATCACCGAGGTTACGTTTCATATCGACCGCTCCGTGTTCGCATTCTGTATGCATCGAACGGCCGCGAGCTCCCATTCGTGTTATGCTCCATTATTAAATGACACAGTCCTGAACCGAGAGGGACGTGGTTCAGACCGCTTCTGCCAGCGTATAGCTCTGGTTTTCTTTTAGAGTAAAAGGTCACAGGTTTGATTCCCTGTATCGGCTAAACAGTGCATCCTGTTAAACTCTCCCATGATTCAATCTATACGTCTGATCAAGGTGAATTATCGCTACTCACTTCTGCATGTTGAAATGAGACAACCAGGCATGCAATTTCAAAATAAGAGACCGGTGTTTATGCCGAGACCTTGATGTCAGCCGTGACTGCAAACCTTTAACCCCAGCAGGCAGTGGAAGACCAGGAAACTGCTGCACAGTTTTCAAAGACGTTAACTAACCATATTTTCCTGCTGGCAGACATTAGATCAGAAAATGCTCATGTGTGCAGTTTAAGAAAGCAGCAACAGTCTTTTAGTTTGGAGGACTTGTTATTGTCTCTGTTAAAGCTGCGTGTGAAGTATGTGTGAAACAAACTAGCTCACGCGGGGATAACAGCACACAACTTTGGACTTCTGTATCTGTCTTGGAAGGCGTTCATGCGGCTGCACTTGGTTGTTCTAACACTGTTCAACCATCTAATAAACACTCTGGTTGAGGGATGCTGACTCTAATCATGCATACTGAACATTTCCAAATGGTTCTTTGGATACGTTTTTCCTACAGTTTGGTTTCTATTAATTTATGGCATTAAAATATATTGTTAGTGTCGCGAAGTTGCTCAGAAACAGGACCCAGGCGCAGAGGTATCGTGAAATGCAAAAAATCCTTTATTTTAAAGCCAAAGACAAGGCAAGGCAAGGCTAGGGCTAGGACCAGGACTAGGACTAGGACTGTGACAAGGAACCAAAAGCAAATGAACCAAGAAGGACAGAAGTGAAAACCAGGGATTAAATACACAGACAGAACTGAGGAGGGAACGGGGAACAGGTGAGGGGAACAGGTGAGGGGAACAGGTGGGGTAATCACACAGACACATGAGGAAGGGCAAGTGACCAGAGACAAGGAGGGATAATTTTCAAAATAAAACAGGAAATGACAAGACAAGACATGAAGACAGGACAAAAAAACCCAACTAAACCTCACCACGGCGTGACAGTTAGAACTGTGTAATCTGTGACAATACATCTTTTTTTTAATTTTAATTTAAAAAAAAAATCACATTTCTTTTGATGTAGATAGAAATAAACTTTCTTTTTTTTTTTTACATCAAACCAATTGTGTGACTGACAACATGATGGATTACACAACTCAAGCAAGTTTCCTGAAGTCTGATGATTCTGCAGATTTTTCTTTTTTTTTTGCTTTTATTTTTGCAAACTGTACGAGAATGTTAATCTATGTTTGCTTTGAAAAAAATAGGAAAAAAATGCATTCAGATTTCTAAAACATGAGCCTCCGAAATGATTAAAGCGCACATTACTTCTAGTAAATCTTTTAAAAACCTCTAAACATGTTCAACTAAAGACTGTGTGTGTGTTTAAATAAAACCCCCAAACAACATCCCGTGTGTGCCGTCACCACCACGGAGGCGTGATGGGAACATGTGAAGAAGAAGAAGAAGAAGAAGTTGTTTTTTTTTTTTTTTGAATAAAGGTGTACAAATACAAAAGCCTGCAGGGGATGAGAGCCGGCCAACAACCCAAGTGTGTAATTGACAGCTGTGAGTCAAAGCTTTACTATTAGTGAGGGAAGCACCTGGCAGGCTGTCAGCCATGTGAAGACACAGAGAGAGAGAAAGAGCTCACTAATAATCCAAATAATCCAACGCCAGGAAAAAATGTGAAGCACAGGAACCCGAGTGTGTGTTAAACTCGGTTCCTTTAGATTTTTAGGAGCGATCTTTTAACCAAACTCGATGATTACATCATAAGAGAAGTCAAAAAACACCTTTTCTGTTTGTTTCGATTCCTGAAAAGGTGACTTCACGGAGATTCTACACGATTCGAAAGTTATAAGAACGTCCGCGGATAATTCCCGTCACACCCCAGACACAAGGTCAGGGTGAGAGTTTCTCCGCATATCCTCACTTTCATTCTGCTTCTGGTCCTCTGAATATCAATGAGGAGAAGAAGAAGAAGACTGAGAGCGGAGACGAGGGAAATAGAGAGTAGGTGGGGGAGGGGGGGGGGGGGGGTGTAGCGGAGGGAGAGGAAGAGTAGAAGAAGATGAGAACGCTCCTCGTGTCGACGAAGACACAAAAAAAAAAAGCTCAGAACACTAAAAAATGTGTGTTTGGTATCAACCGAAATATAAAAAATCTCTCCTTTCTGTCTGCTGTTCGGCACAAACTGGTGTTTAAACTCATGCAAAAGACAGAAAAGAACCTTATAAATTCAATATTGTCTGAAAATATGTGCTTAAAATCTTTGTAGCATATAAAATGTTTGGTCTTAGTAGATACAGAAGGCGTTTTTTGCTCCTGATAATTTGAATTTTTACACCATTTTTGATGCAAAAAGGGAGTTTTTGAGCCTCAAAAGAGTGAATCATTCCAACTACGTTTAGTTTTTCTGACTTTTTTTGAGACATTTCAGCTGACTGAAAGTAGCTCGCTCTCAGAGAAACAGACAGACGGAGATTGTCAGTCATAAAATGCAGAGAAACTGAGTTAAACAAAAACACAGAGAGAGAAAGATAAAAAAGAGAGACAGCTGGTAGAGAGGAGAGTGGGCATCATTAGTAGGAAAAGGTCAGTATGGCCTCAGGTACGGTTGCACACATGTAATCGTGTGTGTGTGTGTGTGTTCAGGATGAGTGTGTGTGGTAAGGAGTGGGTGAACGAGTGGGTGAGGACGACGGTCTACTGTGTATATTAAGTGTGTGTGTGGCAGGACTCAATGGATAACAGACATACAATAGACAGGATGTAAAGTTTGTGACCGGAGGGTGGCTGTAGAAGAAGAAGAAAGGTCATGTTGTTACCTAAATCAAAAAGGGTTCAACCTCTCTCTCTCCCTCTTGTTATCATCAGCCTGCCTTTCACGCTCCACTCTACCTTCATCTGTTTAAAGCTGGAAACCCACTGGTATATATATATATATATATATATATATATATATATATGTGTCGTATCATCTGAACACATCTGAAAGCCAACGGTTCACAACGGCGATCTTTGAAGGCAGACTCATTCACGGTGTTGCACGGTTGTAGACCCCCAAAAAAAAGAAATAAATGTGTTCAAATTAAAATAAAGAGAGGTTGAGAGAAGTTCCCACCAGACCCGGTGTCGCACATCCAGGGATTTTAGTCCTTCCGGGAGAAATGAGGCGGCTCAGGAGGTCATGACATAAAATGTGCAACCTCTGCATCACACATGTACACTTCACTCTGATCACATGACTCGTATATGGTCCTGCGCTGGACTCCAAGTCGCAAACCTCAGACACGGGAGGCGCGCATGCTAGCATGAGGCTAAAACACACAGATCCTAGCGTCTGTCACCAGCACGTCTCTTCAGGTGTTTGCATGTTTGTGCAGGTCGGAAGAGACGATAGTTGAGTTGGTGTTTTAATTTGAAGCTGAAGCACCTCGACATCAGGTGCTCTGCTGTCCTTCAAGAGATAATGTATCTCTCTGGTGTGACTTACAACCCATTTAAAATGCTTTATTTAAAAAAAACGACAGACATTTAAACATTAAATTCAGCATTTAGCATCTAGATGGAAATGTGCATGATCACCAAAAGGCACAGTTGGATGAACATGAGAGTCTGTTAATCCATCCACCTGTTGTTTTGCTGATATAAGTCCTCTTGTGTCTTCCACTTTTCACTGTAGCGACCGGGATAGTGTGAGATCTGACCTGCCGCTGACGGCTGAGCTCCGACTTTGAGCGGGAGAGGAAACCTTTTTGATTTGATCTCAGCTTATATAAACCCAGCTGTCATCTTCTGTACTGCGTGTTTTTCTAACCGGAGACCCGGCGGGACAAAAATGACATTTGGCTGATGAAGGGAGAAGAGGGATGAGACGAAGAAAGAAAGAGAGAGAGAGAGAAGAGGTGTATACAGAGGTGATATGATGCGGGGAAGAAAGAGAAAGGTAAGATGACATCACACTAAATCTTTCTAAAGGCCTGAGCACCCACAGAGACACAGAAGAAGAAGCGTAGTCAGAGGAAAGCCTCGTCATCTCAGCAGAAGATGATGAACTGTCATTTCCTGCCCTCTTCCTTCCTTCCTTCCTTCCTTCTCTCCACCGATCTCTCTATCAGCTGAGCCTTCTCTTAGTCACAGCACCACTGCAGCAGTCTCTCACTCCTCCATCACCTCCCTCCCTCCCTCCCTCCCTCCGTCTGTCTAGTTTTCTCTCTTCTTTAATCTCTCCTTCGAGAGCCAGGCACGATGGTAATTAGTAAGCCAGCAAACACACACACACACACACATTCACCTTTGCACACACTTTCTCACACTGTGGCTTATAAAGCCTTTCATGCAAACAGACACACACACACACACACACACACACACACACACACACACACACACACACACACACACCACTGGTCCGGGACAGAAAGAGAAAGAGGAGCAGAAGAGAATATTAAAGGAGGTGGAATCAATAGATTCATTTCCTGGTGCTGACAGAGGTTGATCTCTCCCTGGACCCATAATCCTTAGAGTGCATGTGTGTGTGTGTGTGTGTGTGTGTGTGTGTGTGTGTATGAGACAGAGAGAGAGAGAGAAGAGAGTAAGCGAGACAGGGGTGAAGGATAAAGCTGGTCAGGTTATTCTTACCCTGGGGCAGAATTGAAAAGAAGGAGAGAATATTGTCAAAATACAACTTCCTTTCCTCTCTCCCTCCCCTCCTTGATGCCTCCCCCCCTCCCCTTCCTTCCTCCCCCCCTACTCCTCCCTCCTCTATTGAGACAGACAGAGAGAGAGAGACAGAAAGGAAGAGGAAAAAGAGATGAGGAAATGACTATCTGGCGCAGCACGCCGAGTGTGAGAGAGAGGAGGAAACTGAGATGAAGAAAAAAAAACAACAACAACAACAGCAGCACAGAGGTGAAGTGAGAAGGAGGTGCTGAGATGGAAACCAGCACAGTTTATACTCGGGTATAAACTGCACCATGAAACCAGCTTTCAACTCTCTCTGACTCTCTTCTCCATCTCTCTGCTGCCTCATTGGCTCCTTTTTTTTTTTCTTTCTGATGATCCTCTTCTCTTCAGATTCAGTCGAGGCAGAGGTGATGCAGCTGTTGTCGTAACGCTCTTTTAGATGGGACCAATAAGATTAGAGGATCTGCAAACAGAAGGCATTTCATTTGAGTGTCTAACACCGAGTGTATCTGATTGTTCCGCTCATTTCGCCTTTTCATCGACACCTCTGTGCTGAAATTCATTTCCATATTGCATGTTTTATGGAACATTTAATACATTATTTTGCCTCACCATATGTTTCCCTCCTTTGTTGCATTGTTCATTATTATTTTTAGGAACCAGATGTTATGTAAGAATCTAATTAAACTGAAAGCTTTTTTTTTTTTTACAAATGCAGAAAATTGTTTAAGTGCCACCAGCACATTTTAAAACTGAGCATCTTGAAGACTTGATAAAGATTTCAGACAGCATTTGAACACAGTCGTCCAACGTTTGAGGACTGGAGACTGGAGTGAGCATGCTTTTTTTTACATTTTCTCCGAATCAGATGTAGAATTTGGGACGGCCCGGCTCGATTTCAGATACACATCTATTAATCCTCACACCCCTAACTGATTAATCACTTGATTAGTATCACTTTGCTGAGCTGAATCAGATTGATCGTGCCCCAAACTAATCCTATTATCAATGTAGTTCAATAATAATCGCCTCTTATGTGGCCTTTTACCGAGTGATGCAGCACCACCGCTTCTGTTCCCTCGAGCCTGATGAGCCAAATATTCTATTGTTAAAAGATGTGAGGTGTTGTAACCTCTTCTATAAAACACTGTAAGGAACTCCTGCGCTGTCCGTTGATCGGGGGTGAGACGGAGGAAGTTACGATCTGTTGTTTGACAGTGTTGCTGAAGACGATGTTGAATGAGGACGCTTTGCAGGTGGCTTCGAAATAACTTCAGGTTGCTACTCAGCTCAGCTCAGATTTGTCTTATTTTTTATCATTTTTAATGTTATAAAATCTCTTTGCTCCTCATTTTTAGGCAGAAGTCCAACTCCAACATCTCTGTTTCTACACATTTATCTCTCAGGAGTACAACAAACATACCATCATCATCTAAACATATCGTCTTTCTCTCCTCAGTCTGTTGCCAGGACAGAGGAGAGTCTGTGCGAGTGGGAAAGGGGGGAAAAAAATCAGTTGATAGGTGCCCAATTTAAAAGAAAAGAAGGGATGCTGAAGAGTTTTTAACATCTTTTTAAAACCAGAGGCAAAAGCTGAGGCGATGCAGGGACCATTTCATCTGTGATGCATAATTTGTTGGGCTGAACCGTGCTCCCCCTGCAGCATGGGCGGCGCTGATAACCGCGGCGATGGTCACTGAACTTCTGAAAATTTTCATTGCCCCATTTGTCATGCCATTATGATAGGGCAGCAGCAGCCTACAGGGAACAGCCGGTGGCTCCGGACCGGAAGATCAGCGGCTGGAAAAATGAATGAGTAAACCCCCCCTCCTCCTCCCCTTTCCCCTCCTGCCATCCCTCGACAACTTCCATGATAAACCCCAGAGCTGCTGCTGCTCCACGACCGGCCGGCTGCAGCTGCTCGGTTCACACAGTTAATGCAGTTCAGCAGTATTGGACAGCTCCCAAATATGAATGTTGAAGCAGGCCAATGAATAACAGCAGGGCACGCTCGCTCCCATTTTCCCTGGAAAGATAAAGGTTAGAAAAAGGCCGAGCTCGGTTTGGAACGAGTCATTTGTGTGTGTGGGGGGGGGGGAGGGCAGATTTTTAATGAGGGCTTGAAAAAGGTAGAGGTGAGAAGTTTTGAGTCAGTGAAATAGAAAAAAAAAAAATAGCATGTAAGTGGACGTCCAGCGGAGATGAAACTCATCACACGTGTGCAAGTTTCCACGCTTCTGCTGATGCTGCAGTTCTTACTTTCAGTGCATCTTTAAAGACAGTTAAACCTCCTGGAAAACGGACACTTCCTGACACACGCTGACTTTAACGGCGACCCCATTTCTCTTTGCAAAGTGCGAAGACATTTTAAAGGAGTCCTGCCACTTCAATCAAACTGCCCCTTTTTTCTGCCAAACCATTAGTTTACAGTTTATATCGGATGCACCATTAACTTTCAGCACACAAAATAAAACCCACGCTGCTTATGCTGACTCTCCTCTTTCCATTATATCCTGCTGTAACATCATATTTTGGGAATTACATCATATCAAGTAAGCATTTCACAGTGTCTGTAAAGAAACCTGAGAAGCGATTGCAACAACGGATGTGAAGTTTTGCAGCGCCATGTGACGACGAGCGGCTCGGCTGACAGCGTCGCCGCGACTGTAGAGGCGGGGCAGAGAGAGAGAGAGAGAGAGAGGCCAGAGTGGGCGTCACGAGTCTCTTATATTACAGTGTACGGTGAAGAGGCCGATAACTCCAGCCGGAGAGAGCTTCACTCGTGCCGTAAAATGTTTTGCACTTAAAAGTCAAAAGTGTACGAGCTAAAAAACGAGTATTTCTACTTGTCAGGGATTATGAGGGAGGTCAAAAGCTGACTGCCTGTTCAGAACAGGGAACTCACAGCGGGAGACTGCAGGTTACAGGTTTGGAGCTTTAATTCAAACGACAGTTTAAAGTCGACTCCGAGCAAACTGTAATTACAAACCGACTGAACCAGGACGCTTAAAATACAAACACACTCTCCTTCAAGGACGAAAAGCAAGAAAATGAAGTCGTTAATGTTGATTTTGGATGTTTGGATGAAGAGTTTTGTGTCTTAAATAACAGCAGATTATCATTTGCATACATGCATATTATGATATATAGTGATGATCAATGTTATGGATATTGTGGCATTGATTTTAACCATATTGCACAGCCTCATATGTTACCAAGGCAACCAAATATTAGCGTTTCATACCAGCATTCGGAGTCTCAATCACACGTTTTGGTTGTTTTGTTTTGTTGTTGAGTTTTCTTGTACCCGCTGCAGTAACAGATGAGTCAGGCGAGCTCCTCTCCGCCGCGTTTCACGAGCGTACCGAGCGCCGGCGGCTCTACCGGAGCGACCGCAAAGGTGTGAATAAATGCCGAGCTCACGGGGGAAACGACAACAGCCGGCGCGGAAAGGAACGAGGAGGTGATTCTGTCTCGCTTCCCCGTATTCTGATTTCTCTCTTGGCCCGAGCCAGGGAATCAAATTGTTGACCTTTTCGAAAAAAAACACAAGAATCCCGCCGTCTCAGCGCCTTCGGGCCGCCGCAGCGGAGTGAAAGAGAGGAGGAGAGAAGCTCCAGCTGTAAATAGATACTCTGAGAGCGACACAGGAAACTGAATGAGAACTGTGTCGCTTTCTTTCTATATATATATAAACAATATATTTTATTATTTCAACTCTTACAGTCTTTTGTTTGCAACACAGATAGCTACATTTCAAAGGGTCACTGTTGGGTGTAACAATAGTTTTTTGGACAATAATGAAGCTCTATGGCACAGAGCAATAAGATCAGGCTCTAGATACACAGACAAATATGAAACATCACTTCTTTGTTTGCATTCTCATGACATTTGTTGACCATGACGAATGTCTAGAATATCACCAAACCTCATCCTTCCAACCTGTTACATGGCGACGCACCGAGAAGTGAAACCAGATACAAAGAAACTACATTAAATATTGGATTTAATGTGAATTTAACTCCCAGAAATTGTGCTTTTGCAGGCATTTAAACACTTTGTTATTATTTTACCGTCATATTTCTTTCTGGTTTTATGACTCTTATCTATCAGGAGCTAAAGAGGAAGTTATAGAGGAGAAGGTCCAGGTGGATAATCAGATTGGACTTTAACACAGTGTCCCCCCCCCTGACAGCAGTGATATATTGTTTACATGACTGTGTGAGATGAATATGGCATTTATGAACCGCACGCTTGATAATGGAGATAAAAAAAAAAAAGAACTCCCCCCTCTGCGCTGAAGTTGAGGGATGGCAACTAGCTTAACCTGCTGACACCAGGCCGCTGCGAGTGCGACACCCTGCCAGTCGCGGGGGGGGGCGAGGTCTTCAATCTGAAACGATCCATTTGGACGCTCCGCACTTGACCGAGCGCGTTCCCTCCAATAGAAGCACTCGAATGCCTTTTTTTTTTTTTTGTGTGTGTGGTTAAAAATGAGAATCGAGGCCGCGTTTCAAACCGCCAATCTGTCAGCCCTCCAAAATGCTCCGTAATAACACTCAATTATGCATTCTGGATGTCGTTGCTAGGTTACAGAGCTCCGGCTAAGTGGCTGACGGGACCGTCCAGTGGTCACTCGGTTACCGTGGGATGACAGAGAGGCTCCATATGCGGCCACTTGGCAGCCCGGCAGCCTTAAACATGCTCGGAAATCCACATCTGGTGATTAGGATGTGCAAATCAAATCATGGAGGGAGTGTGGCGGGAGGAGTCGGGGTTTGGAGACGGACCAAGAGTTTCCCCCCCTCCCCTCAGGGAAGTTTCACCAGTCGTTTTCTTCCTCGGTCATGAGAACACAGTGAATGTGCTTATGTACGATGTGATATGTAAGACATCCGCTTATAGTTCACCAGGCTGGTCGCTGCATTGTTTCCCCTTTGGACATTTTTCTAATAGTCTTATACAGCCTGTTTTGCTTCACTGTGTTTATTCACTCATTATTTTTCCTGCTATTGCTATTGGATATTTCACTTCCTGTTTTGTTTTTCTATTGCAGGCATCATCTCGGTGTCTTGCACGCTCTTTTCATTGCATTGGGCGACATCATAAATCCAGCCGCTGCAGCTCTTTGCAGAAGTTTAGGATGGATTTTTTTACTGCAGAGAGAAAATCGATTAAGTTCTATATTTCTAATGATGATAATTACATAATTGCCATGTTGGGAGCTAAAGTATCAACCTGATACCTGATCTGATATTTGTTGCCTGAAGCCAAATTGCTGTGTTTTTTTTTTTCCCCTCCATCCTTTTTAAGCTCATCCTTTGTTGCTTGCTGAGCTGTTCACATAAAAAAAAAAAAAAAAACCTTGAAACAGCCTCCTATATGAGGAGAGACCTTGGTGATAACTACCCACACAGGGATGATATGTGTTTTGAACAAAGACAGACAGAGGCAGGAACAGGAATCACACACACACACACACACACACACACACACACACACACACAGGCACGCACAAACACTCGACATCCTCTATTTGCTTGAATCGTGTTTTTTGCACCTGGCAAAGTACAAACGCAACAAACCTATGAATACATAAACACAACCAACAGGCCCAAAGGACGGACAGGCTGACTCTCACAAAGCACATTTTCGTCAGCCGCTCGTATCACCAAACGGAATAAGAACCAGGTTTTTCACATTTAAAGGCTGTTTACACTGAACACAAGCGGACGGTCGATCTCGTTACTGCCCGTGCCACGCATAGAGCCTGACGCACAGTTATTACATCAGTCTGTCGCTACACAAGCATCAGATTTGTTTGCACGGAAAAGAAAACTAATAAACACGCATATGCTGTTCCATCTCTTGAGATTGGCGGGATGAAGTCATTTGGTGTTTCCCTAACAACCGCCACATCCTGTATGGCTGATATATTTTCTTCAGCATTTCTTTCAGTGTTTACATTACAACATATCTGTTTATATGTATGTATATGTGTGTCAAACGGGTCTCATGCCGTGTTGGTGAGTTGTTCGGATCACGGTGTGTCTCGGTGGTCGTTTACGTGCTTGTGTTCAGTGCCGTTCACTTGTCGATCCGATCACACCAGATGCATTTTAAAACCAAGTGTAAACCGGGTCTTAGTCACCTGAGAACCCCGACACAATGTAACTGGAACCAGAAGGGACTTGTGGACAATGTGACTGGTCAAAAATTAGACCCGAGGACAGTTAAGACAGGGCGGTTAGAGAGTTATGTGCGGACCCAAACACAGAAAGAAACAGCAGCACGACGCCCCGGCAGGAAACGAGCAAAGAGCAGCAATACTTGTTGTTTTTCCTCACAGTTCACACTCTTCATCTGTCTGAAAAAAACAACATTTTTCGATCATGAGGTCCCAAAACTTGAACTGATAGGAACACCTGATTGGACTCAACTTGAACAGAAGAAATAACATGTTCTCTTATATTCAGGTTTATAGTCTATTCGTCTCACAGCAGTCACACACACACACACATGCCCTCTCTCTTACCTATATATGAGTATATCATCGGTGGAGCTGTTGTACTGGATCTGGTACATGCGGACCCCCGGTATGTGGTTCTGCGGGGGCCATTTGATGGTGGCGGAGCTGGACGTCAGGTCCGACACGCTGACCCTCTGCTGGTCGTAGCGAGCCTGGCCGCCGCTGACGTTGGACTTGATGGACGTGGGGATGTCCGAGGGCCCCGGGTCGGGGTCCAGTTTGGGGTCGAAATGTGGCGAAGGGTTGACGACTAACTCGACGGGGGCCGTGGCCTCCCCGGCCGCGTTCGACGCTATGCACGTAAACTTCCCAGAATCCTAGAAGTCATTGGACGATAAAGAAAGTACACAACGTTATCTCCTATAAATAATGATCTGCGTGGCGTTAAAGACTTTTATTTACCAAAACATAGTTGAACAAACATTCATTCTTGTATCTTAGCAAAACAAACGGAGCTTCGGCCAGCAGATAACCAGCTGGTGCGGAGACTCGGCTGCCAAACGGCAGGCAGTAATGATGTTTGCTATTCTTGATGTTTACTCTAATAACTGCTGCGTCAGTCTGAAGTCATTCAGGTGTTCACAGATTGTTAAATAAATCCCATATCTTCTTTCTTATGTAATCATTTCATGCATACTAGTCTGCGATGTTGTCTTTAGAACCATAGATGGAAATAAAGTCAATAAAACCACATTAAGCCCTTCACACCTTGACGGAGGCCTTCAGGATGTCCAGCGAGCCGTTCTCGTAGCAGACGGTTCTGGACGTGTTGCCGATCAGCTTCCCGTCGGGGCTCACCCAGTGCGTGGAGGGTTCAGGGTCCCCGATGGACTTGCAGCGCAGGCTGACCTCCTGACCCTCCATCACAAACATCTTGGAGGTGTGCCGGGTTATCATCGGCGGTTCGCAGACAAACTCCTCCTGTCAGGGGAAAACATGCGATTTTAACGCGACTGGGTTGTTATGTAACACGTTATTATTAAAAAGCCGCGGTTAAAACTACAGGCTAATCAATCATGAGTGCCCTCTATCAAAGGACATGCTGGTTAGTTAAAGACCTGCTGAGTTTTCAGTTTATGAAAAAAGATAAGACACCAAGAAAAAAAAAAACAACAGCAAGTGGTACAAATGAGATAAAATACCCACGGGGGGTTTAGAGAAAACATGTCACTTCAAAAGAGACACAAAAAAAAAAAAAAAAAAAATAAATCCATGTTTGCACTTTCTCTTCTCTTGCAAAACAGTACATTTTCTCTTCAAATAGCTTCTGATTGGCTTCCAGCAGTGTGGTTTTTCCTCTAACAGTAGAGTTTTTAGATGAAGTTCAATTGTTTGCACAAGAAGATTAAGTGATCTCGGAGTTTTTCCAGCCCTTGCATTATTTAAAACCCACCCATGGGCGGCTAAGCCTGTCTAAAGCCGGTCAAAACCCTGGCGGAGTATTACGGCGAGGCCGAGCGGGGCATCCGAGGCTTAGCGGGGGCACACTCATCATTCCTAGCGCTCAGTGTGTCTCCGAAAACCTTTTTTCTGGGTCCTTTCTCGGGTCTTGTTACTAGCAGAGATGATTGCTGACCTGATGACCACTGGGCTGTAGCTTCAAATAAACCACCAAGTGCCTTTCAGACTTGTATTACATTCTAAACCCCCTCAATTGCTCCAGTGAAAGTGAGAGTAAAAAGGCTGTGATTGAACTGAGCTGCTCCCCCCCCCCGACGTGTGTGTGTGTGTGTGTGTGTGTGTGAAAGTTTGAAAGTATGAGAATAAAAAAAAAAGTTGGGCATCGGAGGGAAGGGCATGAATAACTCATCCAGTCCTCTTATGGATGAATAAAATTTTTTTCTTGATAACCCTCAAATTCCAAACCAGCGTCAATTTTCTAAGAGTCCAGCCTCTTCCGTATCCGACCCGTCTGTCGGACAAGAAGCGGCGTGCACGGCGCAATAAGTGGCGGGCAGGAATTCCCCCGGCTAATGTCTGACCTCTGATGGATGTAGCGGAGCCTCACTTGTCCTTGCAGCGGTGGGGGGTGGGGGGGGGAAGAGGCTATTAACTCTCCGAGCATTAATATGCCCAGACACTGCAGTGACACAGAGGTCTCTACGCCGACCTCTTCGTCAAGGTTAATCTTCTTATGGTGATCCTACAGCAGCACCTCTCTGAAGGAGCTATCACTCAAGGTGAGGCAAAGGTCTCTAACATCATCCTCTCTGAGATGATGCCCAATTAATCCCGTCTTTATCTCATAGTGCTCTTTGCGCTTATTGTAGCTCTCAAACAGCAGAGAGGGGGTCGTCTCCTGAGAAGCTTCAGGTATATATATATATCATCCCCTTTAAAGGTAACGTCTTGAACCGCTGCGCTTAATTCTGCGGTTTTATCTCTCTCTCTCTCCGAGGAACCGGCGTTCTCCTCCGAAGGTATCAGAGCGGGTGTTTTAGATGAAGATCTCTCGGCGGTTCCTCAGCCGTTAGTCCCACACCGTCTAACCGCAGCGTGCAGCCATAACACATCTGCAGAGGGGGTTTTTTTTTTGCTTCGTGCTCTCTGAGCTGCTCTGTAATGTCTTTGCAGGGGCTGTTGGCTTTTATAATGGGACGGTAATGGATCGTCAACATAGCAATAAATAACAGCAGAATAGCCGCGCTGCTGCAGGAACGGGACACAGTGTATGTGGATCAGAAGCTTTGGTAAATTGTGATCCGTTCAATTGAAACAAATAATAATGACGACGCTATATAATGCTGTTTTTTATTGATATTAACTATTTTATCGTTCTGCATGCTCTATCTTATTTCTGTTTTTCAATGTTTGTGTGCTATTCTACGTTGCCTCTGTAAGCAGTTTAATCTCCAGGGATGCAAAAAATAATAATGTTCATTAACGTCCCTGTTAAATAAAGCAATAAATAAATAAACAGACCCATCTTGCCTGTGAGTTAAGGGTCAAACACAGGTCTGTTTTATTTTTTGCCTCCGGCTTTATTTAATCCTATTCTTATGTTTTCTGCAGCGCGGACTGTAATCTTTCATATTCTGAAAACTACATCCTATGAACTTCACCATGACACCACGAACCATGAAGACAATTGGATTGGTTAAAAATCAGTCCTCAGCCCTAAGACTAGGCCCCAAGTAACCATAGCAACGATACCTTTAGCTTTAAACAGGTGATGGTGGGCATAAATGAGGATTAAAGCAAAGGTTTTATCAGCCAAAATAAGTCAAAACTGATGATTTTTCTCTCTAAAGGCAGATATAAAAACATAATAGACTTGATAAGGGAACATCACTGCTCACTGTCATGCAATATTTTCTTACTGGGACACCTTGTGCATCATCTTTTTAATGTTTTAATGTCATGATTCAGGTAATTCACTGGTTCTGAAACCACCCTGTAATGACTGCAGCGTCAAAAGCTGCTCCGCAGTAACGAACCTCTTTAATGGTCCAGAAGTATTTGCCGGCCAAGTCTCTGGGCGAGGCGCAGGTCTCCAAGTCGTCCTCCCGGGTCAGTCTGCGGAGCCACACCAGCTCGCAGTTACAGTGGAGAGGGTTCCCGCCGAAACTCAACACCAGCGCCGTGAGAGGGGAGCCCTTCATCTTGGCGTAGACGGGAATCCGCAGGAACAACGGGTCAGGAGGGATCTTCTTCAGCTTGTTGGATGTCATGTCCAGTCTGGAGACGTGGAGATGGATCAGAAAAGGCAGATATGGGTTCGTTGTTCATGTTTGAAACAATTCTAAGCAACAGAAGAAACTCAGCGTTAAACTACAAACTAAAGACGGAATAAAAACTTTTTTGTTTCTTTTCTTTTTGCATTAATTTTATAAGCCAAATGCAAACATGAACACATTTTAAAATCTCCCCTAAAAGACTCCATTAGACTAACAGAATAATCATTTTATGTATCATATTGGACCTAAAATGGGACTCTAACATGTTTGACTCTCAGCTTTGACTATATTATCTTTCTTATCTTTCAAAAAAAAATAAATGAATTCATTAAAGAAATGAAAACAACAATTGTCAGATCAGATATTTCTTCACCACATTTAAATTTAAAGCTTTGAAACAGCTTTTAAACCATCATGTTGGGAGATAACAAATGACTAAATAGATGCAGTGACAGTTTAAAAAACATTGTTTTATGGGCTTGTGTTATAATGTGGGAACGTGAGGACTCTGTATTATTAAAATCCTGACTAGAGTCCAGATCAGTCGGTGCGAATCCAAACCCAGAAACCGGGACAGGGAGGGACAGGAAGTAGTGAACTTCAGCCTGAATATCACGTTCTGTTATGTGCATTATTAAATCCCATTTCACTGTTTTTTTTCTTATTTTTTTCCTATGATGTCAGGTCCACATATCCCCTGCACAATCCGGACTAGTTTTCTAAAACATTGACTTTAAAGTCAGTGACTCTGCTGGTCCAGAAGAGAAGAGGAAAGGTGGAAAATAATTAATCAGTCAATAAAACAGTCAGTCAGTGAATCAATTCATTATTGTGTTAGTGGGCAAGTCCCGCATGGATAGAGCGGGAGGTGAGAGGAGACGAGGTGAGGTGGTTGGGGGGGGGGGGGTCAGGTGTTGGTTGGGCAGTTGATTGATTAGTCTGACTCTGAGGTGGGCAGCCATGTCTAAAGGTGAGATAAAGGAGAGGAGAAAGAGGGAGAGAAAGGGCAACGTTAATGGAGGAAGTGAGAGAGAGAGGGAGGGAGGGCGAGCTGTAAATCGTCTCCCCGTTCTCAAATATTTTCTTATCAGATCGAGGCTGAAAGAATCATAAATGTCTACAGGAAGTGTATAAATCTGATAACTGCTCCCACAAGTTTCACTTTTTTAAAATGAAAAGGTCTCCAAAGTTCCTGCAGTCTTTCTCTCTCTCTTTCTCTCTCTCTAACTCTTTCTTGCTGCCGCTGAGATCTTGATGGTGACATTCAATCACACAAAGGTGGATTAATTCAATCCATTCTTTACTTTCAATTATACTTTTTTTTTTGTCAAAGCCGCATTAATATGACTTCTTCTGGAAAGCAGAGGGAGCTTTTTTTACTCCGACAGATTTATTCCAATGCTGCTACTTAAGTCACTTTTTGGGGTTAAAAGCATGCAAACATATGTCAACAGTGGAAATACTTCCTGTTCATGTTTGGCACGCTCCATATTAAACAGTCTACTGTACCAGAGAAACCTTTTATTGCTCCTTTTCATCCATTTTTTTTGCAGAATTTTCTGTCGATTGTTCCAGTTGAAGAGTATCAACGGCTGATTAACCAAAGTGAAATTACAAAGTAATTATGACTGAGGACGAGAGAGTCACAGGAGGAAAAAAAAGTTCAATCTGATCCTCACCTCACTGGGTAAACACGGTCCCTGGATGTGGAGGATAATCACAAACATCAATTTCAAACTAATAAATATTTCTTGTATTCACAAACGACTGACTGCGACGTGAAAATTGGTTCCTGGAAGTGACGAATCCCCAGACGGTTATTACCGACTCTAGCAGCTCTACGGGAATATTTTAGCCTCTATGAGCTCATAGTTTTGGTTTTTTACAACACATTTACTGTTTTGATTCAGTGTCAGGACCCCTTTTCTAGCATCAGACAAAGTTAGATGCTGAAGAAGAAAGCGTAACGTCTAGCAGCTACGAGCCAGATCGTTTTCTCAGGAGCTGGTGGAGAACAAACCGGAGGTAAAAGGAGAGGAGGTGGCACGATTATACTCCTTTGTTGTCCTCTTTTTAGAGTTCTTCTGCCACACAGGAGCCAAAAGATGAACTACTACGGCCAGACCAAACAATTCTTCATAAAGAAAGTAAAATCTTTAGAGGAGGGAGTACAGACCTTCCTCAGCAGTTTGTTTTTTTCGCTTCTAACCAACAAATAAGACTGATGAGATCCAACGGCTGGTGTTTTCTTTCAGCCTCCGCACCAGCTCTGGGAATTAAAACAGCATTTTTTTTTTCTTTTTCTCTCCACTAAAACGTCGGAGCTGATGACTGGTAATAAATGTAGCGGACTCAAGCTCTTGTTCGCTGTTGTCAACAACTAACAACACAGTTCAGTCTGTCCCCCCCCCCCCCCCAAAGTCCCTCCAGAAATATTCAACAACAACGATGACTTAACAGGAAGTTAATGGCTGTTGAGAGCGAGCGAGCGTGCTGCACGGATTTTAATTATTTTATTTCATGGGCAGCAGCTTTGTGGTGTATTAATTTGTGAGCGTGTGTGTGTGTGTTTACCTGTGCACAGCGTTACAAAAGCTGGTCTGTAAAGTTCTGTGTCTCCGGGGCAAAAATAACCCATTACAGCCTTTTTAATAAATGCATGAATTTATCTGGAGCCGTTTTTTTTTCTTCTTCTTCTTCTTCTTACACATCAATGACTGTTGTTCGCTGGGACGTAAATTGAAATCGATTTACCGTTAATGGGGTTCAAACATTATTTTGCGCAAGCGGAGTAAAAACTAGTCAGAGTACTGTACACTGAGAGTCATCTTTAAATTAATAATCAAGTGCTTCACAGGTCAGACCCCATTAAAAAACACTACACATGAAATACAGAACTACTAAAGAAGAAGATATGGAAACAAACAGGCTTCGCTCATTAATTAAGGACGTGTCAGAGGTTGAGCAGTGGTTGCTTTGTAGCATCCCTGAACAGAAAACATAATAATTTTAGTCCAGGCTCATCTCGCATCCTCTCTGAGCTGATGGATGTTGTCACGGAGACGGTGAAGTTTGTTCTCACATGAAATTAAAAAAGTACCGGACTCAAAAGTCTTGAGGCCGATCTCCTCGGAGAGTTTTGTTCTAAAGTTTCGTGGCCATAACTGCAAAGTCACCCTGCGTTTTATAATTTTTTTTCATATATGATTTAGTAGAGACAGAGAGGGGGCGGCTGTGGCTCGGAGGTAGAACGTCCACTAATTAGAAGATCGGTGGTTGTGATCCCTGACTCCTCCACCGTGCAAGACACTGAACCCTGAATCCTGAAGCCTCTGACAATGGTGTGTGTGTGTGTGTGTGTGTGTGTGTGTGTGTGATTGATTAGAAACTCCTCCTGATGAGCAGGTTGGCACTTTGCACATGGCAGCCTCTGGCATCAGTGTATGAATGTGTGTGTGAATGTGGCAGGTAGTGTAAAAGCGCTTGTGTTGAGTGGTTTGGAAGACTAGAAAGGTTTTGTGAGAACAGTTTCATATATTAACTCCTACAGCCAATGCGATGTGATGATCTGCTCTCACTTTGCTATCAAAACTAACATGTTCCGCAGTCTGAAGCGACACAGGAAGGATCCAGGGTTCATCTGTGTGTTTGAGGAGTCCGCGTCAATAACAATAACTTCACATTCATCCGTCTTTTTGCAAATACTTCACAGACTTCCTGCCAGTAGATCTTTGAACAGAGGAGCAGAGCAAAGATCCGCTCTGTTGGAAGTCAGCGAGGGGCTGTAACATTTACCATCATCCGCTATTGATGCGCCCCTCGGCCGACACGCCGGGTCCCCCGGTCGCTCCGGTCGCTCCGGTGGAGCCGCGGTACAGACCTGGTCATACTGGGCGTCTCCCAGCTGTGTGAGCTGTGGAGCGAGATGCTGGATAGGAAATAACACCAGCTTCCCTTCAAGCCAGGGCCTGGAGAGAGTTCAGCTGTATCCTGCTTAAAGCTTTAGTTTTATGTCTAATTGATCAATTAAATGTAAATAAGTTCATCAGGGAGACTGATATAGTTAAAAAAACGTATGAATATAATCATTTGTTTGAATTCAGACGCTTCAGTCAAAGCTCTCTTTAAAAAAATGAGTTCCCATAAGACATGTGCAGATTCAGCTGCAGGATTCTTCAAATAATAATCATACCCATGTTTGATATATGTGTGTAACTGTGTAGGTACCGTGATGAACACGTGCCAGTGCATCTGAACAGGGCCATTGCTATCTTAGTTATGTAATCACAAGTAATTTTAATGTTTTAACCTGGATTTAAAACTGCATTGATCCGCTGGCTGCTAGAAAAACAACTAAACAAGCTGACAGGTGCACAGCTGCTCTGGTTTGATGTATGTCAGCAAACAGTCGCCTATTGACACATCCAGAAGACACAGAGCAACATTATCACCCTATTATAGCTGTTTTTGTGTCAATCTGAGGTATGTAAGCTCAATATTCTGGCTCTGAAGCAGCTGTATGTTCTGCTCTCTTCTCCGGCTAGTCTCTAACTTCGTCTTGCTGGGTTGATCGGAGCTTGTTTTGATGGAAAGGTTTCCCGTCGGGAATGTGGTGAGAGTGTTTGAGAGCGTGCAGCACAGTGAATGTGCCGTAAGACCAAAACAACGCACTAAAAGGATCCACGGAGCTGTTTCTCTTTGTTCCTTCAAAGTGGACTTAGAGGTACGCTGTTTATCTGTTGTTACCTTGACGTACCCGTATTGATTGTTCACTCAAACTTTGATGCAACAACACCACGATTACAGAATTTCTACCAAAAGACGGCGCTGAAATCTGCCCACAGGAAGAACCTACAAACACATCTCTCAGGATTTCCAGTTACGCCAAAGCTTATGGTTTCACGCCCGTTGTCATGTGATCCCTGACCTGGCCAGTTTATGCAGGTTGGAGAAGATTCCCTCGGGGACGCTCTCGATCAGGTTGTGGTCCAGGCTGAGGGTGTTGACGCTGACCAGCAGGGCGATGGTCTCCCAGGGGATGTCCACCAGGTTATTGTAGCTCAGGTCCAAGTCCTCCAACGTTTCCAGGAAGTCCTGCGTGGAGAGACAGAGACAGTGTGAGCAACGAGAGGAAACAACAGGTTGAGGTTTGGACGGAGAGATAAAGAAACGGAGATCAATTACCCCCCCCCGGTTAACGCTGTACATCCAAAAAGGTTGTTGTTTCCTCTAATTGCCTCCATACAATTCTCATAATCAGTACAGCGTTCAAATGCCACGAGTCAGCACACACACAAAGAGAGAGAGAGAGAGAGAAAGAGAGAACCGAAAAGGAAGGAGAGAGATAAGAGCGGCCTGTTGATCTGCCAAAACGTTGTTGTCATCGCTGTAATTGCGCTCATAATTCACACAATCAGGACGCTGTTGAATGTCACAATAACTCATTTCTCATTACAATCGTTCCGGGCTTTATTGCTTACTGAACAAAAAGAGTCTCCTTTCTTACTGACAAAAAGAAACTTTGAGAAGTTCAGAGATCTCTGTACGGGGGGAGAATAACCGTCCGGGAAATTCAAGACAATTCTTCTCGAGAAAAGTGACTCATTTTAACGTTCGGTGTCTGAGGGGAGGGGATGCCAACAGGTCCAACAGGTCCTGGTTGCCTGTCGCTGCCTTCCATAGAGACCCAGATGAATGTTTTCTGATCTGCCGCCCCTCAGGATGAAGGTTTGATTAAGTCCAGAGAGCTAAAACTACTCTGTTAAGGTTAGAAAAAGATCTTTATGGTTTAAAATGAAACCGATGTTGAGTGTCGGCAGGAAAACCGGGACGTCAAACATCGTCTCCTCTGTTGACCTAATCATTCAATCCTCGTCCTCTTTTCCTTGAAGGTGAATGTAGAGATGGTGCAACTGCAAACAAAGTCGGTGAAATGAAAGTCACCGTAAAAAAAAAGCGAGGTAGAGACGGATCGTTTCATCTAAAAACATTTCTGTTTGTGACTTCATTTTTCTGTAAAGAGATGAGAGGAGAGAAAAAAACAAAAAAACACTTAACCCAGAAAGAGACGGAGTTCCTATTTTTAAAGTCTGAGCTGTCACCACTCCTATCAACAAACATTAATACTAATAACGGATGATTCTGCAAACAGGAACACTGATAATGTGTGAACATTCAATGCCAACATATTGACTCATTTTTATTTATTTATACAATATCTGAGCGTGTTTAAAGTTAGGGAAAAATGCTTGGGATTAAGACCGGACACTGTGAAGGGGTCTGAAAGCATATATATATGTATAATATCCTATTATTAGCGAGTAAGAAAGCTATCACAAGGAAACGGTTGGTAAAAGATTCTCCTGCAGTCGAGGACTGGATCAAAGTGGTTCAGGATATCTTTACAATGGAGAGGCTAACATTCATTCTTAAAAGATGATGGAAGATCTGGATAAACTTTATTACAACTTTTAGGCAAGATACTGAGTCATGGTTTAACACCCCCTAGTTTTTTTTGACTCCACTCACCTGGTTCAGTTTTCTTTATTTCTAAAAAAAAAAAAAAAAAAGAGCCTAGATTGCAATTTATTCTGCAGTTAGGTGATCACAGCTAAAATACAAAGCGCTCATGTGTGCCGAACCTTTTTTCTGAGGGCAGTTTTGGCTGTGATATGCACACTTTTTTAGGAACCATGCTATATTATTGTATTAATGAACATCTATCAGTCGAATGTACCATGCTGTACACAATGCCTGTGTTACACTATGACTGTAAGTACACTGTAGTTGAATAAATAAAGTTAGGGGAAAGATCGTTGTTATTGTTATAGACAAATTCCCGTCTCTTGCATGGAAGTCAGACGTGCTACCACCACGTCGCTCTACAACTCACCGAATACAAACACTTCTTCCTGCACTGACACTAAATGGGATGTAAACTGGGAAGTGCTTACTCGTCCAAAATGAATCCTCAGGGATACGGGACCAACTTACCCTATAACCAAGTAGTTATAAGGCTGCAATAAACCAATAAACGATGAATCTCTTTGTCGTTTGGTCTACAAAATGTCAAAAAAACTGTAAAAAAATGCCAATCACAACTTGTGATGTCTTCAAATGTCTTGTTTTCTCTGACCGAAGTGTGCTCAGTTGTATTTTTATCATTAAGTTAAAAGCATTTTGTCAATTTTATCTTCTATTACGCGGCAAATTTTTTATCCTGTCAAGTGAATTAACTGAATGGGAGCTCCTCTCTGTTTAATCCTAATTATATTGATGATCTTATTCTAATATGATCAATTAGTGGAGCTTGGAGAGATGAAGAAATGGAAATACATGGTGAAAGAGAGAGAGAGAGAGAGAGAGAGAGAGTATGACACAAGTGTGTGAAAGATGAAGAGTTTAAGTTCAAGCTGGAGTTCAGAAGGTCCGGTCCATTAGTGAGTTCAGGGTTCACCAGTTCTCTCTCTGATTTCTTCATGAAAGTCCTGCAGAGGTCTGAGAGCCCAGATCCTGAGGGGACTCTTTGGTATTTCAGTGCCGGACTTTTAATGAGCAGAGAAAAGGACAATGTAATTTAACCAAGGAGGAGGAAAACAGTTTATTTTTAGGGACAGGTTATTAAAAAAGCTCTCCAGCCGAACAGTGGCTGCTGCTTCTGTTGGACCTCAGAGTCGGGGACCAGAAATGTCACAAAGCACTTGACCCTCAGCACCGCAGCCAGCCAGTCTGAGGAACTTTCTGAGTGGAGTGGGTGGCAGCAGGATGAGAATATTTTACAGATTTGTTTTGGTCTTTTTTTTTTTTTTTTGAGGGCAATTAGTTAATTACAATATAAAAAAACTAAATCTTTGTTACTTACCGGCAAGCCAAAAACTCAATACGTAGCACCACAACGAGGAGATTTCAACTGAAATTATGATTTGCAACTGATGAAGGGTGATTTTGTCTAAACATTGCTTCATAAATTTCTGTTTTAAAGAATCAAATTGAGAGAAAGAGAAACTTCTGTCTACATGATCTATATATATATATATGTATGGCAGCCCCCAAGGGTCAAAATTCACAGCCGTGTCTCAAATAACTCAAATAATAAAGATGTAAATGAACTTTAACGGGTCGTTTTTGACGCCTCATTGTTTCACGGCCATTAAGTAGCTGAATGAGTGGATTTATTGATTTTTGAAGGTTGATTAAATTCTACAAAAACACTGCCTTAGTTTACCTCTACAGTTACAGCTAGTAATGGCCGTCGGAGGGGGAGGGGGGCCAGGACCGCCCATAAAAACCAAATGCCTGGCCAGTTACTTTCTTTTTTTTTTTTTTGATGTTTGCAATTTTGCAAATTCTCCCCATACTTACTTTGATTATGTCCCAGTCAAATACTGCCATCAGTGGTGAGAAGCAAAGTGCATTTATACAAGATAGGCCTGGAGTTATATGATATAAAATATTATTATAGATTAAGCATCTCATCATTATATAAAGAACCTATACTTAGCTTCAATTCAACCACATTAAATGCCGCTTACATGTTAAAGCATCAATATTACGAATCAAACACAGATGACATGTCTTACAATCATTCTGATCAGAACTTTGTTTATTTTAGTTTTTGTGCAAAATACTTAGTTAGCAAAATTAAAATTCTGAATGCAGGATTTCAATATTTTTCTATTGCAGCGTTTCTACATCAACTTAAGTAGATCTGACTGCTTGCCTGACATCAAACAGAACTGTCAACTCAGTGGAGAAAAAAAGGTAATCTGACAAGTTTCAGTTGCACCTTTGTTCATACACCCTTTCAGATTCAGACCGTGTCGGTTTGAACGGGGTATTTGATACGTTGGTTAGTAAGCAAGTAATGGTACCACAAGTATGACTGTGCTTATAGTAGTAACTGCAGTAGAAGTAGTTGCAGTGACAGCAGTAATAACTTTTCATAGAATTTACAAAAGCTCTGCACTAAAAGCTGCACAATAGCTGTCCACATGCTTGTGTGTGCTTGCTGTTTACTTTAAGTTTATTTAAAGGACCAGTGTGTAAGATTTATGGGGGATCTACTGGCACAAATGGAATATTAAATTAGTTTATAATCACCTGAAAATAAGAATTATTGTGCTTTCGTTATCTCAGAATGAGCTCTTTATATCTACAGAGGCTGTAAACATGTTTATTTCTGCTGTAAAGTTGGGTATTTCAACATGAGGGTCTATGACTCATTTTTGGAGCCAGCCTCTAGTGGCCATTCCAGGAACTGCACGTCTGCATTGGCTTCATTTTTCTTTGGTTTGGTTTCCTACATGCTTGAAAGGGGAGGGGGGAAGGAAGGGGTTTTCAGTTGGTCCTTTAATTAGAATAATAATAATGAGATATCTTTCCTCACAGGACCAGGTGATGATGATAAAAACAGATTTAAATCAAAATAAAGTGAGCAGTTCTTAAATAAATACAGTATAAGCGCAGTAAAAGTGACCTGAGTAAGTTTTAAAAGGTGCAAAAGGCTGAATAAAATTGCATTACATACGCATACTCAGTGTAAACCCTGCAAAACATGCAGTGACATCGCTCATAGAAAGGATTCAGCTATGGCGTCCGTACCTGAAAGGCTCCCTCCGATATGCTGTGCAGCTGGTTGTTGGCCAGGATCAGGTGCCGCAGGTTAACCAGGCCCTGGAAGTGGGAGTCGTCCAGGGTGGTGAGGCGGTTGGCGTCCAGGTGGAGCGCGTGGAGATCCTGGAGGTCAGCGAAGGCGTAGGGCCGGATCTGACTGATGGTATTCCTGCTCAGAGTCAGATGGATCTGGACAAAGACGGAGATAACACGTCAGAGGACACGTGACGTCTGTCGCTCCAAATCTTTAATTTCAGCAAATAATTTAGTAAAGTCCGTCGAATGGTGCAGCGTGTGACGCTCTTTCTCTCCTTCCTGTGCGGGGAGTTCAAAGGTCAGGGTTAGCTGATGAGCCGCCACCCTCGAGATAATAGAGATTCGATGTTTCACTTAAGGACGGTTCAGCAGGTTTGGACACTCGGGGGGGCTTTGGGGATTAGACCTGCAGTCAGGTTACAGGATGGCCTTTAAACACCACGCCACCCCTTCACCCCTCATTAATAATAATTAATACTGGAGCACTGCGGGTCAGATGAGGCATGGGCTTACGGACAAATGGGTAAAAAAAAAAAGAAAAGAAAAAGTCTGGGGTTCATTAATAAATAATGCTATTAGTTTGCACAGCTGCTAAACACTTCGACTGTTCCAGGAATTCCAATAAGTGTGAAGACGCAGGAGTATATTCTATTAACACCCTGCAAAGTTCAATCAACACCCACACTTTTGTAAACCTGTTTTTTTTTTTTTCCAGAGAGAGAGAGACGCGCCGCGATCATCCAGAGACATCTGCGGTCCTCTGTCACGCCTGCCCGCCGAATGATTAAAACCTCATTTCCCACACTGCCTCGTGTGTGTGTGTGTGTGTGTGTGAGCAAACATCATCTCTGCTGTTGTGAGGAGAGGAAACTTCTTTTTTTTTTATAACCAAAACGCAGAGGAAGTCTCCAGCTGTGTCTCTTATTTGAGGTTTGAACACACTACCCATGTTGGCATTTCTCTTGCACCTCCGTTCTATGATTGCAGTGGAAGTTAATCGGCGGTGTTTCATAGATTTCACCTCGCTCAATATGTCGTACATGACGGAGTAAATGCTCCTAATATTTCCTGCATTCAGTGTGGAATAAACATGAAAACTCTCCTGTGTGTTTTTTTTTATTTCTCCCTCTGAAAAGTTCACATTTACATGTTCCCAACGTTACAAAGAGCTGAGCAGTTTTATGCTCACGAATGTCGAACCCCTCTCAGATATTATCTCACCATTTATACCTTTGTGAGGTGAGAGTGGCAGGAGCCTGAGAGAGAGAGAGAGAGTGTTTGAGCTGCACCGAGAACAAGGAGATGTTATTCCAGGATATGAGCGTACTGTCTGTGAGAGGATGCATCCATCTCTCTTAATTGCAGCCGGTGTGTGCAGCTATTGTCTGGTGAAACACTCTCAGACTCTCCTCTTACAGAGACCTTACAGAGACGGCTGCAGGCTGTAATATATTAACACTCTCTGGACTTAACAGTAAAGAGACAACTGTAAAATACCTTTATGTGTTTGTATGTATTGATAATTCATCGACTTGCATAGCCACTATTGTAAAGATGACCTTTCTCATCTTAGCTTCTTTATGACATCATCCTTATGTGTCTTTGCCGCATAACCGGTGAAATGCTTTTAAACAACATGTGCATGCATGTGTGCAGAAAGCTGATTGGACAGTCTTATTAAAGCATTAAAGGACGTGTATCTCATGGGGAGATGGGAGTCGCTAGGTTTTGAGTTTCCGGCGGAGCTCTTTGGAGGATTTTTGATGTTTTTTACTTGCTATTTTTTTTTAGCATAAATTCCACACCATCGTCTGAGATATTCAATTTATTCCAGCACTTATTTGAACTCTATACGCTCTACAAACCTAAACTTACTGATTACCGTCAAAACAGTTTAATAATCCACTTTAATCCCGACATGTGGAACAATAATTCCACCTGGATTGTTTCGGCGCAGCTCCGCTTAGCTGTAGCATGCTCCATAGCTGTATGCTAGCCAGCTTAGCCAAGCTAGCCTCGCTTATCCTGCAAGTTTCCCTTTAGTGCCCCCTGCTGTCAAAACGACAAATAAAGAGACTCATAATACTATTATTAAAATATGCTCAGTTATCTCTGTAGTGAGATGAATGAATGCTATGAAAATGCATCAGTGGATTTTGTGATTTTTACTCTTTTCGTTGCTCATCCTTCCTCGTGTCCTTACGCTTCGGCATCAGATGTCCTGCTACTGTTACACAGAATGCCTTGAATGTCTTTATATAAATGATGTACACTGGTGTTTCACTGCAGGTAGAGATAACAGCAGAGTAACCGCAAAAACAAAATGTGTTTGTGTCGACTAGCTTGCTGGCAACCGCCGACACAGAAACAAAACGGCGCAGCGATAAATCAAACTAAACAACAGCACAGTTTGGATCACATTCTTATCAAAAACGCCTGGCAGAAACTACTGGTTGGTTCGAATCAAAGTAAACATGAATGGCTGCAAGGTAAAAAAAAAAAAAAGAAGACGAGCTCTGACCAGGCTGGACATGTTGGCGAAGTCGCGGTGCCTCAGCGTCGTGATGAAGTTGTCCATCAGCCTGAGCTCGGCCGTCTGGCGGTCGATGTTGGGCGGGACGAAGAGGAGTCCCGTCTTGGCGCACAGCACCGTGTAGGACGGCAGCAGGTTCTGGCAGGTGCACCGCTTCGGACACAGCATGGAGGGAGAGCAGGAGGGGAGGGAGGACAGGAGGACGGAGACGAGGAGGAGGAGGAGAGGGCAGACCGACGAGGGGACGGCATCCATGGTTACTCTCCGGCTGCAACAGGAGTGAAAAGGAGAGAAACGGAAGCAGAGGTCAGTTCATGCAGCTTGTTGTTGGACATAAAAATCCTTCAGAGATTTTGTTGCACAGCAAAGATATTAATGTTTCCCCCTTTAAGACATATACACCAACTCCAGAGATGAAAATGATTCTTCACAGCAACAGTGTGAGAGATAAAACCTGCAGGAAATGTGACACTGACCAGCCGTGTAACCCCGACTGTACACCACTGACTGACTGAGTGATAAAGTTACACCATTGGCTGTCCAACCCAGTATAGGAGTTTCCTCATTGGCCATTGGTTTATTCAAAGTGAATCAGTATGAACAGTTACTGTTTGCAGCTGAGCAACAAGCACAGTGACACTTTTACCTGCCTGCACAGCAGCTAGCAGCTAGTTTGCATGGCTAGCATGGTTAGCATAGCCATGCCATGCTGTAAAAATAAGGTGTAGCCACAGTGTTTCCCATTTAATAGCACGGATATGAAGCCACACAGCTGACTTTTAGCCTAGCATGCTAAAAGTTAGCAACAGGGAGTTAGAGTAGTTATAATAAAAATCAATGAAGTTCTCTGTCAAATCAAACATCCCAAGATATGAGTGGAAAGTATTGTTCTTGCAACCCTTTTTTTTTAACTCAAATATAGCTTGACCACATGGTGCTACTTCAGTACACGCCATATACCAGCTCACCATCTTATAACACAACACAAAAATCCTTCCTTTATGCTTTCCTGAACTTAACAGGCTCGTGTTTAGCGGCACTGAGTTTTCAGAAGATGAACAAAACGTATGATAATAAATGCTTCATGAGAGAAGGGATACAGAGAGAGAGCAGGGAGTAACAGCAGCAGAGAGAGCTGGAGAGGGAGGGAGGGAGGAGGGGGAGGCGGTAAATTGAAGGAGTTAGGAGTTTGTCAGTGCAGCTACTGTGCTTTTTTTTCTTTTCTTGCTGAGTAAGTTGTCCTGGGAAAGTGAAAGTAAACAGTGCTTATATCATCAATTAAGCTCACTGCACTCTCATGATTACAATCTAAGCAGAACATTAAACAACACAAATTATGCTCTGCGTGGCTGTCTGTCTCACTTCATAAATTCCATAGATGTTTTTTTTTTTTTTTTTTTTTTTTCCTTGCATGAAAATGAGACTAAAACCAACTTTCCAACCGAAGCAATAAAGGAATACATTTACATTGATATTGATTTCTCTCTGTTCGCTTTGTACATTCAGCTCAGCAGAGTGCTGAATAAATTCATGCATACAGGGAGAGAAGAAGAACACACACACACACACACACACACATGCAAGTAGGAATGACATATGCAAAATGAAGGCACGCAAACACACACACACACATATATGCATTCGCGCCCTATGTGCGTGCGGACTCCCACGTGTGCACACCCTCTAAAAAAAAAAAAAAAAAAAAAAGTCCCTCTGAGTTGACGGCGGGTGACTGGGAGGAAGGTCGATTGCAAATAACGGCGGAACGAGACACAGTCTTTTTTATTTACCGTGTTGAAATATTCAAACCGTGCCTTCGACTCCGCTCGACTGCCACGTGGCATACAGAACAGGAAGTCTGCAAAATGTCCTCATAACGGCGTAGAGAGAGCTAAATGTGAGGAAGTAATGGCGAGGGGAGGGGAGGAGGGAGGGGAGGAGGGATGTAATGGAGATATGAGATGAATTCAGTGGAAATTATCAGGAGAATTCAAAACCCCAACGGAGACTACACTGAAATGTCAATGGGTAATTGAGGAGTCTGCACATGATGGGAATGATGGGAGCGTAAAGACGATGTTCCGCTAATAACGACGCCACATCTGGAATTCACACGTTTGTCACTTGACTGGAAATATTTAACACAAATCAAGGTGAAACTTTTTATTATATTTATTTTTTTTATAGCAGCCATGCGGTGGACCGCTTCAGAGCTTCTTCTTCTTCTTCTATCCCAAATCAAATGCCTTTTATTCATGGTAAAGATGTGGCGCTCTCAGGTATGTGGGTCACCCAGATCTGAGAAAGTGCCCATCATCATTCCACGCAGTATGTGGGGCTGGATCTGGGGCCGCAGCAATCTGGGAATACTGTCATCGATTTATTTGGGATTTACACCTGGCTTGAAATAAGGTAGAGTCTGTGCATGGATCATTTTCATCACATGCTGAGTAGACCTGATGAAAACCTCAGAAAAACTCCCATCTTATTCTCCTTCAGGTCGGTAGGCGTCTTTTTCTTGAAACTGTTTTTCCGAGAGAACGTTGGGATGAAGTAGACGACATGTGGGTGTCGGATGGATGGATGTGATTCAGTAATTCTTTGCAAAAGAGTCGCACATGTTCCCCTGAAGAAACACTGCAAAACATGAAACTGAGAGGAATCAGCTCATCAAACCTGACTAAACTGTATAGCTTAGAGAAAAAAAAAAGGGAATTAATGATGAACAGTGTTCATAAGTAGCTGGTAAAACCACCGATTTTGGTCACTTCATCCTATTTCCATCCATCTCTCCTCATTATTTCCACTTCTCACCTCACTGAGGGATACATTAGTGGAGGGAGACCTGCTGGAGGGCTTTATGACACCAAAACAAGAAGATTTTGTTGAACAATCTGAGAAAAATTTTTAAAAAAAAGAAGCTTTTTTCTGTTTCTGGTGATGGCGATTGGTGGAAGGAGTGAAAGGTTAATGGATAAATGACTTCCAAGAACAAAGATGGAGGAACTCGGGTGAAGAAGAAAACACCAGCGATATCCATCCATCACATCGCAGCTTCAGTTTGGACCAGCTGGACCTACCCTACACCTCCAAAATAAAGTGATTTAGATCATCTGGAACCAATCGTTGGGTTTGTTTCCAACCCGTCATTTTCGTGACCATTTCGCCATTCTTACAGATGTCGCCACGTTCTCAGGTTCTCAGCCATCAACCTCATAAGATTCATGTTATTATTGTCTCTGAAAGCTGTATTATAAACCGGATTACTCGACATCCGCTGCTCTGCCCGTGTCGCTCTACGGACAAAAATAAAAATTCATTTTCAGGTGGCGTCCGTTGGGGAGAACACTGTTTTTTTTTGTTTATTGGCTTTATTTGTTTAATCCCCTCTGTAGCACTTTATAAGCAGAAAGCTCACTGTGACCTTCGTCTATCATTGTAGATATGGTTAATAAAGTCAAAACACATGGCTCCTGATAGAGGACAGAGTTCATAGGAGAGATATCGGACTTCTACATTGTACATGTAAAGAGAAAAACATGCTCATTTGGGCTCGTGATTATTGTTTAAGGACAGATTTGTGGATGATCGATAAGATAAGTTGGGACGTTGTGGATGAAACACTAAAAAAGTCAGCTTTTATGAGATTATCTGTATTTAACTTTGCAGTAGACTTGAGGTGCGACGCTGGTGTCGCCGAGTCTCTCAGGGAACACTCGTGCACTCTGAGAAGAGATTTCATTTGCTCAGTCAGGCCGGCTCGGCGTGAGAAAAATTGCAAAGCAGCTCTTTTTTTTCAGACTTAGAGGCGCTCCTCCGTCTCTGTCGCCCCCTCTCTCCTCCGTCCTTTCATCACTCTCTCCTTAACCCAGAGTGCTTCTCATTTCAATTGCGCCGCTCCCCCTTTTTTCCTCCATCCCTCCACTTATCTTTTCCTCCTGTAAACCCCTCCTGTCATCCCTCCGCTCCGTACGACTTTGTCTTTCTCTCTCAAAACTCCTTTTCAGCTGTTTCCTGTCATGCCTCTCTTCTTCTTCCCTCCCTCCTTCCCTCGTGCTACTATCACTCTCCTTCCTCTGTCTGAATCTCTGCTGTCGTTATCCATCCCTCCACATCTGTTTCTCAGTTCCTGTCTAGATAAGATTGTTTATATCTCCATCCCTTATCGTCCATCCCTCTCTTTCATTCATCTATCCTTTACCCTCCTTCTACCCTCCGTCCTCCTGACATCTCTGCCCGCTTCTATCAATCAAGTCGGTCATTGTCTTCTTCATGCGTGTGTTTTCCCCACACGTGATGATGGGATGACATCCATGTGCAACGTGTCATGAGCCGTGAGATGATGAATGAAACATATGATTGGAAGTTGACATGTTGATTTACACGTTACTGTTAAATTAACACTGACTTCCACACACACACACACACATTTTTTGTGCTTTTCTCTGTTCTGTTCATTCCCATCTGTTTATTTTCCATGAATACAAGCTTTTATAACAACGATAGTTCACATTAGACTTGAGTCACAGGAGCTAAGTATCTGTTTTTATAACAAAAAACAAAAGAAAAAAGATGATTTTCTACTTGTTTCCAAAGTTTGACTCCATTTCCTGCAGATAACCAGAATAAAAACATGCGTCACGTTGAATGAAAATCAGAAATTATAGGAAGCAACATCAATACAGAACAATAAAACAAGAGCGATGGTCGTGTAATTTCCGGCTACCATCATATTTGGACTCAGAAGCGGAGTTGTAACAACTCAAATCTTCCATTTGAGTTGTTTTTCATACAGATGGTTGAAAGAAAAACTTACAGAAGTGTTGTTAAATGACCTTCTGAGCTTTTTCAGAGGTCACAGACGACCTGTGCGTGCTCACATTCACACCTACACATGAACTCAACCTGCAGAAAATCTGTGGAAATCACTGAACCTGGACAGAAGAGTCACACAGAGTCACTCTAATTTGCTTTCACCCATTCAAATAGTCCTGCTGACAGCTGACTGGAGAAACAAAAAGAGCCAATCAGAGCTTTGTGGGCAGGATTAAGAACAAGCTGCTGAACGCTCCGCTGTGTAGAGAGCTAGTCTACAGCTGACTGTGTCTGTTTGCCGTTTTTCGGTGCTGAGCAGGTAGCGTACGGCGGCTTTTTAGAGCTTTTTCTCGGAAAACGGAAAACTGAGTGACAGCTGGACGGCTAAACAACGGAGGCTGAAACCGGCTATAAAGCTCGGTAAAGCCGAAGGGGAAGCTGGCTGCGGAGTGGCTGATAACTCTCCGTAGGTTCATTAATATGAGCGACGGCCAACGCGGGCTTAAAGCGGATCATCTGACCGAGTGTCACGAGGACGATGACCTCGCTTATAACGCCACAAAAACAAAAAAGAGATGATCGTAAACTGCAGAAGAAGTGAGGACAGAGTGCACCTCCTCCTCCTCCACATACATAGCAAAGTGTGGAGTTCCTTGGAGTCACCATGTCTTCAAAACAGCTGTAATTATTTCAGCTTATAGACCGAGATGAGCAACAACAACAACGACAAAAAACGTGGGGCAGAAGGAAGGAAGTGAAAAATGTGCTGAGAGATCAAGAGAGTCAAACTGTAAGAGGGGAAGAAAAGGAGGGACAGAGAAGGAGGAGCACAAGCAGGAAGAGGGTAGAGAGAGGGAGGAGACGGAGGAGAGAGAGAGAGAGAGGGGAGGGGTTGGAGGAGAAAGGATGAGCTGGTTGATGAAGAGAAAGCTGAGAGACAGAGGAGGAGAAAGAGGAAACATTATTTATGTCACATTAAGTTACATTTACTGACCAGCTGGTGGGGATGTTGCACCGCATCAGTCGGAACATACACACACACAAAAAAAGACACACACATATAACAAGCATGTGCACACACACACACACACACACACACACACACACATACACTGATGGAAGAGAGGAAGGCCGCTGTGCTAAAGCTAGAGCTGCACACTTGCTGAAACCAGAGAAACGGAGATAGAAAGCGTGACAGAGAGCTGAGATAGAAGAGGAGAAAGCACCAGGACTGAAGGAGGAGAATCAGGGACAAACACTTCATATTTATCATACTGTAAATATTCCAAACTCATTTCTCCTTTGTCTCAGTAAGCCGCTCTACCGCTATCACCCTTATCTCTCTCGCTGCTGTAATCCATACAGAGTTAGCCCTTTAACTGTTCTCCGTGCTGATTCGACTGGAGCTCGCATACAGTATGTGATGCCTCCACCTTTCATTTGTCTTATCTTTGCTGTGTCCTTATGACAATGCTGCCTTCTATGAATCACATTCATTTGCAACAGTAAATGCAGAGAGAGAAGAGTTGAAGCTATTCATGGTTAGTAAGGAGCATGTGTAACGTGCATGTACACTTTTCTTCTTGCAGCAACCTTGGCGAGATGAATGTTTTTTTATGCTTATGTTTAGACAGGTATGTATATGCTGCCTTTATGTAATAAAACATGAGGTTTATAGTCATGCTTTTTTGGTTTTGGACTAAATAGTTGAAAAAAATGACACTGCTCTCAGCCTCAGCTCCTGTTTTCATGACATAACATTATTTTACAGACCGATCACGACGTTGGGAGCTATTAAACCGAGCTAAACGGCTTTATTTATTTATTTGTTTACCATGGACATTGCCACATTAATTAACATTTCAGTATCAATCGATGTAAATGCGCTAAAAGTTAGCTAATGAGCTAATTTCCAACCGTAGTTCCTCAGCGGGTTGTTACAGATTAGTGACCTGATGTCATCGATACAGTGCTGCCTCAGTCTGCCTGTTTCTCTGCCTGTCTGTGTGTCTGTGTGTCTGTCTGGCTCGCAGAGATCTGTCGGCACACTCGGCTCGCTCGCTGACGCCGCTTGAATGATGCATTTCAAATGGGATTAAAATCAATAATAACTGACATCCACAGGGCCAACTAGTGATGATGATGGAGCCGCGCTGGTAGAGGATGTCTGAGCAGGATTCATTCATATTAATACAGACTGAGCGTTACTATTCATACCGACGACACGGTGAGACGTCTGCTGCATCTCCACAACGCACAGAAATCCTCAACCGTATGTAACGATCTGTGTAATCTGTGTGTTTAAATGATAGCCGTTCTGCTAATGTGGTCGCTACCCGACCTTTCTCTGGTTCACTCCGTATTGAGCAGAGAAGGATGATAATACCATTATTTATTTAATATTTACCTTTTCCAGCAGCCTTTAAAGAACACCATTTCCCATAAGCCCTAGACGATTGCGGGTTAAAGGTCGGACGTATCTGTAATAACAGCAGCTGCTTTTAGACGCCACATATCACATCTAAAAGTTGTAAAATGAAAGTTCTGCTACATTTTCCTTCCTTCGCACGCTGATTAATTCATCATCATTTGAATTATTTTGCACCGTTTCATCGACTTCTCCCGTTCCAAAGTTTAAAGACACCCGACAGTAGTGCAGCGGTCACCACATCTGGCTCAGCGGTACATATTTTAAACACGCCCACAGGAAAAACACTCAAGATACTTTTGTTGTCATTCAGCGAAACACAAGTGCTGTTAAAACACAGATTAAAAAAAAGAGAGCTCTATAAATAAATATATATATATATACAAATGCTTGTAGCCTCTAATATGTGACGATTGAAAATTATGCAGCAAACCCTCCAAATGAAATGTGATTTTTTTTACAGGTGAGAGCGGACCTTTGGCACTAAAAATATTCTGCATTTACACGTGAGACTGAGGAATAACAGCGTCAGTCCTTTTCAGCCAGCGGCTAAAAAACAGGACTTTTGTTGGTCTTGAACAAAAGGAGCAGACAGAGTGTTGCACCCAAATATTATTCAAGTGGTTATTTTGTCCCATTATGGTGATACAATACAGTGCTGGTGCCTTTACACGTGTCACTGCAGTGAGGTTATTTAAGGTAGCAAACATGAGTCAGTGGACTGTGGATTGTTTTCAGGCTAGAGTAGAAGTTTTAATTTATACATGACATGTCAAAAAGTTGAAGGAGCACCTGAGAGCTAAACATTTTCGTTCTTCTTCTATCCATATAAAAGCATCATTATCTATAAGTTTTGACGTCTACTGGAGTGAGGACAGTGTGTTCGGGATGCATTGTGGAGAGCTTTAAACTGGTCAAAGCTCTGTTGTTTCTCTGCAGTGACGGACGTCTGAAAACTGTCATTCATATTAATGCCGCTGCAGCCAATATCAATCACTGTCCGGTAGCCGCCGCCGCTCGCTGTGAACGCAGCTCATCAGCGGCGCCGGAATCTGCCTCAAAGGCTACAGAGATCAAAGTCGAACAGAAATCTGCTTCTCCTTTCATAATAAAAAAAAAAAAAAAAAAAAAAAATTCAATTTAATAAGCCTTTGATCGCTCGCGTTGCACTTCTCCAAATCAATGAATTTTTTTGGCTTTTGTCCAGACAGCTCATTGTGTTTCGCTGCTGTTTGATCACGGGATCGCAGGCAATCGCTGATTTTTGGTGTGTGTGTGTGTGTGTGACTTGTTTGAAGCAACAACAACCTGCAACAACCTGCACTCAGCAGCTCTGATCAATGCTCATATTTATTTATATTTGCAGTGAAGGTGAGTAACATCTGACTGACGTTAATCACATTAGTCCCTTTATTTAAAAGCTTTACTTTCTTGTATTGTTAGTTAGAAAGAACACGTTTCCACTATCTCTTAATCCACATATAACGGATCTGAAGTAACTGCATCCAGACTTTTATCTTCCAAACCACTGACAGCACTGCTTCCCCTTCTTCTCCTTTCAAAATAAAACCGCGATGCTTCTGATTAGCCCAAAATACATCCCTGCTCTGACACTGACACTGCTCAACACTGGAAGGTTAAAACATGGGTCTCATACAGAGAGACACTACTAGAGTTATGACCACACGGTTGACACCGGAGCCGTTCATTTGGGGGTCTTTTCGGTGTTCTGTAACAGTGGATCCCTGGTCTTATGGGGGAGTGGTGACAACAGCAGATATATGTGTTCATTATCTGCTGAGGATTTATGTGCATGAAAGATGGAGGCGCTCTGTCTGGAGTAAAGCTTCTTCTTCATGGTTCTCGACACACACGTCATTGATTTTCTTATTTTTTGTGGGAGATCTAGCAACCGTCTGTTAAAACCGTCTCACAACCTGGTGGCAGCTCTCCAGCGTACCCATGGAGGAAAAAAAAAGAAAATAAATTAGTTAATGCACTACTTTAAATTCATATCACTTTACTCATTGATAGTTCGGTGAAAAAAAAAAAAAAAGAAATCAGTCAGGAAGAAGAAGAACTAATTTCAAGTGTAGCTTCCCTCTCAGCGGTGAGAGAGGAAGTAATCTTTGTAGATTCCTAATGACAGTGTGTAATCTCGGTAGGCTTCGGGACCCCTCCGGTGACATTATCACGGCATTTGCATTTCCCAGACGTGAAGCGCTCATCTCCCCGAACAAACAGGAATACCATTATCGCCGCCAGCCGCCGGTCCAATCAGAACGAGAGAGAGTTAAAAGTCGGAGAGACGGATGATAGTTCGCCGGTATCAATTAGCGAAGCTCTCGTCGGTTTAATGCGCCGCAGAAATATCAGCGAGGGTGATGTGATTTTGTGTCTTTTTTTTTTTTTTTTTTTCACACACACATCCTGGGAGGTTTGACAGAATTAGGCCGTCAGTCATTACAGCAAACTAATGATCTGTGTCTTCATGGTGTTATCTAGGAAAGCGGCGGTGCGGCGGATCAACGCTCAGGATCAGTGCTTAACATTTCTCTGCTGCCGCTACGTATTACAGAAAACAATATCTTGAAGCGGTTATTAATTTTTTTTTTCTGTTTTATTTATTTATCATCTGTTTTGTGCTCTCTCTCCACACTTCACTTCAGAGAGATTACTCTCGTTGGTCACCAGCCAACAAAAAACACTTTAAATAACATCAGTGACAAAGATGATACAAAAAGATGTTCACAATCATCCTAATAATGAGGCTGTTTATTACAAATAGTCCCTCACAGTGCCATACATCTCAACTCTTACACTCGCTGAACACGTTCACTGTCTTCAAGGCAGCAACCCCAGAAGAAATCTTATTATGATATAACATAAAATATCATATAATATACCACGTGGTTAAGGTCTGGTTTAGATAAAGATGATGGGTCGGGTTCAAATGATCCCTTTGTTAAGATTAGAGGAAACATGTTGCTTCCTCAAAGTTAGGCAACTTCTGTTGTCATGGCTACAAAAATAAGCACAAGGTTGAAGTTAGGGGATGATCGTAGTTACTATTTTTTTTTAAAAACACTGTCCACTGTTGGGTTTGGTCCTCCATCCGGCCGTCCTCCTCTGAACGACGTCCACAAGATTACCAAAGGTTGCTAAATGGCATCCGTCACTCAAATTGTAACTATAGATCATTTTTTTGGGGGCGACTGACATTATGACCTATTGTGACATTTAATCTTCGGGTAGACAGTCTTTAAAATACAAAACACCCTTGATACATCCACACAGGTGTTTCAGCTGCTCTCTTCCTCTCTTCTGTAAGCTCGTGCACACTGGGCTGATTGACGTCTCCCTAAAAGGCAAATCTACGGCAAGCAAAAACAGGAAAAAGCTGCAAGTGATGCGTCAATTAATCAATCAATCAGTCAGTCAATCAGTTTTATTTAAAGTGCAGAATCTCTTTGTTAAAAACCTTTAGGGAGGCTGCGTGTCGCCATGGCGCCACATGTTGATTTTTGTACTTGTTTGCTCATCCCTCTCATCTTCAGAAACAAAACACTGGTTCTCTGGTTGCTTCTTCTTCTTCTTCTTCTTCTTCTTCTTCTTCTTCTTCTTCTTCTTCTCCAGTCTGACTCCTGTGTGATTATGTCTTTTGCCAGACGCACCGTAACAAACCCAACGACAGTTACAGCTCGGATAGGAGTGGAGGAGCGGAGTCATCTGACGCAGGTTTTTATGGAGATGTCACCGTATTTCTATTCATGTGTGAGGAACCACTGAGCCATACGTGAGGAATAAAACATGACATGAAAGGCGTTACATTAACATACATAACTTAAACGACGGAGTTCCATAACGCTCAGTAAAAAAAAAAAAAAAAAAAAAAAAAGCCAGCGATCGTACGGTATGTGAGTAGAGATGCCTTCCCAGCATGCCTCAGCTCCCCTGCGGTGACATCATCCTCCCATTACTGATTCCCATACTCATCTACCGACAAACTGCTGCACCGTTTCTGCTGCCAGTCACCGTCCCAATCAAACAGCGGTTCAGGCGTACAGCAGGGGTGTCAAACATTGGACACACACACACACACACACACAGAGACAGACACACACCTGCGCCTGTTTGTAACCACGGGGATCAGTTGTTTGCCCTCAGTTTGCCTTGTAAACTAACGACTCGGCTGAAAGGCTTATTTGAAAGATTTGAGATTGTTGCTGAGGTGACTCGAGGGGGTTGTGAAATATGTGAGCTCCCCGACAGTGTGTGTGTGTGTGTGTGTGTGTGTGTGTGTGTGTGTGTGTGAGTGTCATGGCTGGGTGAAGACAATCAGACTCATCAGTCAGATGGCTTCATCTCATCTCTATCTCAGTGTGACTCTGGAGCAGGAGCCAGGTCACATGACACACCGAGTTTTCTGATGTACTGTAAGTGTGTGTGTGTGTGTGTGTGTGTGTGTGTGTGTGTGTGTGTGTTCAATGTTACATAAATAACTGTTTTACAACATTTTGGCACAATGAGTGAGCGTGTGTGTGTGTGTGTGTGTGATTGAGTTTGTTTTTGTGATCTGAGCCTGTTTATTTTTCTGAATGTCACTTGTGAATGTGTGTGTGTGTGTGTGTGTATACATGTATTAACTATCTTTCCAATCATGTGCGTGTGTTTGCGAAGACTGAATTTAAATAATTTTACAAGTTAAATCTGAAGGCTGCTGTGCATCTGTGATCATGTGTGTGTGTGTATGTGTGTGTGTGTGTGTGTGTGATTGTCTTTTGGCGTCAATCTTGAATAATTTTACATAATCCACAAATGAAGACAGCACAGCGGAAATGAAGCCGACATTCGAAACACCAATCAGCTCTCTGCAGAGAACGTGCTCTCTGCAGGCTGAAGCTAATGTCAGTGTGTGTGTGTGTGTGTGTGTGTGTGTGTGTGTGTGTGTGTGTGTGAACAGTGTCATTCCAAAACACAACATGTCAGATAAAAGAAAAAAGATGATAAAAAAAAGCACTATTGTAAAAATCAAGTTTAGTTTCAATCATAATCAAGACATTAATAGTTATATTTAACAATCAAAGTGGAAACATAACTTTGTCTTCAGCCTGTTGAAACTGCTTTAAGGACATTATGAAAAGTGTTTCCTTATTTTCTAAACATATTATATACTGTACTTGCAATTTTTTCCCCCCCACAGTTTTATCAATTTTACAGCTTTTTTATTGGATAGCTGCAGCAGCAGAGATGACCGGAGATGATGGACAATGAACAAAGCGCCTCGTCAGTTTGTAGGCAGCTGGTTAAAAGTCGTTGTATTTTATCGGTCTGCACCGCTGGTTTGATGGGACAAAAATTGATCAGATGATGCATTCTGGTGCCGTAAAATACAGTTTTATGATTATTGACCTGATGTTGTGTGCTATAATTTATTATCAAAGTCTGAAATCAGATTTCTAGGATCAGATTTAAGCGTCTTGTTCTTGACTGATCCTAAAAGTGTCGCTTTCATACGAGGAGAAAATGTAGTTTAGTGCTTTGGAATTAAACTTAACTAACTAACTGAATATAATATGTAATTTATACCAGTATTGTTGACTACAAATAAACACTTGCTGTAACAGTAGCCACTTCACAATGACACACACACACACACAATCTGAGAGAAGAAGAAGAAGAGCGATAGCGGTGGCTGTAATTACCGTGTGCATCTGTGTGTGTCAGACTGTCAGCAGGCAATGAACGGATGAAAAGTTTCTGAAGTTGATTTTGAGTGTTTCATTCACTGAAGTACTTCATATTTCTGGTTGTTATTATATGAACATCACATCCTCAATAATGAAACAACAGTAAAGGTCTAAAGTTCAGCTCACATGTATGTTGACGCCCTCTAGTGGCCGCAATAACGGTGTGACGACGCTGTTAGGTTCAAGCACAAAAGGAGAGATCGGTTTATTCGTCATTAAAGTTACCTTCGTCGTCATGGCGACAGTAAAGACCGCGCAGTTGGAAACAGGAAGTGGAGAGTGTTTTTTCCCATCTACCTAGCCCTTCATCCAACCTGCTTCCCGCTAACAAGACAAATCGTCACCTTATGTTGACGTCATCTGAACCGTGTCACTTCCCTGAGGCATAACTGCTACTGCCACTAGATGGCGTCAGTCTAACTATAGGTTTGTTTTTGAATGTTCGACCTATGCTGTGACTCTTCTTGTGAGGACGGGCTTTATTAAGAACTGTGTGTCACTTTTTTTTTTTACCCAATCAGACGCTAAAGAATTAAAAAGGTGAGAACACAGACGGTCAGATAGGCAGACGGGTAGGTTTTTATTAAAGTTTGAATAAAAAACACGAAATCATTGAACCACATCCGAGCACACACACAAACACACACGCACACCTTACACAGATAAGCATGTCTGCTCACACACAAACACAAAGCTTAATGCTGTTCCTACAAACACAAGCGGCCGTTTGTTGTTGACAAGAGGATTACCATGTCAATAAGAAACAGCGGCAGCAGCAAAAAGGAGGAGCAGGAGGAAGAGGAGGAGGAGGAGGAAGATGGCGATGACAGACAGGGAAAAAACGGGAGGACAAAGGACGAGTGAGAGAGACGGAGAGAAGAGTCTCTGTCGATAACGCGAACAGTGCGGCTGTTCTACTGTCTCGCTGCTGTCTCGTCGCTTTGTTTGTTAGACTGACTCTGATTGGCTGCAGACGGCGCTTCGGATGCATTAACATAAGCCGGCGAGGAGCTCAGCGCTAACCCCGCAGCGACTCGACAGTAGATACCATGATGTCGAACGCTGCAGTCTGAGGATGTGTAGAACATTTTAGATAAACAGATCGAGTTCATTTAAATGCTTCATCACACTGGAGCCAACATGGAATACCAATACCAATGAATTCATTACTATTTCTATTATTCTGTCCACCCCGTTTATATCACTGAGACTTATCAATAAGTTTAGAGACACTTTGCAGTATATGATATATTAAGGTATATAAGGATCTAGAGCTGCAACAGAAAATGAATCGATAACTATTCTGATAATCGATGAATCGTTTTAGTCATATTTTTAAGGAAAAATGCTGACATCTGCTGCTCAAACATGAGAACTTGAAGCTTTTATGCGTCACACATGACAGCAAACTGAAAAAAAACAAGACCTTTAAGACATCACCTCTGGCTTTAAGTAATTAGAGCAGGCATATTTCATTATTTTGGCGGATTAACCAATGATGAAAATAATTAGTTAGTTGCAACTTTAGCAGGATTTATTGCAGAGCTGTATTAGTTTTAGTCGGGTGCACTTAATAAACTGGCTACTGACTGCAGTTATGGTAATTATACTGACGCTGAGCATGTGTACAGTATGTGTAACATTCACCATGTTGGCGCCACCATGACTTCAGGCACTATATTTAGAGGTATCCTGACATGAACTGTGAAGTGTTGCACAAATTGACACTTTGCATTCATCTTCTGAGGGCCATGAATGCCTGTACGAAACGTCATGACAATCCATCGTATAGTTGTTGAAACATTTTGGATCGACAGACTCTCTGATTGACATTTCCATCCCGGCGCTAGTGTGGCTAACTGCTAGTTTGAAATGGGACAAGAGCTGTAAACAATGAAATCAAAGCGAAACACATTCATTTTTTACTGCTGCATATAAAGATAAAGCTTCTTTGTGCATTGCTACTGAATACTGCCAATGAACAGACACAAAGTAGATTTCTAATGCAGAATAGTTGCACACAGTGTTGCAGAACCGTATGTCACACACCCATATATATATATATAAATACATATACATATATATTTGGCAGGTTGCTTCTTCCTTTCAAGTTGTGTTTAGACAGTGAGTGTCGGTAAAACTGACATAGAGAGTGCTTTTTATTAGCAGCAGTTGTAAGAACCAGACTGAATATTTGGCACTTCTACATTTTCCTCTCTTTCCTCTAGACTAACAAAGATTAAAGTGTACAACAACTGAGGTCAGGATCAAAGAAGGAAGGTAGAGAAAAAAAAGGCTCTAACACACTCGGGGGGGTTAGATGTTTGATTCCTACCGGAACTGAAACTATCCACCCACAGCTCTGTAACATTGTCTTCATGTTTTGGCAGTATGTAGACAGATAAGCGGGTGATCATTGTTTTCAGATGGAGAATAGCAGTCACGTCTGCCAAAGATGCTTTTTTTTTTTTTCCAACTTGTACCTTCTACAACAGAGGTGGAACAAACAAGATGTGGAAAAAAAATCTGCCAAGATAGATGCATGAACATACGCTCCTGCACCTGCTCCTGCTCCTCATCGCCTCCTCCTCCTCCTCCTCAGATGAAGATGTAGTAGATATTAAGCCAGAGCTTTTAGTTTTCCCCACTGACCGCTTTGGAGTCACGACAAGTTTTCTGATTTTCAGAAATGATGTAGTTTGGCCCAGTGATTCCATTCCCCTGCTTTGCCTCTGATTCATTTACTCAGTGAGGAATATTTAATACTTTCTATAAACCAGAGATAATAAATGTATAACATTCCTGCAAAGGACGCACAAAGAGACAAGCAAAGATTGAAAAAAGTCTAATCTCTGCCTGGTCTCTTCTGTCATTGTTATATCAGCTAAGAGAAAGAAATAACTGAAAGATTTCTGTGCAATAAATGTCCTGCATTGGTTTTATGAGTCTGTCCAAACGCTCTACTCTCACTGGCTTTATGTAACGTCAGTCAGTGTGTCTGCAGAGCTGGAAGATAATTCCCTGCACCCCCTTAAAATAATCTGCTTTTCTTCCTGGTAAAATGCAACTGTCACTAATAAATCTAAAAACATTTTTAGATCTTAGTTCTTCCTGTAAGTCTCCTCTCCTGCCATCATTCGACATCTAGACATCTAACACCCTGTCTTCACAGCCTAGCGTAGAGAAAGCAGCGTGTTAGCAGAGCAGCAGCAGCAGCAGCAGCTTCAGTCCTCCATCTGTGATTGCACACGATGCGTTCAGGCACAGCGTTGAGTGTAGGTCACCCACATTTTTGGCATTGTGCAGAGCCCAACACACAAGTCTAGGCCTTAAAGTCTAAAAAAAAAAACAAAACAGCATGCTTTGTGGCCTGTGTTGATTAAAATAGAAACATCCGTTGTGTCAGATGTGAAGGAGAACACCTCCTGTATGGACTAACTTCTGTTCAAACTGTTTTGGAGAGAACTCATTTTGGAGGCTATAGTTTGTGGTGTTGTTGGATTGTATCGTGTTTTACTGAGATATGTTTCTAATATTTGGACTACAGGGTTTAATAACTCTAGATTAAAGGTGCAGTGTGTATAATTTAGTGGCATCTAGTGGCATTAGGTTGCATGTAGGAGAAACTACAGTGGCCGTGACCCTCTCTAGAGCCAGTTTGTCCATTCTGGGCTACCGTAGAAACATAGCAGTGCAACATGGCGGCCTCTGCAGAAGAGGACCTGCTCCCTATGTGGATATAAAGAGGCTCATTCTTAGTTAACAAATATTATATTACCATTTCTGCCAGGTATGTTCCACTGGATGCCACTAAATCCTACATACTGCACCTTTAAAGCAGCAGTGAACGACTATATTTCACTGTGAAGCACTGTCCTAATTACATGTTGCAATGTCTTTGTCTGTCATAAAGGTTGTAATACAGATTTCACATTACAGTTTTGCCCATTTAAGGCAAATTTGTGATATTGAGCTATAACTATATATTAAAATTTACTTGACTTGACTTCAAAGTGTTGAAAAGATGAAATTATGTTGAAAGATAGAAGCTTAGACTTTTCAAACAAATATCGTCATGGTAACATAGCTGTGTTGTCATCGTTTGCACCACACACATCATGCGTTAACTGCGTTTGTTTCTATGGGAACTTTGAGCGATTGTTTTTTTCCTGGCATCCGAATCGACTGTTGAATAATGACACACATGAAACATGTCGGCAGATGTTGAACACATTAAAGAACACTTTGGGAACAAGCACAAACTCGACAGTCACAATTAATCAATTAGCATGATGGCTAATAACAAATAGCATCATGGTGATGAATCAGTGTGTTTTGGGGCTCTGGCCTAACAGGACAAAGAGATTTTCGGTGTCTCGGTGCCTTTCGTCCTGCGCTCACAGACCACACCAATTACACTGCAGAGCTCAGACGAACCAATCAGATTTGCTCGTTTCCTCATTCGCTCTTTTCCTTCTAGAAGAAAACCTGAATCTCTCCACGAAACTGCAGCACCGACCGACACTCTCTCACCGAGAGAGCCTCACAGCGTGTGTGTGGATGTATGGTATGGTGGGTAATTACACATATATGAGTGTGTGCATGCATTCTCATATTTACTTATGTGTGTCTCTGGAGTGAGCTCTTCAGACGCGGGAGGAGGAGGAGGAGGAGGAGGAAGAGGAGGAACAACAGGAGAGAAGCCGAGATGGCGAGAGAGCAGAGGGGGTTAGATAAATCACCAAAGAGAGTGATAAGAGGGGATGAGACAAGTGGGAGAAGAGAGGAGGAGAGGAGACAGAGAGAGAGAGAGAGAGAGAGATGAAAAAAAGAGAGATGAGAAAAGCAGCAGGGAGGCTGACACCTCAACACTGCTGCAGTACATCCTGTACTCAGCACAACAGTGCAGAGAGATGAAGATGGGAGAGGGCAGACTGCGATAGAGAGAGTGATAGACAGTGAGGAAACTGATTAGGAGAGGAAGGAGAGGTATAAAGTCTGTTAATGCAGGACTGCCCTGTGGTCCCAGACCTCCAGATTCATTGTGTGTCTGTTGGTAATTAATTACAAACTTGTCAGGAAGCTTCAATTGGCACCAAAGATCTATTAAGACAAACAGCAGTCAGATTGCATCATAACGTCAGCTCAAACAGCTGTTTATGGACATGTGTGATAAAAACTGATGAAAATTAAATTTGTACTTTGTAAATGAAGCATTCAGTGCAGGCTGAAGCTCTGGCTTTTCACCTCTAAGCAGTATTTTTTTTAAATATATATATATATATATATATGTTCACCTCAAGTTTTGGGAATTTCAACAACTGAGATCATAACAATCTCATAAAAAGCAGAACATGTCCCCTCGAAGTCCTTCATCTGTCATGTTTGTGGGTTGTTTTTTTCTCTTTTTTTTTCATACTGTCCACAAATCCCATGAATATACCAAAACAAACAGTGTATTAGTTCTGTACTGCCCATGGCTCTCAGCTCCGAGCCCATTAAATCTTTGAAGAATGGCTCAAAAATATATGGCATCATTTTTTAAAAAGTCTTTTTTGTTTGCGGACTATTACCAGCCATGGATGGAACCACATTTGGTGCTCCATAGTGTATTTATGGATGGTGCACATGGCATTGAGTCAAAGGTAAACTACAGTATGAGGAGATTTTAGGGCCTTTCAGTTTTTTATTTTGCCCTAATCCGGTCATGGCACAGTGTTCTCACAGCGCCACAGAATAGCTCTTAGAAATGAGGTCAGCGTCACCTGTCAATAGTCAGCAGTAGTTCCTTCTAACCACAACCTCTCCCTAATCTAAACTAAGCCTGAACTTAACCAAACTCTAATTGCTTTGAATCGTGTCCATGCATGTCCATGTCCAGTATCTATACAGTCCTCCAGGGGGATCCTGGGTACATACAGCACTGTATATTAAAATCAAGCAACAATTAATCCATATTAAAGTCTGTCAATCAAGTGCACTACGTCCGTTTAATTGGAAATCGGTTTAATATTATGTATCCAGCTTTGCTATAATGCCCCCTCAAGATGAGTGCAAATAAAGCTTATCTGACTTGATATAATGTGGAGAAGACAAATAGAAATACTGGAGAGATACAAAATGAGAGATCCAGAGACGGTGGATAACAGGTGGACGGACAGAGAGACAGCGCAGCCACTATTTTACCCGTCCTCCTTTTTCCGCAGAGCAGCCGGAGGTCACGGCTGCGGAGGGGTTTTGTTGTTCCTAACAGGCCCGACGCTGCCAGGCCTAATCAGCCTGAACAACCAAGCGCTCGGCCAAGGTCCGCGCAGGAGGCAAGGTCGAGACAGCCGCAGAGAGAAAATGAGTCTACCGGAGAGCAACACCGTGGAAGTGAAAGAAACCGCAGCGTCCGGCGGCAGAGCTTCGCCGTGCAGCGGGCAGGTAGGTAGGTAGGTGTGATAAATGACTCCGAGGCTGCTTCCTTCGCACCTCCAGACCTTCAGGCGTAACCGGGTAGAGAACTAAACAGTCACGAAATGTCACTACTAATTAAAAATTCAGAAGCGCAGAGGTCCAGAGAAGTCTCAAAAACAGGAGATATATGTAAGTCCTCTTCTCAGACTGAATTTGAATCACTTAGTTGGTCGTTTTCTTATTGAAATTAAATATTTTTTTTAACCTTTTAGTCATCATTTGATCTGGAAACAGGAAATGAATCCCCAATTATCCACATGGAGGTGAAAGACAGGTCTGTCTGTTTCCAGTTCAACTTTTAATTGCTTGTAGTTGAACGGTTGAGTCGTAATCGATGTCAAATCTATTGCAGATTTCCATTTGCAGATACAGGATTTGACCAAAACGAGTCTGATCGCCCGCCTGCTCATGTCACCCGCAGAACTAAGCCGGGGACTAAAATGTTGACGGCTAAAAGAGAAGAAAACACGCCCCAGATTTTTTTAGATAATGGAGCTGCTGCCTCTCCCAGCATGCACCGAACGGAAGCCACGAGACACTTTTTCACATATCAACCAGTTAATCAAACACAGAAAGACACAGTACGGTTTTTATTTCAGTCAACATTTCGACACTATTTTCAGCATCCAAACCAGAAGAACAACATGTCTTTGAAACTGTCGGCAGAAACCAGAGAGTTTGGGGGCAAAGAAAACATGAACACAGAGAGAGAGAAGGAAAAATTAAATTCATTTAACCATCGTTTACAGTACACTGGAGCAATTAAAACAAGAAGAAGAAGAAGAAGCTATCTGCAGCTAGGATTTTGTGGTATTTTCTCCTAGAATTAAAGAATCTAATTCTACTAAACTGATGTTTTCAGGGTTGTTTCAGTTGATTTTTAGTCGTTCTTGAGGTTCTTTGATTACAATTTGAGTCTAATTGAGTCTAATTTTCTAGACCTGGTGTTCAATTTTGCTGAAATATTATTAAGTGATCCAGAGCAAAGAAAATTTTGGTGAAACTGAACAACTTTTGATGTAAAAAAAATATCACTAATGTGCTTCATAGAACACATACATACATCAGTCATAACCAAAAATAAGAAAATACTTTCCCTTTAACAGCCGAGACTTCATGTTCATTGTAAAGATATGAAGCTTTAGAAGTGGTGACTCGCACTCGAATATTCGCACATAACTTTTTTTTTTAGCAAGTTGGACTATCTTGGAGAGTCTTGACATAACTCTTCTGTCGTATAGAGTTCCCCAGTGGACATACCTGTGAAGAGTCTCCAATACTCACTATATGATCATTGAAAAAATGAGTGAAAATCATTAAGACGCCGTCTCTTTTTGGTTCATAACGCGGCCTCTGGATGCTAATTTCAGGTCACTCTTCAGAGAGCTAGAGTTCAGATGTGAGGGATATTATTGGCTCGTCATTACATAAACAACGTGCAACTTACCGTATCTGCATGTTTACATAAACATAATATTATTTAATATATATATATGTGAGTAGGTGGACTCTTGTTTCAAAATGCTTCGAAGGCAAATGTCAGCTTATGTAATGAACTGGTTTGCATGTGTGTGTGTGTGTGTGTGTGTGCAGTTAACGTGCTAAATGAGACTTATTGCTCAGCCCTCTCTCCCACTCTCAGAGTGAAAACATGTCATCCGTTCCAAAACACATTTTCCACAAGTCCGGCAGCGTCATTGTCATTCAACATAAAGTCCAGCCGGAAATGTTAAACGGCAATCTTCAGCTACGGTGATTTAGAGCACGTTCCCTCCGCTACCTGAAGACGTTTCTCACTTTAACTTCACAGACTTCACTTCCAAATAAATGTCTGTAACGGTCACCGCCATGTTCTCCTGTCCTCTTATTGCCTGTACAATCATCTCATATTCTGTGAAAGAGTAGTTCAAGTGTAATTTTTAGCTGCCTTCACACCATTGTCGCAAAAAAAACCCCAACAACCCCCAAACTCAATTTATTTCTCCGTGTAAACAAAACGACTCTGATTCTGATTAATTTGAATGTGATTCACCTCAACGTTCATATACACATGTTTGTCACAGCCGCAGTGCCGCATCTGGAAAAATACATCCTACTATCAACAGATACAAAAAAAAAAAATGCAAACTGAAAGCAACTCAGATCCACTTTAACTCCACTCAGACAATGACAGATTGGTGCTGCTGTTCCCATGGCGCCCGTCTGCAGACATATGAATGTGTTATTACTTTTCAGTAATGCTGCATCTGCTCCGAGCAGGCAGATCTGCAGCGTTCATGCTAAACTGCAATTTATTTTACAGGAATTATGAATAAAAAAAAACAGCAGCAGCAGCCCGTCAACAATGAACAATCCCTTAATGGAAGCAATGTTACAGCGTTAGGTTGGGTTTAACATGTATAAGCTTACAATGCTGGACAGGTTTCTGCCTCATGTAGGGTTTAAAAAACAGATCGTTCTTTGCACATCAAGAAATTTTGAAAAAATAAGAACATTTGAGCTAAATGGTTGATTTTAACACAGTGCAGCTGATTCTTTCAATTATTTCATTCATCTGTTTCCCCAATGGCTTCTTACTCAAGGTCACACATACCACACCACACTCAGGACCCATCATACACCAATGTTTGCCCTGATGGAAGCACAAGCGCAAGTTTGACGCATGCTCCTGATACGTTTCCCGCCATGAAATCAGAAAGTTTCTTCAAGGCTCACTCGTTTCACATGTCTGTAATCTTGCAGATTAAGGTTATATTCAGACTAAATCAGGCGGTATCCTCCACCACACTGGACTGCAACTGGAAAGTTGAGCCAGAGTCAACTTTTGGAGATACGCAACATCACTGTGGCTGAAGGATTGGCCAAATCACAGCCGGAGATCAGACTGATCAGAGCTGTTTGCCGTCAGGGAGTACAAAGATGTTACCACGACAACGGGAGGACATTTCTCTTTGTCCGATAACGTTAAAAGTAAACTTTGCTGTCTGCTTCCCGACTCATTTTAAAAAAAAGAGAAAGAGAGAGAGAGAGAGAGAGAGTCTGCAGTCGAGCAAGCTGGAGAATGAATGAAGAGAGGGAGCGCCGGTAGCGAGAAAGCTGGCGAATCACCTTATTTTCTAATTGTTTCGCAGTGTTTATGTTCTAGAGCAGAAATAAACACCTTCACACACACACCTCCGCTCAACCCTACGACACTGAGCCATCGGTCTGAACACGGCCTTAGCTCGAAGGAATAGTGATGTCATAACATCAAAAAAAATGAAAGACAGACGTCAAACCTTCCTGGCAAGAATGTACACATAACAGCAACTGCTGTGTGTGTGTGTGTGTTTTTGTGCTTTGAAGGCATCATTATGATACTTTTTCATCTGATTTGATCAAACAGCACTCAACAACACCTGCGGTAGGTTTATGACTACACATAAGAAACACCAATCAGACTTTACTGGCATGATCCCACGAAGGGCTGCTCCATTTGTCATTACAGTACTGTTGGACTCAGACACACATATTTACCTTCAGTCTAACAAAAAGAGTCTGGAGTTGGCGTTAAATAATAACTAAGCTGAATAACTGTAAAATATCTAGGTAGGTTGACGGCACACAGCTGACCTTTCTATCTGCAAACACAAAGTGCACCCAGCATCTGTTTCTGTGGGCCGAACGTGTCAATTATCAGGTCGGTCAGTGTGGACAAAGGTGAGCACGCTACAAGTCTATCGATAGATGCAAATTAAGCCAAAACGTCCAGAATACTGTGCATCATAAAAGCTTCAATTGAAGTTAGTTCAATTCTGAGGGTTCATGTGCTGAAGGTGGACATTGGAGCCCTTTCTATTTAACTATTTTACTTCGAAACATGGAGAAAAAAGAAAAGAGGACAGGGAAACCAAACTAAACTAACACACAGTACATTCATATAAGCAAAGAAACAAAAACCCATCAAACTTCAAACCCTCTCTGAGATGTAGCTTCCTTAACGTATGTCAGAAAACGATACCACATCTGGTATTTTTTTTGCTTTGAACGCCGGCTCCCACAGCATCCTTAATTAAACTGATGAAACAAGAAGAACACTTCAGGGCATTTGAGCCATACTCCACTACTACAGCTCGGATTGGGACACTTCTCGGGCCATGACTGATGACATTTTCACACAAGTGCACAAGAAAGCACTCCTCACACTCGTGGACAATTTAAGAGTCTCCAGAGCTTTTACCCCCCCCCCCCCCCACCCCCCCCCCCCCCCCCCCCCCCCCCCCCCCCCCCCCCCCCCCCCCCTCTCCTCCTGGACTTCTAAAACTGTGTAACAGTAGAAAGTACTTAGTGGAGGTTACATAAGGAGGACTGGTGACCTAAACAACATATAGATTAGATTTGACCAAGTCTGAATAAGGAAGTTCATCTCCCAGCGGGATCTCCCAGGTGCAAATACGTGGCCGCGTGTGAGCGTGAAGGATCGGGTTACAGCGCAGCCCGCGAGAATGTTGTTTTACACACAAACGGAGCTGAGAACGAGAGTTTTCATGGAGAAAACTATTGTGTTATTGCCTTGGAGAATATCACTGTTCGTCTCGCTATAGATTTGACAGGCAAGACCGTTTTTTTTAAATAAAGAAACTGACATTTCGGCTCAAAAGAATTTCATTTCCTGTTTGTTCCAATCCAGAGAGTTTAGTGTCACGTTGTCTTAAATGCTATTTCGCTTCCGCTTCCCAGCCCACCAGGAAAAGGATTAAGCGGGAAAACACAGAGAGATAAATACTCACAGCGGTTTATCAGTTTATCCACCTACCATTTATTTAGCGACGGTGCCGGTGAAAAGTCAGGGGCGGAGTGCTCTCCCCCCTTCACCTTAAATCTCTCACCGGCTTTGCTCGAAGCTTTTCGGTGTATCACAGTTTAAAATCTGTTTCTGAGACCTTTCACCTCGCTGAGAGGGAGCGGTATGATTGACGCCTACATCAGAAAAGACCGAGTCCCCATCCCACTGACCCCAGTTAATAATTTTATCTGGTTTAGTGAACCAAGTTCTGGTTGCTGGAGTCCCTGCAGAGGAAGTGCAGGGTGTTGACCGAATTGCTTCGTCTTATATATCCCATACATTCACAAATAAATCAAATTTACTTCAGGACAAGGCTCGGTTTTTGGAGTCTGGGGTGCGAAAGCTTTCATAACACCTCAATTTTTCAGCTTTTCATGAGGTCAGATAAGGCTTTACACACATAGCACATACATTTTTTTTTTTTTCCCGTATCCGAGGGAGAGCTTGTTGCCCTTTTCCTTGCTTCTGAGGAAAGGACACCTCATTAGTCGAACCACTTCAAGCCCATCACCAGTTCACAGTGGGGGAACGGGAGGGCAAAGGAAAAAAGAGGAAGAACCATGTGACTACTGCATCTTCCTGTCTGGCGACTATAAATCATCGCTGGGGCTACTACCGCCGGAAGGCCAGTCACACTTTCTCCTCTTTATTAAGCTCATAATTAATGCCTTTAAATGTATTATATACCGAGATGAAAAGGCTGTAAATTGGCCCCAATTTTCAATTTGCAGACATTTTAAGAACGGACTTAACATCGGCCACACCGACCACATGCCTCTGCAGACACTTTTTGGGATGGATTGCCATGAAATTGGGTGCAGAGAATTAATCCGAATGACTTCCAGACTTTAGTACGACCAACAACCCAACAAGCACACTTAATGAAAACCTTTAAAACTACTGACTGAATTACTGGCAGCACAATATGTTCACATTACTACTATTAGCACGTTAATATAAAGACTGGAAGAGGAGCGTTGTTTATTTAGCATGTAGCATTGTAGCATTTCAGCGTTCTGCTTTGGACTGAAGATGACGGAGGAGAGACTCATCACCTTACATGAGTGCTTCTTCTTCTTCTTTTTCTTTGTCTCTTTCGTTGTTTGATGGCGGTTAGTAGCGAACTACTTTCATGCGCATCACTGCCACCTTCTGGACTGGTGGGGGGGATTAAAAGTTTACAACGTGATGCAGCCTAAGTTCAGTTCAGTCTGATGAAAACTGAGCCAGATCTTAATCTGACAAGCTGAGTGTGAGATGTCCTAAAGGGCCACCGTACGGAGGGATAAAACCCTTTTTTAAAATATAGAAACAAAAGGACAAACTTTAGATTTTGCCAAGTTAAAAGGGACATATTCTGTAGATTTACAAGTCTTTATCTTTATGCGTCTACATATATTCTACATGAACAAACCGAATAGTCAGATTTTGGTTCCTATTCTCATTCTTTACTTGAAAAGTAAACTTTGTACACATGGACAGATGTTTGTGGGCACGTACGGACAAGTAGAGGTAACTTTGCAAAGCAGCTTGAAGCCCTGGCTGTTGACTTGCAGGATTTGCATTTTATGTTATTAGTTTATTTGATAGGGGCAGTTCTCATTTATCAACTGGAAGAAAAAAAAATTATCGTAAATTAGCCGGAGTTAGCTGAGACAGCTAATTTTCATCCGGGCCAGATGTTAAAACAGGTGTGTAATAAGCTTTACGGCCTCACAGGACTGCTAGCATGACTGCAGACTTTTGCCTCTCAACGGTTTTGACTTTTCCTTTTGTATGTTTTTCATGGCGGTGACAGAAAGCATTTGAGCCCAGCGGACCACAGACTCACCTGTCAATTCACTCAGTCAGTTCATCCATCCAGATATTCACCTATCCATCCCTGCGTCCACCCATTAAAATCTCCGTCCATCCATCCATTCAACCAGCTTAATTGCCATCCATCTCCACTCAGCCACATTATCTATTCATCCATCCAGCCAGTTCAAACGCCCATCCATTTACCCGCCCACCCATTTCTCTGTCCGCTGCTGAGGACACCTGTACGGGACAGATGGTGAGCAGAGAGGAGAGAGAGTCCAAAAAGAAAGATGAAGAAATTGAAAAGGAGGTCTGAGACAGAAGGAGTTTTTCTTGGAAGGTTGGTTGAGTAATGGTCTCAGAGGGCTGAAAGTGTTTATTTTCCAGCTCTGCGTATTGATCAAAAGCATCCTATCTTAAGTCACCTTGTTTTCTTCTTCGTCTCCTGTGTTCCCCGTCATTCCCACCCCCGCCCTTCCTCACCTCACCTTCGCCGTGCAAAATGTTTCCAGGGGCATCGATTCACCCTGTAAGGACTTAGCAAGGACTTTACCTTTCAGCCACCACATTACTGGGATTTAAAAAGAGCAGTGAGTGTGTGTGTGTGAGAGAGAGAGAGAGAGAGAGAGAGTTCAGCCCACAGAGGTGCTAACAGGTGTGAATTAAAACTATTGAACACACCTCCTGGAACATTTTAACCTCATCATATGATGTGGAAAACATTAAAACTGTCTAGCCGTTTTAATTTGAACCACCACTGTAAATGATGCCCCCCTTTTTCAGACATGAGATATATGTAACACCGCCGGCTTCATCAGGCTGTTAAGTGATGGTCTTTTACTTCACTGTCCCTCACGGCTTCATTCAGACATGACAGGACATTTATAGAAAGAGGCCTGTTTTTATAAAAGTCTGACAAGCGCAATCACTGATTGACAGGGTGTTCAGTCGCTTCTCTCCTTTAATTCCTATTAACACACATGCTATATGTGAAGAATCTCAATGGATGTTCACTTATTCAACAGCTGGCATGAATGAACACACTGTAGATAGGGTGTACTATACAATTATTATAATTGTACAGACTGATCTGATATGAGAAGATCACTGTGTTTCTTAGACTATTAAGCCGATTTGGTGCATAAGATGATGACTGAGATATTAAATGTGATATCAGAAGGTTACAGAAGACATATTTTCTCCTCTCTCTCTGTGTGCATGTTTTACCTTGTGCCGCCGCCGCCGCAGCCTTTACTTTCATCCGACGGCATTCAATTCGAGACTTGTGTGAAAGTGATACAAAATGTTTCAAGTCTGACCTATAGTCAGATTGCTGTCATGACTTTTATATAAAAGTGACTCAGAAAAAAAATATCACTTCAGAAAGGAGAGCGATGTGTTAAATTGCCATCAGATTAAGGTAAAGTGGTGCATGTCTGAAAGAGGCTTTAAGCTGTAGGTCACTGGTAACTTCTGCTTAATGCCGCATTACCAGATAATTCTCGCTCAAATTGACCTATACAGGAGCAAAACTTCAAACAAACTTTGAAAAAAAAAAGGATTATGTAATGAAAACAGCTCTGTCATTTTTTTTTTATCTATGCAGCGTGGCTCTAGCGATGGCGATACTGGTCAGGTCTGGTCTGCTGGTTGGTTGGTTCGGGTTGAAATATCTCAACAAATACTGGACGGCTTTGTCACGACATTTGATGCGGACGTCCAGCGTTCCCAGAGGATGGATCCCACTGACTTTGGAGATGTTTTATCCAGTGAAATATCTCTACTTGATGGATTGGTCAAAGTTGGGGATGGGTATTTGTGTTTGCAAGATGATGCTACTAATAAATCAGTGACATCATCAGGTCAGAATTCGAGTTTGTCCAATTTTTTGGTTCATGTAATATGTACATATTTAGTTTTAGTCTTATTGATAAGCAGCCAAGGCAAACTGTGATAATAGATTCTTTTTTTTTTTTTTACATATCATGAAGCTGGTCATGTGTCACATGGTGAACAAACCAGAGCATCACTGAGGCTGAATAAATACGATACGATACGATGAACTTTATTATCCCACTCAGGGAAATTTGTCTTGGACTCGAATGTCTTAACAGTACAACGACACAAACGACAACCTCAGCCATCCAGACACCAACAATTACATAAAATGACAATATTGCACATAACCCATAGAAAAACACATACTACTGCCATATTGCACGTGTCCCGTAACATGGCACATATCAAAAAGTCATGCTAAAATGTCACTATAGTGAAAGTGCTATAGCAGCACGAGTCCGGGTCGCCAGCAGAGCAGTGCCACCGGAAGGATATAGTGGCAAAGTTCAGGCACCTTCTGCGCTACGTATTTTCCGTTGATCAAACAAAATTGCTCACAAATGTTACAAGAAACGACAACAGAAGAAGAACCCCCTCCTTTTTTATAACGGCATAAAGTCATGTTTATATCAGCTGAGGTCGTATAAATATATATTACTTATGATTGGCTCTGATGGACATGCATGTAATATACAGCATACAACATAATAGATAAATGAACAAAACAAACAATCACCTGCTTGTACATGTTATGTTTCTAAACGGCAGAATTACATTTGACATTCATGTGTTTGCTCGCTTGCAACTTAACATGTGTGACTAAATTAATATGCACGCTATGAAACGTATATACAGCTTTTACTTAAGAGTATGAAGGAGTTCTGTGTGGCAATAACACTTTGTATTGATTTGAAATGAAGTGGTTTGAGAAGAGAGAAGTAGAGTCAGAGGTCGGGCTGGATCTTTGAAACCGCAACACTTTCATGTTGAAGATTTTTTCCCTGTTTAGTATTCAGAAGCTTTCTCAAGAGTAACCAGGACCTGTTGGTGTAAGAAACAGACGATTACGCTGGAAACTCCTGAGTTAAACGCTTAAAAGTCGCTCTGAAAAGACGACAGAAAAGACTTTGACCATTTGAATGTATTCTAACTGTTTTAAAAAAAAGGATTTTTTTCCCCCGCAGGAAGTGGATATTACTCCTAAACTCCCGAACAGGAGGTGGGCCTGAACATGTATCCCATGATTCGAGTTCAAAAGTGGGTCAGAGTTAGGCTGAGGCATTAGCAGCAGTTTGAAGCGGTCTCACTTGAATCATGTTTTGAAAGCAGATAATGAAGTCAGCTTGAGGTTAGGAGGCAATCTGCTTCAGCTGTGTGCGTTGAAGGTGGTTTGAGGAGAGCCCGCGGCGGCTTGTGAGAGTTGCATTAACACGCGGCTCCAGATGAACTGGAGCAAACACTCACAAATCATTCTGTTTGTTCCAACCAGTTTGAAAAATAATAATATAAAAAAAAAAAAAAAACTACACAGATGGTGAGGCAGTGATGTAGATGAGGAGAAAATCCCCTAACTTCAGTTTACCCACTTTTACATTTGAGATTGTGACACGGCGGAGTAATGATGTCGTTCTTTAAAAACACACAACTGCTCTTGTTTATCTAACAGCATCAGATGAGGGTTTTTATATCAGACAGACAATTTCAGTTGTTTTATTTCCACCACGTGAGCGTTCTGTAACCTCCGTCTCCTAGAAATTACCTTCAAATACGACTAAATAGCGACAGCGAGGAAAAAACAAAAGGCTGCCTGAATCACATTTTCTCTCAACGTAATGAGAAAAATGTTGATTTTGTAAACTCGGCAAGTTGCAAAAATATTGATACTGAGCGTATGAATGAAATGTTCAGTGACAACATAGTTCTTTTTTTTGTTCTCACAGTAGCAGAAACTACAGCATTATTAAACTTTTTATGATTATGGTCTCAGTTTAATACAGAAAAAAAATGTGTTTATTAAAATTTAAACCAAACCACAGCCAGGAGGTGAAATCTCACTCTCTGTCCTGCCTTTCTTACGCCCACCATCTCCCTCCTCACCCCAGCTTCAGGACGATATATATAAATGTAACGCCTAAATCTTTTAAAAAAAAAACCAAACATTGTCTGTAAATATAATCTAAGCAGCAGTTATGTTTACATAATTGAAAAAAAAACAATACAAACATCATCTCTAGAAGACAGGGTTGATATTTGACGTGCTCATCTGCTGACAAATGTAGCAATAAGTGGCATGTGTAAAAAACGTTTTTATTGTTTATAAGTAGTTTATGCCCACAGACATTATTCATCACTGTTAATGTGATTTTCACCAACGTCTCCAAAAAACCACACGTGTGTTTTGAAAAGTAATAAAATCAGTGTCATATTTTATTTTTTTCTTCTGCTTCTGTAAACTAATTTTGCAAGTGCTGTTGCTTCAAACCTTTGCCGCACATATCAAACTAAACACATGCTGTTGTCCAGAGTCTAAGAATAAATATGTAAATATCACATGCATCATATTTTCCACAATATATCCTTATGTGTCAGATCTACCTTTAATAAGACACATATTAGAAACATGACTAGTATAGATATATACATATATATATATATTCATTATGATCATACTTCCCTTTGTTTTCTACTGCATGTATTCTTTTTGGATTATGATAATGTACATTCATGCTTCAGCTGCCTCCACTCAAACGATGCCACTGATTCGCAATTAGTCTGACATTCTGATTTGTGACTGGTGGCAATTATCATGTATCACTACATTGTATTGAAAACTTGGCTTTTATCTCTCTTCAACTGATTAAAGGGGTCTGCATTGTTATTATTCATTATTACACATATATATATATATATATATATATATATATAGAGCATCAGCGTATGATCATTAATATACCAAGAGATGGAGTTCATACTGCAGTCACTTCATACTATAAAAGATATGGAAGAAAAGAATGATATCTCACTGCATCTTATCTGAATGCACATACAGTATAGAAATCATGTTTATTTATGGGCTGAGCAGATATTTGATGCTTTTCGTATGTATATTTATTCGGTATGTACTATCCAGGACAGCCGATGGTGGATTCTCAATGCAGTGTTTGCTTTTTTTTGTGCTAAAACACACACACACAGTCGACTCTTTCATGTTGTCTTTGTGATTATTAGCTGAGTTGATTGAGTATGCTGATTCGGAGTCTAATCTGATGTTTACATTTTTTTTTTTTTTATTCTTAATATAGCCGCACATACCACTGGTAACACAGCTTAAATATGGCAGCTCCTCATTAGGAAAATATAGGACTGCATCGCAACTTTCTTTTTATGTTTTCTATAGTGTTTTTGCGTCGTGTTTTTTTAATCACGTATTGTCAAACATCTGTGGAGAGAGAGGAGTGTCATTGTGGCAGAAAGGTTTCGACAGCCTCTCTTTATCTCAGCGTGAACAAAATACTGAAGTTCAAATGCAGATTTTTAACCTTCAGCAGGTCTTAAGACACATGGTTCATCTAAGAAGTGTTTCTTTAACTCCTGAAACTTACTGTCCATTATATCATTAATTAAAGGTTAGATGCTACACACCATTTTCCTCAATGCACAGACTCATATTAAAGTAAAGCGTAGCCAATAACAGCATGCAGGGTGTGAGGGTTGGGACTCGTAGCATAGCGGCCAGGTTCTACGTCACTGTCTCCGTCTCTCTCCTCTGCTCCGCTCCGCTCTGCTCTCTGTCTCTGTACCATGGATGTATAAAGAGCAGCGGGTCTGTGCGTCTGCTTGACCGAGGGCGGGGTTGAGATACACACACACACGCTGAGCAGAGAGGCCGGTAGCGGACAGGATGAAGCTCCGCGTTCACAGAGGTGTGGTCGTGTTTATTTGTGGTTTAGGACGTAAACCGCTGTGAAACAATAAAAAAAAAAATAACGTTTTATTTCTCTGATTCACAGCTTTGGTGTCGCCAGCGCTGCTCGCTCTCTTCATTCACTCCCTAGCTTGCTCGACCACTGCTGCTGCTGCTCTCTCTCTCTCTCTCTGTCTGTCTTGCTAGTTGAGGCGAGGAGGAGGGGCCAGCTTTGGCTGCTGCGTGTTTACAAACACCGACTGACAAAATCCTGCATAGTGTAGCTTTAAAGCTGCTATAGACGCTGTTTATTCACCGCTGCACGGTTCACTCACCTCTAACACGGTGCTTTAAAAGATGGTTCCGGTGTTTTAGTGCGCAGTGAGGCGTTTTTGACAGCTGGGATGTTCAAACACAGTTAAAAACAAAGGCATGGATCCGGCTTTAAACATCAGAAACTGATCCATTAAATAAATGTCTGTACTTTGGATAGTAGAGATTGATATTTTCAGAAGAGGCGATGGATAAGATATATTTATGTAAAGTTTCCATTATTTAAAAGTGTGTTTTTGAGTGACAGATACAGAATGTGGTTTAAAACTGGGTGTGGGAAAATCCTGATGGGTCTGATATGGGGGGCGAGGGGGCATGAGTCATTCAGATGAATACATAAAAGAGGAAATAACATGATAAGAACTAATCCAGCACTACATAACCCTCATTATGAGAGAAGCTACAAACATAAATTGAACAACGAACACGTTACGATTCAGAACTTCCTTACAGAAACAGCGATCATATCATGCCAACGGCGGGCCGGACACGAGGCGGAGCCTCCCGAGCTTTGAGTTGAAAAGGTCGATTACATCATCGTAATGCGAGGCGTCACTTAGGTTCTCGTTCAAAAGCATCAAGTTGTTCAGGCGTCCGGTCAACATGAACGATCTCAGGCGCGTCGTCTGTTGCGTATAAAGGTCCCATCACGACCATCCAGCAGGTGACCCCTCTTTAGGCTAATCTGGGTGGGCGCTTCCAGGCCCACCCGTAGATCCGCCTCTGGTTTCAGGAGGTATTTCAGGTTGAGGTAAGCTAATCGTTATTCCAGAATCTGGTGGTTTTTTAAAGGAAAAGTTGGTTTAGGTGCATTTTAAGATCAGACAACAACATTTCTCTCCCTCTGGCGTTGCGGTTTCCACCTCACTGATCCGTCCCCGCTCCTCCTCTCCTTCTCTATCTTACTTTTTTTTTAAATTTTCATCTCTATTTTTTCCCTCTCTTCTACTTCAGCGACTCTTTGCTGTTCTCACCTTAACTCACTCTTCTTCAGTGAAGCAGGAAACAGTCTATGTATGTGTATGTGTGTGTGTGTTTGTTTGTTTGTTTGTTTGCCCGGGCGGCTGTGTGATCTTCATCTCGCTAAATTTGGAGTGTGCGAATGTATTCAGGCATGCCTGTGTTTTTAGGGAGCCAGACTGTTTTTGCAACAATGCCTGAGGGCGTGTGTCTTCATGGACCATCATCGTATGTGTGTGTGTGTTTGTGTGGGCATGTGTGTGTGCATGTAGAGGAGGAGGAGGGGGGGGTTAGAGTGGCCGTGTTTTGCCCAGTGGGTGAGTAGTGCCCAGACTGGCACAAAGCCTGCAGGTAAACCATGAAGCCTGGTGGACACAAGCACACACACACACACACAAACATAGTGTATGTATGTGTATGAGAGAGACAGCAGTGATAAGCTGAAGACAATAGAGTGTATATATATATGTGTGTGTGTGTGTGTGTGTGTGCGAAACAGAGAAGGTGACTGAGACAATAAGATGTTCACCGGCCAATAGCGTCGGTTTCAACTAGAATACTGAGCGAGAAAGAAACAGAGACTTCTCATTATTTACCAAGACGGCTTAATGTTTAAAACCCAGAGAGCACCTTCATCAGCATATCACTACTGAGCAAAGCGAGGGCAGATTCATGAGACGTTTCTGGTGCAGAGACATTGAGCGTAATCAATGTTTGAGCTGCATGAACGAGCAGGTTTGGCTTCATTTGCTTGTTGCTTGCTAGTTTGTGTTCCTCGCATGAAAAAACTAAACGGACCCCCCCTGTTCTCTCTCTCTCTCTTTCTCTCTGGTCTCTCACAAAGCCTGAAGCTTGAAGGTTAAGTTTAGCAGCTCCAACAGTTTTATGTGACTTTGGGCCAAGCAGGGTTGTTGTTTGCATCTGTAATCTTCTGGAGGTGAGGGACATACAAAAAGAAGGATCACAGATACTGACTAGAATGTTAACTAATCGTTTCCAGCACCAGAAACATGTGCGCAGCATGTGACGACTCAACTTCCTGTAACTACATTTTGGCAGCAGTTATTTCAGTTATTTATTTCACACGTTTCAAATGATCCAAATATTTCACCAAAACTCAAAGATTAGAGGAAAAAAGTCCAAAAAACTGAAAACAGATTTGCTTTGTCTCTTCTTCTTTCCTCTCCAATTAATCATCTCACGACCCCTCAGATTGATCCGGTGACCCTTTAAAGGGCCCTGACCCCTAGGTTGGGAACCACTGGACTAAAACTAGTTAATTGTATATAAAGTAGTGTAAACTAGCTCCACCTCCAGCAGCTACAACAGTAACATGCTGCTCTAACACTGATGCTTCACTATTAATAAGCATTTATATTGCTGTATAGGTATTTTTTGAATATTTCTTCCACCACAGCTTCGCTAAAAAACTGCAGCATTTAAATGTTATTTTTCTTCTGAGCTGTATGAGATCTTTTGACTGCACCCTGCACAGCTGAACAAAAACAAGATATAAAAAATGTGGAAGCCTCTCTGCCTCTCTCATATTAGATCATAGTACTTCTTTGATGTCATTTCTCAGCGCTCACATACATACATTGAAATGAAATGTGTCTTCTGCATCTGATCCACACACTTAGGAGCAGTGGGGGCAGCCGCAGAGAGCAGCGCCAGGAGACCAGACTCCAGCTCTTTCTGCCAGTGTGCCAGCCAGGATAGACAGACAGTGGCACTAACAGGAGCATTAACATGTCATACATGTCTTAAGACACTCTCAGATTTATCACTGCATGTTCTCATCTGGATGTCTGGATTTTTAAAGATGGAGTGCAGCCGGAGAGAGAGAGAGAAAGAGAGAGAGAAAGAGAGAGAGAGAGCTCATCATATCCTTTAAAGCATTACTATCTCAGGGAGGGAGCTATTAAAGGTTACAGCAACAAGCCAAGTACCCTGCAGAATACGAGTGTGTGTGTGTGTGTGTGTGTGTGTGTGCATCCTTGTGTTTTGTGATCAGCAGTGCAAATATGAGTGAGAGGGACAGCTGTGTTGGAAGGCCAGGCCCTGAAGCTCACACACACACACAAACACACACACATACACATGTTTGCTTAGGTCACTTTTGGGGACAATACACTGACTTTCACTCGTTTCCTGGAGACTTACCCTAACCATAACCATTGACCCTAAAATCACAACAGTCTAACGGTTGGAGACGCTGCTCTTGTCTCCGGTTGGACGAAGCGTCGCCAGTTAACTGGTCTTCAGTCCGAAACTCGTCCCCGAAAGTAGCCTATGACAAACACACAGGAGGCTGTCCCTGCAGCTTTACTTCTGTGTGTATCTGTAGAGATCCAACCTGGCAGAGCGGACAGACCTGGCATGACAAAGTGAAACAGAGGACATACAGGATGACACACACACACAAACACACACACACACACACACACACACACACACACTAACTACTTCACATTTAGGCACTCACATCCTGAGCCCTGTATACTTTAACCTGCACATCAGCACACAGACACTTTAAAGATCCACACAAACTTGCACTCCCTTTTACACACTCATACTTTTAATTACTCAAAATAGTGCACACACACACACACACACACACACACACACACACACACACACAGCTCATTACATCCCTCCCTTTTAAAAAGCCCTCTTGACCCCAGGTCACCTCTATTACTTCAAAACGAGCCATCAGTCGACTCTTTAGCCGCTGGGTTTGTTAAGGCTCCACCTCGTTATCCTTAACGAGGGCTCAGTGACCTCTAATGACCTCTCGGAGTTGAGTGCACTCTGGGATGATGCACAGGTTACTTTTCCCAGGGTGGTCAGGCTCATCGATCATCATCAGGAAGGCTCAATCCAATTGAGAACGTTCAAACGAAACACACGACAGGAGGCTGTTTCATCTGATGTTTGTTTTTGACACACATATACACACACATCTGCGGAGAGGTCAGAGGTCACGGGCAGCCGCCTAGAAGCTCAGATGACTTATCGAAAATGGTTTCAATAGATTATGTCGTACGATTACGACAAAAAAAATGCAGATTATGTTCCTCCTCTAAAACAAAAGATTACATGACAACAGCTTTGGGATTTACATTTCAATGTTTGTCATATGAACACAGTCAACTGACAGCTCAGCTTAAACCACTGAGGCAACTCTGGTGAAGGTCAGTCCAGGCGAGGCATGGGTTTGAAGATGAAAAATGACACATACACACCTTAAATTTACCTTAGTTATGGTTTTAACCAGGCTGAAAGTTAAATTATTATGACTGAAGGTTCTGCAGGTCTGTGGTTATGAATAGAGCTCTGACTTATTTATCTTATACTGACCCTTCATGCAGCATTTCCTGCTTTACTGCTTCAAAAATAAAAGCTTTTAAATGACTGAATAACAGGATAGTTCATTACCAGCGCCGAAAACAACAACATGTGTTCTTTGTTGAGCGGATCGGCTAGAGATAACGCAGGGAGGAACAGTACAAGGAGAAACAGCAACAGTGATGATGATGTTTGATGAAGGGCTGCAGATGACCAGCACACCTCCAACAGGTAAACAACTTATTTTACTCTGCCCTGCTGTACAGTCCATATGAAGAAATCTGTCACGAGACGACGTCAGCTCAGGTTGAAAGTAGAAAAAAAAACAAAAAATCGCTGGAAACGGAGCATTCAGATCAGTCTGGGATCACTTCTACAACCATTTACCTCATTTATTTGACACTTTAATATGAATAACCAACACTGTAACACTATATATATGACTGAAGATAAGGAAAAGCATTATAGTTCCTCTTTAATAGTTCCCACTGTAACCATGTTATGCAAAACTTAACCCAACTTTCATTGTGTGTTTTTTTTTTTTTTCCATTTTCCTGAACAAAACATCGACTAAGTAGCTGAACTGCTCCTCCCACTGACACGCAAACATGCAAGAGATATGATTTGCAGCCATAACTGCTAATTAGTACATTGCTGTTATCGTCCATCACTTTATTAATGTTTGCCAGACAGTAGCTATGTACTCATTAACCCGTAACAGCTCTGCAAAGTCAATGAAACTTCAACTCGGCTACTGAAAAATAAAAGTTACCTGAAGATGACACTCTCTTCCTTAGAGATATGATATCAATCGGTGATATTAAAAGAAAGTTATCCTTATTAATAGCACTTGAGTAAACATTGCAATTAAACCTTTTCACACACGGCAACATTTGATTTCCTTCAAACGGTGAGGGGCAGAGGATGAACCGAAGCCAGAGTGAAAAAATCAGAGTTTCCTCCAATAGCAGGCTGAACTCTCTTGTGACTGTGTTGATTACAGCCTACTGAAAAGACTCATTAAACCTGAGTGAGATGCTGCTTCACTTTGTCTCCGGTTTTGTTAGATGTGTTGTTTACTGCCATCGAAAAGGTCTGATTGAGTTTTACAAAGGCATGTAATCATATACCGCAGAGGCTCCGAATCAAAGCAGACCTGAAATAAATGGAACAGTTACACACACATACATAGTGTACGTCCTATAAACTCTATTATTGTCAATTCATCATCATCCCACCCCATTGTGTTCGGTGCAGAGCTGTAATTGCTATGTGCAGCTGGGAGAGCGAGTCTTAATGACAAGTGTGTGCCTACACCTTTGTTAAAACACTTAGTGCAGACACGTTCTGCATGTGTGTAGATGTGTGTGTGTCTAGTGCGTTACATTTTCTACATTTAGCTTTTTTTAAAAACTGTGTGTAGAGTTTGGTACACTTGATGTGTCTAACCTTAACGTGGCACACCGCTGGAAATGCATGGCGAAATGTCAGCAGTCACACGGGGCCGCCAGTTTTTGTGAAAGGGCACAAACTTAGCTAAATCCAATGCTAACGTTAGCTTAGCTGTTTATGTACGTTAGCTATGGATCAAGACAGAATCTCACTTCTTATTATCCTGTGACAGATACCAGGACTTGAGAAAGATGTTTTTTTTTTGAAAAAATAAATAATATATATCCAGAATTTCTCCCTGATCCCCAAAAACTACCTTATTTATGTGGAGAAATGTATAAATGTACAATATATATTAAATCCTGCCATGATATTAGAAAAACAAGCCCTGTAGTAGATGTTTCTGTATGATTGCATATGTAAAAAATGCATATTATTATATTATATTTGATATTGTTATATGGTTTTGTGATGCTTTGGCAATATGGATATGATCTGTCATGCCAATAAAGCTTATTTGATTTGACAGGACCCACACTTTGTATCACAAGCATAGCTATACATATATATACAGTTAGAGAACATTAGCTTAGCAACAGTAAACCTCATCATGTAGAGGAAGAAACAGAAATTTGGATTTGTTTTCACAGACGAAGAATGTAAGACAGGTTACAGAATGAACAGAAGAGTGGTGCAGTACAGCTCCAATCTTGAGTTTCCTCTATTTTAAAAAAAAGGGACTGGCGAGGAAGACTAGAATCTGACTCTAGTGAACCAGAGACACCAGCCAACTGTCCCAGTGTCACTCAGTCGTCTGATCCGATACAGCAGAAATGTTTAGTCTCCTAAAAACACACCCCAGCTCACTCCTCATATTCCGCAGCGTCCTCACTCCAGGCGTTTCAAGCCCTTCTGTTAGATCAGCAGGTTGCCCTCCATCCCTCCATGACACCCTACCAAGCTCAAGGCTCTACAAGCAGCCATTCCTCCCCGGCAGCAACCCTGCAGGCAGCTCAGCCTCCAGCAGTTTATAAGCAGCAACCTCTCGAGACACCTTCCCGGCCCCCGTGGCCCTACAGCCAAAAAAAGAGCACGTCCAAGTCCAAGACAAACACCATCCGGTCTGAATGTCAATTGGCAGGGCTTTCTCTTGAAGTAAACTCAAACGCATTGTACACAAAAGAGCATGTGATGCAAGACGGATGTTTGTGTGTGAACGGACAATTAAGTTTGATCTTATCTGGACAAATTGGTGGCCATGTTCTTCAAATACCCCAGTAGTGTGCTTGCACTGTGCTCTAGCTCTACACCAGACGTTTTGCACTGTGACCTGCACCCTGAGAGCAAAGAGCAAGTTTCATATCATCTGAAGGCAACTTTAGGGTTAGGGTTAGGGGTTAGGGTTAGGGTTAGGGTTAGGTCCAACAAACCCACTATGTTAGGGTTAGGGTTAGGGTTAGGGGTAAGGGGTTAGGGTTAGGTCCAACAAACCCACTATGTTAGGGTTAGGGTTAGGGTTAGGGGTAAGGGGTAAGGGGTTAGGGTTAGGGATTAGGGTTAGGGGTATGGGGTAAGGGGTTAGGGGTTAGGGGTTAGGGGTAAGGGGTTAGGGTTAGGGATTAGGGTTAGGGTTAGGTCCAACAAACCCCACTATGTTAGGGTTAGGGGTAAGGGGTTAGGGTTAGGTCCAACAAAACCACTATGTTAAGGTTAGGGTTAGGAGTAAGGGGTTAGGGTTAGGTCCAACAAACCCCACTATGTTAGGGTTAGGGGTAAGGGGTTAGGGTTAGGTCCAACAAACCCACTATGTTAGGGTTAGGGTTAGGGGTTAGGGTTAGGTCCAACAAACCCACTATGTTAGGGTTAGGGTTAGGGGTAAGGGGTTAGGGGTTAGGGTTAGGTCCAACAAACCCACTATGTTAGGGTTAGGGTTAGGGGTAAGGGGTTAGGGGTTAGGGTTAGGTCCAACAAACCCACTATGTTAGGGTTAGGGTTAGGGGTAAGGGGTTAGGGGGTAAGGGGTTAGGTCCAACAAACCCACTATGTTAGGGCTAGGGGTAAGGGGTTAGGGTTAGGTCCAACAAACCCACTATGTTAGGGTTAGGGTTAGGGGTAAGGGGTTAGGGGTTAGGGTTAGGTCCAACAAACCCACTATGTTAGGGTTAGGGGTAAGGGGTTAGGGGTTAGGGTTAGGTCCAACAAACCCCACTATGTTAGGAAACTCAATACTTGAGAACAATATTAGACTAAAATACAAAGTTTCTGTTTCATTAAAAAACAGGGCTTGGCTCTCTACAAGACATGGTCGCAACATAAAGAAGTATAAATGCGAGACCTGTGCTACTATTCCAGTAGGGGAAAAATTAAAGTGAAAAATCAATTTGCCATTAATAAAAATGACTAAAGGCCAAATGAAATACTGTGAACCTGGCATTTTTGGGACGACTGGAGGTGTGGCACACTGCCTTTTTTTTCGCCTGTCTTGATAGAAAGTGAAGAGAAAATTACAGCTTCTATAATCGATATTTTTTATAACAATGAATAAATATCATAACAATCTATCAAATGACAATGTAATGTTCAGAGGTGTCGCTTGTAGTGATGAACCCAGGAGGAGAACGATCAGTGATTCTGCAGCTCCCCTCGGCTTTATAGTAAAGCTTTAAAGTAAAACCCATCCTCATTTTTTTTTCAATTTTTGCATCTCTATGAGACGCATCTGAGAACAGGTCGGAGTTTCATTTCGGAGTTTTATTCTATATGCTTTATTTAGATTACAATACACTTCTATAACATGGTTACTAATCTCCCTGGGGCCCAAACAAAAAAATATTACACTGACTTAATGGGACATGAAAAAGCAAGTGAACTGATACTGCAAATTAATGAAAAATAAATAAATAACAGTCCTAATCAGATCTCAGATATTTTGTGTATCTGGGTGGAAGAAAGGCTGGAAATGATGCAGCTGATTTTTAGGAGGCTATCTGCACGCGTGTGGGTCTGAATGTATGAACGCACTGTGGTAATTACCCAAGAGCACCGACACACTCGCGCACGCACACACACACACAAGTCTGACACACGAGGCCTTGTCATATTGTTGTAAGATTTAAAGCCATTGTTTCTCCGCTGGTCTAATTAGATTGGAGGCTTTAGAAATATGAAGTGGGCCGCTGAGGAGAAGCGACTGGCTCGCTGGCTGGCTGGCTGGCGGAGGGGCGGGTGGGGTGAACGCGAGGCCAGTTCAGGATGTGGTTTCTCCATTGTCCCCCTTTAGTAACCTTTGAAGCATCACGCCTTATTACTTAACAACCAAACTTTCTACCTTTCTTTACAGGACAATGGCTCCAAATCTGACAACACTGCAAACCCGAGACAGCACAACACTAGATCATTTAACAAAGGAGAAGACAGACACTGGACCACTTATTAAATGTATGGACACACTGGGCCTTTTAACCAACAACAATGTACAAATATAAGGCTCTTAATCAAAGACAGGCACACAGCAGGGCTTTTTAATAACGTTATGGACGAGGCTATTCATCAATACGGGCACACTGAGTCCCTTTATTAAAAAGGTGCTGATGCCTGCTGGCTGCAGACGCATTACAAGCTTAATGTCAAAGGTGTGGACACATGCTGGGTACAATACTAGAGGTATGGACACACACGGCGGCAATTAATGCTGCGTTCAAGTTCACAGACCTCTCCGGTTTTTGTTTTGTACTGGACACAGCACTGTTTGGAATCTCTCTTTGGTCGTCTTTTCAAGGTTTAACTGTGACAATTTCTTTGGCAAGAGTGAAGTGTTTGCATGTCAGCTTAAGTTTTTAATGAGCTCAAACACAAGTGGCTTCAGGCTTTCACTTCAAAAGTCTTTACAATCCATTTCAGTCGTTAAATTGTGGCAACGGGAAAGATTTGAACTTTTCTTCGACAGCTTTTAAAGATTGACGTGTTTCAGTAGGAAGCGGTGGGCTCGGGGCTGAGCAGGGAAATCAGAACTGTAAGATTAAGACAAACACATTGTTAGGTTTGGGTATTTTCATGGGATTTTGCAGGCAATAAGAAAAAATATAGAACAACACCACATACCCCTCATTAAACACACGCGTCTTCCAGTATGTGCCACTGGAATTACACCACCACACGTGTAGGATTACAAACGGATCAATTGACATGAAACAACATGAGACATGATTAACTGGACTCCCCGAGGAGGCCGCTTGAAGCAGAGCACTCGAATGCAGTGCAGCCTCTATGTGATGTATCACCGCTTCTGGGGATGCTGCCATATTGGAGGTCCTTTTGACCTCTTTGAACAGCTGATTGTGTCTCAACAGAGTTGGACTTCTGACCAGGAAGTGATCTTTCATCACCGATCTATCAGACTGTTTTTTTTTTGATTTAGCGCCATCATATTTGCTCGGCTAATCAGTACTGGTTTGTTAGCGTGTTCACATTGATATCACAGGGATGATTGAGCCTGTGTGCTAGTCGGCGAGCCAACCACAGGGGGGAAGTAACATCAGCAGCGATTTACACATGACACGTTGATGTCGCCATCTACAGGCAGCAAACAAAATAGCTGCAATTACTGCATTAGCACCACCTGCAGGCAACAGGAAGTATCACTTTTTTTTTGTCTTCAGGCTGCAGCACCTCTGAACTAAGACTAATAAAGTGTCTCATCAGGACGAGGTGTCCAGGGACAATATCAGACTTTTGACTCCATCTGTTACGTCCTGCTTCAGTCCTGCTGAAATATTAAGATTACTGTGTAGTTTCAGGTTTGATTATACAATTCAGTGTTTCTGGGCTAATTATTTCATATGCATTCCAATGATTTATGCATGTAGGCTGTTTTATCAAAAGACTCCAGCAGCTATTTATACATATTAAACATTTTTTCAAAAGCGATTAAGCTTTAATGTTTTATGCCGCCTTAATCAAACCCATTGGGTCCAAATCAAATCTATTCAATCGCTGAGCGGAGAGGTAGATGAAACGAAGGAAATTAAGACAAAAAAAAAATTAAAGCCACGTAAACAAATGAAAGAAGGTCAAAGCATTAAGATGGTACTTTGGTTTTATTTAAACTAACTATATGAATATATTTAAACATTGCATGAGCCTTTTATGTGACCTGAAATGAAAAGAAAAGGACAACAGCCTGTTTTTGTACGGATTAGTAGATGAATTGATCACGATAACAAAAATACAGGAGCTGTATCTTAAGAAAAAAGTGCGTTGTTTTTAAAAAAAGGTAGTAAGATAATATAGAAAAAATAACAAAAAGATAATGAGTTGTTCATATTTTGGTAGCGCAGTGGCAGCTAATGATGTGGTCAACAGGTGGGAGAAGGAGAGCTGTCGATCTATCCTACAAAAAGCTATAACAAAACCAGAGAAGGTGTCTTAAAGTTAAAGTGAAATACATGATATTTTATTCTTAATGTAATTATTCCATTCGATTTATTTGTCTTCTATTAACTTGCACGTGTGTCTATCTTCTATTCCTTTTGCCTACTTGTCCACTCTCCATCTGTCTACCTGAGTGTGTGTGTGTGTGTGTGTGGGACGGTGAACATACGCTCAAGGAACAGAACACACACAGCAGGATAAAATCACACGCACACACACAGACGTTGTTGTTGCGGGAAGGTCAATCTGGCTGTGCGGTTGGACGTCGGACGGTGGCTGACAGGTGTCACACAGCACCGGGTAGCAGACCTTGTTTTGTTTTTTCACTCTGTCTGCATCTCTGGTGTCAGAGGGGTGACGAGGGAGCCCGGGAAGCGCCTGTCAAGCTGACAGACTCACAAAGAAAAACACACACACACACACACACAAAAAAAACTATGTGGCTGTTTGTCTATTGCTGTGTGTGTGTGTGTGTGTGTGTGTGGGGGGGGCGTATTTTGCAAATAGCCACCTCATTAAAAATAGATCATTTACAGGCTTTTTATCCTTCATGGTGGTCGAGGAGACGGAGGAAGTGAACAAAAGGTCTGCCGTTAAAGCTCAGGTTAATGAGTGCAGCATACTCTGACATTCTGGATTTGATATCAGGGACTCTTAAGCACCTTAGTTTTATCATTAAACACCTTAAATAAACATATTTTCTTACATCATAACAACTCTGGATTATTCTAGCATGACATAAAAATCCATAAACACCCTCAGCACCATGTCAAAACACTGTAAATATCCCTAACATGACATTAAACACTAGCTTTAACATGATGTCAACATCTCTTAAACAGCTTAAAAGTCTTTTACAATATCAAAAACACTCCTTTTGCTCTTCCCAAAGCATTTTACACATTTAGTTCCCATATCAGAACTTTAATATACAGCAATTAGTCCGACACCGAAACATATTAATCAGAGTTTTTCTTTGAAGCGTCCCACACATCACAGCTTCTAAACACTTAACACTTATTGAACATGAAGGCTGAGGGAGAGAGAGTCAACCGCGGTGTAAAGAAGAGGAGTCCGTCTTTCCTCCGCGTACCCGCGTGCGACTGCTCCTCTATTTCCTGTGCTGAACTGAAGGGTGTCCGTTATATACCGTATTGGCCCGAATATAAGACGACCCTGATTATAAGACGACCCCCCTCTTTTTGAACACCAAATTTAATTTTTATACAGAAAATAATTACAGTACATCTGAAACAAATGATTATAACAATATATTTGAGAGAAAAAGCGAAGTTATTTTGCATTTTTAGGCGATCTTTTTGAGCTCTCCATCTCCGTACATTACACTCTGTGACACCATATTTCACAGCCGCTTTGCAGTCGTTTGAAGACTCTGCCTCGTTTATCACCGTCATCTTGAAGTTTGCATCATCAGCTGCCGATCTTCGACCCACTTTTCTCCAGATTGTCGCTACGTTTCTCCATTTTCTGTCATCTCTTCTCTTATTTTCTTCTCTTATTTTCTTTCTTACCGCTATTTTTTTATTTTTCTTCTTCGTGGCAGGGGTTCGCTTTGGCCTTTAAAGATATCTGTCGCCATCTAGCGTTGTGAATGGGTATAATGTCTAGACCCCGAATGTAAGACGACCCCCACTTTTTCAGTCTTATTTCAATGCAAAAAACACACCGTCTTATATTCGGGCCAATACGGTATTTAGAGCAAGACTCAGTTATAAAAAATCGACTTATCTGCGTTCGTCTTTGAATATTACTTTAAATAAAGCATGACCTTTAGAAAAAACTGCAGGATGTGATACAGTCAGATTCTTATTGACTCTAAACAGTGAGATAGTTTATGATGCAAACCACTCATACAACATAAAAATCTGCAGCCTTGACATTTGACATTGAGTTAAAAGCTTTAAAAAAAAAAAAAAATGATCTGAGAGCAGGTCCAGTTAAGACCAAATGGACTCAGGATCAGTCTGCTTCATCCTGTTGTCATCCTTTGTATTTACAAAAGTTAGAAATATGATAGAAAGGTGGAAAGAAACCAATCAAACGTCATCTCTGTCTGTGACACAGTGACATAAAAAGCTTGACAGCAGCTGCGTTTATTGGACTGCTGCTGTTGATTTTATTATTATAATATGTGTATGTATTTTCTATGTGTCTACTGAATCTCCTCCATCACTTCACTCTGCCTACATATATATATATATGCACTCTACATCTATGTGTGTGTAGATAAATGAGAGAGCAAAGAGCACCTTTATGGATCTGTGGAGAATGACCTGATAGATTATAGTTTTTCACAGGCCCGCTGAATATAGAGACCGTCCGCAATTAAAACTCCGTTTGATGAATTCATTTCCCACAACGGCCAATTTATGTTTTTTCAAAGTATCCTTGAAGCGTTGACTCCTCACCTGCTCTCCCCGGGGGGTCAGCACAGCAGCGAGGCTACCTTACTTACAGCGCGCCGTGTTGTGTTGGATTTAATGACGACACAGCTTGTGTGAATCAAATGCTTTTCACACCTCCGACTCTTTGTTCCTTCCAAAAAAAAAAAAAAAAAAAAAAAGTTCTGAATGTCGGAAGGTCCTTGAACCCATCGTCGACGAGGAGGAGAGCGCTCCCTGCAGCATTATCTCACAGCAGTAATGTAACTCCGAGCTAAAAATAAAATGCCCTGCGGATGATTGCGAGTAAGTTTCGGGTCTTTGCACGCTGATGAAAAGACCAAAAAGGCCATCCTGAAGGTTGGAAGTAAGTCAAGAGTTTTGGAAAACAGCAGCACGGGGGAACGCCTGTTTTTTTGTGATTTATAGATAATTGGCAGACATGAAACCACGTGTGTGTGGTCTTTTAAAAAAGGTCAGGAAAAGTAGAAGATAGTGACGGAGGGAAGAGAGCAAAGGAAATAAGAAGGAAAGAGAACACAAGACAAAGAGGAGAAACGTAAAAAAAAAGGAGGCGTTGAGAAAAAAATAGGAGAGAAAAAATGAAGAAGGAAAGAAGAAGAGTAGATAAAAATAGAGCGGCGTGTGCAGTGAGCTGTCAGCTATGGAAGTGCTGTGAATTCAGCTGGATACATCAGTCCAGGTGTTGTTACTGGCCTCGAGCAACCAGCATGCACCTCTCTCTCTCTCTCTCTCTCTCCGTCTCTCTGTTTGTGTGCGTTTGTGCTGACTGAGAGAAAAAAAAAAAAAAAGTTAAACAACAATGAGGAAACCCAGAGGGACTGACCTTCCACTGATGGATTAACACACTTTTACACACTCACATGTAAACAGGTACACGCACACGTATTCACCTCCAGCCAATCATCAAACAAATAACGAGGTACTCTGGGAGACTATAAAGAAGAGAGAGAGGGAGAATAGAAGGAGACAGCACTTCTTTGGCAAAATTGGTAACACTGGTCTTTGCTTTAATGCCGATCAAGACAAGTTGCTTGATTCAAACTGAGAGAGAGAGAGAAGCTAAAAATGGATTTACGGGGCTTTATGCTTACTTTTCCCCCACCCTGGAGGAGTACATGTGCTCCTAAATGAAAAAAAAGTGGTAACACAGAAGTAACACAGAGATAATGAAGTGAGAAGTGGGCCAACATCTCCACAGTTTATCTTCCACTCTAAGTCATTACTGTGTCTTTCTGACTTTAGCCCACTGCCAGCTAGAACCTGCTGCTGTTTCTGCCGCGCCGTGCCGTGTGTGTACTCAGGTCTTTGTCAAACAGACTCAAATCTAAAATCCACTCAGGGCAGCCTGATGCAAGATCTGGACTCTGAGAGAACGCCCACCATTTTCTCCGAGGGGGAGCGTCGATGAGAGAACAGGAAGTGAACTATCATTCTCGTGTTTGTGTTTCAAACCAGAGCCGCAAAGATTAGATCATTAATTAATTAGACAATCAACAGAAAATGAATCAACAACCACTTTGACAATCAGGTGATTGTTTAAAGTAAAAATGCAACAAGTGTCCATATGTTTTATTATTTAAACATAAGACCACTCAGCTACTTTGACTTTCCACTACCATGAACAGACTGGTGATGGTCAGATGGACGGCAGTTATCGGCGACAACGAAGAAGAAATGCACTCAAAAGGAGCAGCCACGAGCAGCTGCTGTCAGACTGTCCGTGTCCACGCTGGAAAACACGGAGAGTCCGCTGGAGCTTTAAAGCTTTAAAGCACAGCTGTGTGTTTTTTGGGGTAAAATGTAAATGTTTTGCACTGCAGAACCCTGATTTAAGAGGTTTCAGTGACTTCATCACTAACATTTGGTCACTCCTGCTCTGTTTACACAAATCCTACTAAGAGTTACTTTATAGTTTGACTTTGAGACACGGCGCTAAACCTGCTGCTGACTGTTAAACTCTTCTTTGTTTGATATTTCCAGTGTTGGGAAGTGACCTTACACACTGTACCAAGTGGCGTGATTACATTACAGCCACTAATCCCTGCGATGCTCTGTTACTTTTACACTTCTCGCTGTCTTACAGGATTTAATGGAGGGTTGATATCAGCGTGTTCCTAGCTGGCTCGCTCAACGTTAGCTACAGGTACGCCTACACAGGTACATTGAGGGAGTCACCTGATGCTGGTTTGTTTGAACTGTGCTTCTGCAATGCTGTGTGCGGTTATTAATGCTACGCTAACGCTAGCAGCAGGATGGTCAGTAAATCCTTCCAAACTGTTTCCTGCCTGTCTGCTTGTTAAACCTTTCTTACTTTAACCAAAGTGAGGAGTGATGTCATGTGTTACTTTTACTGCTGAGTAATGTGTAATCATTGTATTGATTACTATTAACCTCCCCGACACTGGCTGTGCGCTACAACTTCTACGACGTCCTCAAAACGAAGCGATCATCGACCATCAGCCGTCACAGACTGGTTAAACATCAGAGCTGTCTATTCATTAAAGAAGTAGTGTGCAAATGTGTACAGTAACTAACACCTGCATCTCAGACAGAACAGCGTCACCTCTCTACAGAGGGAGACCTAATTCTGCCGCTGCTCACTTATATAACGTACACAAGGTGGGGAAGAAAGGAATCGACAGAATAAGGTAGAAAAACAACAGAAACGAGAGGCCGATGGGACTCGTTTACATAAAATAGAAAAACACAATCTCTGAGGAAAAGTGTGTTCCTGCTTTGCGTACAAGGTTGATGTTCTTTTGTGAGGTTTTTTTTGGGGCAACAGGGAGTCACTTAACTGGAGGCTCCGAACTGAAATCTCAATAATAGCGACAGCTGCTTCGCCAAAGTGTCCTTGAGCAAGACATCGAGGATCACTGAGGCGGCAGTTTACTGTTTATTTCCTTAATGTACAGTCTTGTTTAATTAAAAAAAAACAAAAAACTGCTGCTTCCACATAAGAAACACACAACACGTATGGTACAGATAAGCCCTGTGAAGACACTCTCTACCAGCAAACAGCAAGAACAAACCGAACGCTCCTGAATGTAAGGCTAATCCAGCGAGGCTGGTGTCCCACTCACTTAACGTACAGCTGGAGTGTTCTGTGATCTTCTTCTTTTTTTTGTTGCTCTCTGTGAGTTCGCTGCAGATTGTAGAGCATACATGCATCTTTATTCAATCCTGCACTAACGCTTCACACCGCCTTTCAAAGTAGTGATGTGTTAGTGTAATTGACGTGTTACCGAATCACTACGAGGTAGGAGGTTAATGCAGTGAGTCAAGCAAATTATGGCTGACTGCACATGATACCATATATGTAGTTTATCTATAATCAAATGTACAAAAGTTTTGATGTCAAGTAACATAAATAAAATGTTTTTGTTGGGCAAATTTGATTGAAATCAGATTTTAGAGACATTCTTTAGAGATGTTTTTTGAGCAACACTGTCTTGGAGCTTTTTCTCTCACTGGCTCATATTTATTCCAAAGCACGGCTTTTTTTGATTGACTCATTTTGAGGACGTAGTGGGCGCTCGTCCCTCTGCAGACCTTTACTGAATCTGAAGCCCGAATCCCTTTGCAAGCTGCTGGACCGCTGTTTCCAGCCGAACTCTGACCGAGCTGTGAAGCGGGGAAAAAAAGGTAAAAGAGAATTTCCCTACAGAGAGTGATACAAGGAGAAGAAAGAAGAAGAAAGAAAACAAAGAATCAAATGGAAAAATGGAAACTTGGCAACATGTTTAGGGTTTAGAAAGCTTCTTAGCTATAGTTTTATAAGGTGTCATGACTCCCTGGTTCCACTAAACCTACAAAGACTACATGTGTCTTCAGTTCAAGTAAAAACAGAGAAGTCTTGAGGGCATGATCATGTTTTGATGACCCCTTTAAAGTCCCTGCTCTGACGGTAGATGACCCAACAACTGATTGGTCAAACAGAAAGTCTTGAGACTGCTACAACTCGTGTACAGGATGCAAGAACTGGTCGACCAACCCTGTCTTTAGTAGCAGGAAACAGTTTGGGGATTAGGTGATGTAATGTCATCCAGACAATCAAAATTATGGATGTTGAAAACCTGATGTTCACCGACACATTTCATTTGTTTGTGGCTATCACAGTATTCACTGGTAGCAGCTACACACGCAGCATTTGATTAAGTTTAAGGGAAAGATGATTGCTTTTAATATAGAAAAATAACCCGCAGTCACTTCAGCCAAGAGACACATGTTGATTAAAGTCTAACTGAAGCCATGATCTTTCCATGGTCCAGCGCTTTTGCTCAGATTGCCTGAGAACATAATCCACACAGCACTTTACGTTCCTTTGGGGAAACAAATTAGTAGCATATAAACATCATTTCTAGGAGACAGGGTTGCTAGTCATACTTAAATAGCAAATTGGGCTCTTTTGCGTCTTCCGAAATGACTACAAATGTTTTCTGATCAGATTAAAGCTACTAGGTTGAGATTAGGGGAATCTTCCTGATTATGGTTAAGGTTGGGGAAGACGTTACCACGGTTGAACCATAGTCTGTGCCAATAGAAAACACCCAGACTGTCAAAAGATGATCATTAACTCTGCAGACAAATGTCTTCCTGTCTGTTGTTTCTGATCTCTTTCCTCCTCTGCGTGTCTCCTTTCCAACATCAATCCAAAAATAAAGCATACAGTTATACACCATCTTTTGTTATTTGGGATTTTTTTGGTCGATCGTGTCTCAATCTAATCACACTGTGTGTCTTTATCCTGATCCTATCTGCTCTAAACACTCGGCTCCTCCTCACCTTCCGCATTGGCAGGAAGTGAGAAGAGTATGCGGAGTGAAAAATAAGCGCCTGCTGCTGCTGCTGCTGCTTCTTCGTATCCATATCTACATCTCTGTAGACAATTGTTTCTTAACAGATAAATGTGCTGTGAAGATACGGAGGCGAAGCTACAATAAGTTGGGAATTCTCCGAGCAGCGGAGGAGACACATCTCGATAATAAACAGTCCTCGCTGTTCTTTTGTTCTTCCAAGAGCCGTGAAATCAAAACCCAGAGAAGACAATACCTGCACTAATAACAGTCTTCACAAATTTATTGTCTCCATTGCGTTTATTAAATCCTCCTTCGTTTTTTGCACTGCTTCTCTCTCTCTCTCTCTCTCTGTCTCTCTCTCTCTCTCTTACTCATTCATTTATTCATCCCCTGTGGTTTCAGTTCTGAGCAAGTGGAGATGATCGTTTTTTTATGCGCTTTAAGTCTCTCTGAGCGTTGGTTCCCATTAGCAGCGAGCTAAAAAAAAAAAAAATCTGTCACAGACCGAGAGGCTTTTTTGTTCATCAGCACGCCTGCTCGCACCGCTATTGTTCCACGCCGGGGTCTCCTATCAGCAACCAAAAGCTTCTCGGCAAACAGGCTTCTCTAATGTGGCTACATGATATTTGAAAATAAAAGATTAAAAAAAAAAAAAAAAAACGCATGAAAATCACACACGCAGAGATACGAGGCAGACAAAGAGTTGTTCCTTCTAAACCTCTGCAGATAAAACGCCCAATTTGTCGCTAATCAACATGCATTAAAAGCCAAGAAAAGAAGAACGACTTTAACATGTGGAGACTTTTCTGACTTGTATAAGCATGAACAAAGATTTTATATGTCGCGTATTCAAGAGTCAAAGTTGTTTTCCAGATGACTTTTTTTTCCCAGTCTGTTTTTTTAGGGCCTGAGCCCTGGGACAGGGCGAAGACCCTATTGTTAC